>OX421502.1:18259126-18415099 GCA_949126835.1 Anisus vortex | reverse complement strand
GACACAGTTATGGTTTTGAATTTGGTAACTGGAATCACATCGAAATAACTAAATGAGAGGACATTCTAAGTGTTATAATTTAAAATAGTGTGTGTATTCTCTCAAATTAAAGAAATGTGTTACTTATATCTAGTAATTTATTTTATATCTAGTGATTTATACAATGTTATCGAATTGTGTACTAAGAGTATTCAAATATAAACATTATTGAGAAATTCATGGATTGTCTTAATTTTGTGAATTATATTCAGTTAGACATACAACGCTATGTGGGATTGTACAGAAGACATTGACGGTTTTATTTCAAGGTCTGTCTGAAGTTGAAGTTGTCCAAGTGCTGGCACCTAGTTCATAATTTCTACAGACATGCCTAAGACGCTGATGATCAAAAGAGACCGAAAAGCTGAAGACTTTGGACGAATGGCGTTCAATGTTACCCAGCGGAATTATGCAGGTCAGCACGACCTGGACAAGCCCTGCTATTCTAATGGGATTAACTCCCGTGAGACCATCGAGAGATCAGACGTAGAGTCCATCAGTTCAACCCGCTTTAAGTCTGTTAGATTTTATTCTGACCATTCAGACACGTTTCCAAACCTGAACTACAAATTCACATCTTCGAAAAAAAACAACAGTGCTACGAGCCCTTCGAAATTAGTTTTGCGAAGTATAGAGAATATTCCGAAACGGATCGATTCTGAAAATGTTTTAAATTCTAACAGCGTAGTCTTTGGATCTAAATTCGGTGACTTTGTGATCTCGAGAACGTCTGAAATTGATGAAAATATCAGCGAAAGGTATAAACTAATTACAGCGGATAGGCAGTGCGATTCTCATCAATGCGGCCCCCCACTGTCCAGACCCAAGGATCCAGTGGCGCCCATTGACCACCGGTTACGCAACGAACAGGAAGCGCCCCTTGAGCTGGTCAAAGAGAAATCATTGCCCGTTGATCACTGTAAGCGGGATGGTGGTTTATTGACCGGGATGGAGGTTGTAAACATAGCTGACATCCCGAGTTGTACACATAAACAGGTAATACAATCAGCGGTGAGGGATGTTATTGTGCAATCATCCAAGATGACAAGTAGTGAATTTACAAGAAAAAGTCCAGCAAGTGTAAAGAAATTACGGGCTCAATTTAGACCGATGGACAACTTTAATGAAGATAAAGAAAATAATCCAATTCAAACGACCCAGAGAAAAACATCTCCAAAGAAATCTCCTTGCAGTGTTTCCAAGAGAATTTCAGAAAATGTCAAAAATGTATCGGATGAATTTCGATTCGGAATTACTAAAGAAGAAAATGCTCGGATTAAAAAGGTGTTATTCCCCGTTAAGACTATAGAACATAGATCTGCGGTCATCTTGGACATTCGTGTAACAGGAACACCCACGTCACATCAAGTGAGTTCTAAGCTTTGCGACATAGCAACGGTACAGTGTGGACAAATTGATAAAGTTGGACTTAACCCCGAGTCTTGTCATCTGGGTAGCACGACAGCTACAAGGGTTCAAGCCCCTGTCGAAGAATGTGATACCCATATCGACCATTTCAGATCTACTCATGTGTCAGATAAATGCTGGACCGTTTCAGCCAAGTGCCGGGCCGAAATTGATGTGTTGAGACAGTACGAGACCAATAAAAATTCCAGTCTTGATGGTAAGTGAGATTTTAAATATATATATATATAATACATTTTCATTAAATATCTGGCCGTTTGAGGATCACGGAGAGGCCAGGTAATCAAACGAGTGGTTAGAATCATAGACTCTTATCAGGGACCCCAATTTTTACTATATAAATATAAACAAATCTTCTTAATATTACACACACTATAAAAAATGTAAAATTGTTCGAATGACAGAAATTATCGGCAAATAAATGACATATAATAATCCACACTAGGGCGGAGAAAAGGGAGGGTATGCAGCCTTTTTATTGCATGTGGTATTGTTACAATACGCTTTATTATTCTTGCATATGTCAATTGCTAATTTGTCTTCTTTTAGTTTTAGTCTCGTTGATGTTTCTATATAAAAAAAAAGCAGAAATGGTTAAGACAAATAGAATGTAGATTAAATAGAAATAGTATTGTGTTTAAACCACGAGAGTTTTCACGTGCAACATAAAGACTACATAGTTTTAAATTGCATTCGTTTATAAAGTTTAACGTTACAAAAATAAAAGGGTGGCTATCGATTGTTGTATAGGCCTACACTCCGGAAGAACATAGGGGTAAGCCCCTAACTACCATGCACGACAAATGCAATTATAACATAAAGTCGTGTTCTTGTCCTTGAAACATCACAGACATTTTTAAAACCACAGATATTTTTTGCAGAGTTAGTTCTATAATAAAAACGCTTGAAATGGGAATTGACTAATCTGTGTGCTATATTTACTGTGGCTGGGACCGTCTTTCTTTTTTTTTTACTTCAATGAATTCAGTGTTATTTTTCAATGATTGTGGTTGGTTATAAGATGTTTCTTGGTTTATTTGAACGTTTGATTGGTAGGTTGGTTGGTTGACTGATTGAGTGATTGTTTAATTGACTGATTGAGTTTGTGCAGTTGACTGACTGATTGAGTGATTGTTTAATTGACTGATTGAGTTTGTGCAGTTGACTGACTGATTGATTGATTGTTTAATCGACTGATTGAGTTTGTGCAGTTGACTGACTGATTGAGTGATTGTTTAATTGACTGATTGAGTTTGTGCAGTTGACTGACTGATTGAGTAATTGTTTAATTGACTGATTGAGTTTGTGCAGTTGACTGATTGAGTGATTGTTTTATTGACTGATTGAGTTTGTGCAGTTGACTGATCGAGTGATTGTTTAATTGACTGATTGAGTCTGTGCAGTTGACTGATTGAGTGATTGTTTAATTGACTGATTGAGTTGTGCAGTTGACTGATTGGGTGATTGTTTAATTGACTGATTGAGTTTGTGCAGTTGACTTTACATTATTATATTATTTGCTTGTGCTTTTCTTTTCTTTTTTTTTTTATCGGGAGGGGGGGGGGGGTGGAGATTGGTAAAAATATATATTCACTGCCTCTCCTGTCATATTGTGTTTACTTCTCTCAATAAATCCCTTCTCCTACAATACCATTGTATACATCCAATTTATAACCAAATCTCTGTTTAAATAAATGTTCATCTCTATCTGCGACACGAGCTCTTTCATTCAGCACAATAGGTCCTAATGGCCTATAAATAATAATACTAAAGAAACGGGTAGAAGGATTGTAAACGGTGGTGGGATGGGGTGGCTGACTGTTTAGCTGGGGGCCCGGGGAAGGGTGGGTGGTTCTGTTCACAGATTGAAAGGGATCAGACACGGATGGTAATATTTGGGTAGGCTACGTGTTAGAAAGAAGGTCGCTGGGCTTAGGGACATGAACAAAAATGTACACTTTGTTACAGGTGACTAAGACCGATTGAAAGAAAAAATATAGAGAAATATCATAAACTTATATGTCATTGCATAATGACCATTGAAATAATCGCATACAGAACCTTCATAAACATAGGTCATTAGGGTCAGAAACCACTAGTCTAAAGAAGTTACTTGTACAGCTTTAAAACGTATCCTAATATTTTGTGATGTAAGGTTTGCTTACTATTGCAATACTGTGTTGTACTTAAAATTAGGGATGTTAAAACCGGTTTGTTTTCAAAACCGGTTTTCGGTTCTATAAAACCGGTTTAAAACCGGATTTCGGTTTCCCCCCCCCCCCCCTTCCCAAGCCAGAAAAGCCAAATGTGCGTAGTTTTGTAGGTATATTTGAAAAATAGTTCAAACTTAATTAATTTTTGCAGTGCATTCAAGTGGTTGATTTGTGTGAATACAATATAATTTTGTACACATTACCATTAACTTCTCTAGAACTAAAAAAATCTGGGCTAATTGATTAAAACCGATAATAGTTTTCAATAATAATAATCTAATTTACGATTATCGTTGACCATAATAATAAGAAGCGTTTGAAGAGGATGACGATGTTAATCCAGGATTCTTCGCATGCAGGTGCGTACGCAATCCAGTAGTACTGCCACCGCTCCGGCTTATCTTTTACATAGTTTACACTGAGCCATCTTAAAGAATTGTTTTCAAAGCCGAAAAGTAAAAGGATTCATGTTAATTGTAACTGTAACGTAACATTTGGTTTGATGTGGTTTTTATCGGAAGCCATAGTTGGTATTTGGAAACACGAGAAACACAATATTCTAAAACTAAATAGTGTTAGCAAAGCATTTCAAGAATTGTTTGGTGCGAATCCAACATTATTTATTAAAAATATTTCCACCACAACAAAAAGAAAAAAATTGCTACCAACAAACCGAAATCCGGTTTTGAAAATCAAAACCGGTTTTCAGTTGCAAAACCGGAATCCGGTATTCCGGTTTTCGTTTAACATCCCTACACCAGAACAAAAAGAAAAAAATTGCTACCAACAAACCGAAATCCGGTTTTGAAATTCAAAACCGGTTTTCAGTTGCAAAACCGGAATCCGGTATTCCGGTTTTCGTTTAACATCCCTACTTAAAATAATGAATAATGATACTGTATATTATATTTGGAATTTCGTTGTTGTTGTTTTTTTTTGTTGTTTTGTTGTGTGCTGTTGTTAGTGTATTTTTGTCTGTCACTAAGAAAAAACACGAATTAAAAAATCTACACATGCTTCATTCCTTTTACTAACTCATATGAGAGATTACTATGACAAAAAAACAAAAACACCTGCAACTTCAGGTCTAGGGAAAAATATCCCGACCACGCGGGAATAGAATGAGGGACTTGCCATTTTAGCAATTTGTTTCTTAACCCATTACGCACCAACTGTTACACTAACCCCTCTCAATCAGCTAAATTTAAAATTGAACAACGAAGGATTCAATTTTGAAAAGTAAAAAAAGAACTTATTTCTACTTAAAAAAAAAAAAATTATCATTAGCCTACAACAACAACAACAAAAATAAAAACGTTCACTTTTTAAAAAAACATTTCATAAGTAGAAGTAAGTTGTCGAAGAGTTTTACAAAAGCCAGAAAAGATAAAGTCATAATTCATAACTGTATGATGACTGTAACAAAATACACATAAAACTTAAATGTCCCATGTGTGTCAATGTGTAGGCCTATGTCGTTTTTTTTTTTTTTTAAAAGTAAACTAAAGAATAAGGGTTTACAGTACCAGAAGGTACTTGAAGTTGACATCACTGTCGAGGTCAAAGTTCGTGGCGACATGTGGTGTCGGCGCGCGCCCGTTACCCCCCAAAATAAAACTAGCGGCACGCGAACAAAGACAGGCCGACTCTCTCTCGGGTCTGTTAGAATTTGTATTTTTCAAAGAAATGAAATTTTCAGCAAAAGGGGGGCGGGGGGGGGGGGGGGGGTTGATAGTGAAGGGGGAGAGAAGGTGCAGTGAGAAGTGTGCAGGTTTTCAAACTGTCCTTGTCACAGAACGGTGGAGGTGGACAGGGGAACATTCAATGACAAGGTGGGGTAGGGGTGGTTGAAAGAGAGAGAGAAAAAAAAAAAAGAAAGCAATGACTGTTAGAAGAAGAAAAAACTATAATGGAATAATGAGGCCGTAGTGTAGGAATGTTTGTTTGTGTAATGGTGTGTTGCTGTGTGTGTGTGTGTCTGTGTGTGTGTGTGATAAAAAGAGGGCTGAGTGGGGATGGTAGTGGTATGGTCTCTATGTGAGGTAGTCGAATAAAGAGCAGGGGGGGGGGGGGAGTTAAGGACTGACAGGTGTTAGTGATTACAATGACGTTGCGTTGACTAACATCCGCTAAGGACAGTTACAATAACAAATTAATGTTACTGGTGCTGTTATAAGGGAGGATGTGTGGAAAAAATACAATATTCAGACCCAAAAAAAAAAAAAGATTAAAATCAACATGATTTTTTAAATGTATAATAGTGTACGGTAGCCCAATTTATCAGCAATAGTCTTATTAAAGTCTGTTTGGCAACATTATTGTCTATTTTAGTCTATTTAAACAGTCTGTATTGTAGCCTTATTGTCTGCTTTAGTCTTATTAAACAGTTTGTGAGGTTGCCTAATTGTCTATTTAAGTCTAATTAAATAAATAGTCTGTTTGTTAGCATTAGGCTATTGTCTGCTTTATCCTTATTAAACAGTTTATGAGGTAACCTTATTGGCTGTTTTAGTCTTATTAAACAGTATTAAGCCATTACTGCTCTATAAAGTAGACCAATCATATTACTTAATTTAAAGACACGTGTCTCATATTATACTTTTGCGATTTCACTTCGGACATGTGGCATCGCTAGCTAAGAGGTTAACGTATATGACTGGCATGCGGGAGTCCCGGGTTCGATTCTCCAGTTAGACTAGACCTATACCTTTTTTTCTACAATTTTCTTTATTAAATTACTTTCCTAAAAGTCTTCAGTAAAAAGTAATAATTGTTTGCATTGTTGTAGTTTATACAATTTTTATCTGTAGGTTAAACAGGCCTGTTTTATTTTTACTCGGGCAACGCCGGGCAATTTAGCTTGTACAATATAAAGATACAAATGGTCTACAGTGCTATCGGTCCGACAGAATTTAATTATGTCATTTTCTGTCTTAACTGTCTTTTCCGCCTGGTCAGCAATGTGTCAATTAATGACCTGCTGTTACTAAATCGTGGTCAGCGCTTCTGTTTATTTGCCGTGCTGGTCACTGGCCAGTGTTATGTAAGCTTGCGTTGGTCTGAGTAATTAGCCGAAGTTTAAAAAAAATATACAGCTTGATTTAACTGAAGAAATAGTTGAATTCACGGCTGTAGAAAAGTCACAGAGTATCTGGAGTGAAGGATTCGTTGAATTTCGGTAATGATTCGACAATCCTGACTCTGATGTCTGTTCAGCAATGATATTTTTTGTTTCAAATATAAATAGTAAAATTAACTGACGTCTGCTTTACATAAGTTGTCTCGCCTTAAACAACTTACAGCGCGGGATGAACAATAAACATAGAACATGCATAGCTGGCGATAAGTCTTTATTAAAATACTTTTAAATTAATCTAAAATGAAATATGTCTCATAATAACAAATTTAGAGTCTAGGCATAGTATCGATGAATTCGTTATGCGTTATTCTGTGTAATTATAGACTTTCTATAGACTTGATTACAGTGATTTGGGGGCCGGGGTGGGGAGGGGGGGCTTGGCCTCCTTAGGGGCCCCTGCATTTTAACATTCGATATTATGACATTGGAGGCACCCTTGAAGTAGGGGTCCGGGGGGACTTTCAAATTTGGACCCTCCCCTCCCCTAGCTACGCCACTGTTTGATTATGCTTCCAAGAAAAGGCTTAATACGTTCCAATTATACAAACATAGCCAAATTATTAAAAATGTGTTGGTATTGTATCTATCTATATATACTCATACTCATTCCCCACTACTGGAGCTTTTGAATGCAGCAGATTATGTTTGCCGCACAAAAAGAATTTTTTTTTTTTTAAACTATTTATTGCTTTATTAGCTAGTTAGATCCAGATACTTTTGCCCTGTAATTCGGAACAAACTAGATCTATATCAAAAACAAGTTTCTTACACAATCGCAAAACCATTGTTGTAAAATGAATTTTTAAAGCATGTAATCTTAAACTGTTTGCATTATTGGAGAGAACGGTGGGCGAGTGGCAGCGCGTTCGGCTGGTATACCAAAGGTTCTGGGTTCGATTTTTTTCCCGGGATTGGAGGGTGTCCTGTGTCTACCCAGCTCTGATGGGTATCTGACATTAGTTGGGGTAAAGTAAAGGCGGCTGGGCATTGTGCTGGCCACACATTTCTAGTAATCCGACACAGAATCTGGTGAGCGCTGCTTCACCAGCCCTATGCTCAATTTGGTCCGTATGGTAGACTACTTTACTTTTTTAAAATATTTGGCTGTTAAAAGATTAATTCTGTTTATGCCATGTTGTAAGGTGTTTGATTGGAGGAATTAATAATTATCTCCCCCTCTCTTCGCCCCACTGGTAGAACTGCACGGTTATGGGCGGGCACGGTCTCATGGCATAACAGGCCTCGTGGAACTCCCAGCACGTGACCGCTACCGAAACTGCCCAAGGTACTGACCGTGACACGTGATTGCTGGACCTGGCAGAAATATGACCGTTACCTTTAACCAGTGGCATAAATATGTGAGTGGAGGAGATCCATAGAATGTCGGCCTAACCAGATACCAGTGGCCTCACAAAGGGGAGGGCTGAGGGGGCTCATGCCCGGGGGTGACACTTCTAGGGGGCGGCAAATATAACCTAACTTCATACCAGAAATTTTAGGAGAGTTGAAAGAGAAATAAAATTTGAAACACAAATTGTGAACTAAAGGAAAAATGAAAAAAAAATGGTAGAAGTAGGTCTATTCTTAATTTTTTAAAAATGCATTTTAAAATTTCTTTAATAATAATAATTAACTAAGCGCAGACACTAAACAAGGCAGTTACAGTATGCAAGGGGGCGTCGCTGAAACTTTTGCCCTGGGGCGCTACATAGGCTTGGGAGGGCCCTGCCAGATACATCAAGTTATGCTCACCACGGTGAACGTCACCGGCCCTGTGGATCATTTTGGTCCGATGGATACTTTACTTACATATTACAGTAGTACCCCGGCTTACGAACTTAATTAGTTACTGAGCTCGGTTCGTAACCTGAGTCGTTCGTAGCCTGAAACATTGAAATCAATTTTAAAAAAACCAATCAGTTTCAAGATGAAAGAAACGCCTACATTTGATCCACCCCTGGTCTAGATGAAGAGAAGATTTTCAACTTTCTCTAATATTTGAGGTCTTTGCTTCTGCAGCTTAGTTACGCTTTAAGCCACATTGACTGGTTTCAGTAACTCTTTGTTCTTTATAAAGGTGTACTCATTACTCGTGATGTACTCCTTACTCGTTTTGTATTCATTACTCGTGATGTACTCATTACTTGTGGTGTACTCATTACTCGTGATGTATTCATTACTTGTGATGTACTCATTACTTGTGATGTACTCATTACTCGTTGTGTATTCATTACTCGTGATGTACTCATTACTTGTGGTGTACTCATTACTTGTGGTGTACTCATTACTCGTGATGTATTCATTACTCGTGATGTATTCATTACTTGTGATGTACTCATTACTTGTGATGTACTCATTACTTGTGATGTACTCATTACTTGTGATGTACTCATTACTCGTGATGTACTCATTACTCGTGATGTATTCATTACTTGTGATGTACTCATTACTTGTGATGTACTCATTACTCGTGATGTACTCATTACTCGTGATGTATTCATTACTTGTGATGTATTCATTACTTGTGATGTACTCATTACTCGTGATGTATTCATTACTTGTGGTGTACTCATTAGCGATGTCACACACACGAACATAAACACACTGGAACTATTTATGCCTATGATCTTTATTTATTCGAAACAAACGTATTCATCATGAAATATTCTTAAGGTTGGCAGAAAGTGGAGAGGAGCGAAAACAACAGCAAAAGTCACGTTTGTAGCAAAAGTCAAGTTTGTAGCAAAAGTCAAGTTTGTAGCAAAAGTCACATTTGCATTGTGTACTAGAAATCAGTTCATGAAAAAATACAGTTAGATCTAGTTATAGATTCGAGCTGGACATAGTTCAACATACTGATGAACTTTAACAAATTTAAATTGTACGTAACCCGCGCACAGACGCAAGAGATTTCTTCAATTTAACTTAAAGCTACACTCGATAAGAAAGTGTAATCAGTGGTAAACAAACAGGCAAACGGGAGTAGTCAAAATACAGTTTGTATTTGCTAGCGCGCCCTACGCCTCACTTTATCTTCATCCTATCCCTCCCCCCCCTCCCCCCCAGCTTCGGAGTTATCTATCTTGGATGAAAGTACGTTTCTGGTATCATGGGAAAGGGTGGGAAGAGCCAGGGTGGGGGGGGGGGAGGGAGGAAAGGTCTGGTGTTTGTGTACGTGTGTATATGTGTATACATTCGTGTGTGCGTGATGTAATGGTCATTATCGAATTGACAATCAGACCATGACCACTGCGGTGCAGATTACTTTGTCTCGCTGTTTGTGTGCGCGTGTTGTGTAACTGGACAAAGTTTCCTCTGAATTTAATCTTAGTGTGCCTGTGTATATAACCATGTGGGTACGTGTGTGGTGTGTGTATTAAAAAAAAAAATCTGTATAGACAACATCACGAGTGACCACTGAACTGATTTCATGACATCTGTTATTCAAACGAATTAAAAGAAAGGATTAACTAAAGTCCGAGTTTAAACGAAACAAAAAAATAAAAAGATGTAAGAAGTTGTTTCTATCTGTAATCACCATGTCATACAGCAGTGGTCTGCAACCTCTTGCTAATAGTGTGACAAAATATGATTTCTATGTCATTCAGCGTGCCAACAGCCACAAAGTCACACTGCTCTTTTCCTGTAGAAGACCATTAAAAGTCGCCCTGCGAGCCAAGCAGCGAGTCTAAAGGTTAACTTATGCACTGGGCCTGTTCATTAAAAAAAAAAAGCATAAATTGTTATATTTTCTTCTTAAAAAATAACCCAATCACCTTATAGATTATTTACCTTTGTATTGTGTGATTTACACTGCAGATGTTTCGGTTTAATAAGTCAAAATTTTTTTCAGATATGTAGCTTTTTTATTTAAGTACCAGCGTCTGTGATTAAATTAATGTAAAAACAAAAAAAAATGGACTAGTCTAGATCTATAGTTCAGTAAGCAATGATTGTTTTTAAGGGAAATGGGTGCTTATTGACGACGTTGCAGCCAGTAAACGAATTATGCGTTTAATGTAGACGTTTTTGTATAGTCTTAAAAAAAAGACTAGTCTTAAAACATTGGCGTATGCTTAAAAGACGTAGGAATATAAAATAGTCGAAGATTTGAAGAATGGGGAAAGGCTTAAAGTTAAAAGATGTAGGTTTACGTAGATTTAAAAAAAGTGTCGTTGGTTGAAAACGTAGACGTAGGTATAAAACGCCAAAGTAGGTGTTTAAACGCTAGAATAGACCCACACCACTTGGGCATTGGGAATCGTTGCCTTCTAAGCCTGCAAACCATTTCTAAGCGCAAACCTCCTCTCGCCCCTCACCCTCAGTAAGTCTCTTCTAGCACGCGATAACAGACTCAATTTTCTGGAATAAAATCAAAATTTGTGAAAGTGGGTGGGGGCGGAAGTGGAGGTCTTCATATTTAGTATTACTTTAACGAATAGTATAGAAAATAAATAGCAGGCGGGGTAGTGGGAGAGCAGGTGCACCCCTTTATCACACTTACGCCCCCCCCCTCCATTCACCTCCCCTATTATGGATATCCCATGAACACACCAATTACGGCAGAGAAAAAAATCTCAGTAAAACGGGACGGTACATCAGTGTCACTCACGGAACAGACATTGATTCGTTGTATCGGTGTTGCGGTGGTGGGCGCTCAGATAAAGGAGGGCTGCTTTGAAAGACCCGCTTCCAGAAAAAAAAAATGTCGCCATGGGAATTGCCAGGTTGTGCAGAAGTCTGAGAGACTGGAACGAACCCCGGTATCTTACGTTCCCTGGGAAACTGGATGTTGGGGGCCAGTGTGGCTCCTGGCGCTGCAGTTCCCCCGACATATAAAATGGGAGCGTTAACTATATCTCAAGGGATGGTTGTCCAGCTAGGTGTAATTACACGAGGGGGTGGGGAGCGGGGGAGCTGTCCGTTTTGAAAGGGAGTTAATCATCTAAAAGGGAGATAAAAGATGGGGAGCGAACTATAATTTATTTAACTTACTTTTTTTTTGTTACATATAACTGAATTAGGGAAAGAAAAAAACCACTAGAAAAAGCAACAACGACTAAAGATTCTCGCACACATATTGTACACGCAGGTGTAGGCCTAGTATTTCTATGTCCCAAATAATCTTACTTAACACATAAACACAATCACAATCATAACGTTTTTAATTAGAGTTTTTTTTGAATTATTATTATCTTTTTTACTCTTCTCTGCTACGCTGACTTATGATATGATATGTAGAAATACTTATAGTTTTCTTTACTTAACCCTATCATGTAATTAAAATTCCGGGAAGGTTATCTAACAAACACTACTCAAATATTTCTACCAGGTCAGACTCCGACCCCCCCCCCCCCCTCACACCAAACCCCCACCTCTATTGCACTCCTCCCTCCAACCTGGCCGTGTTATTGTTTTATTGACCCAGGTTACAGCCAAGGTTGTCAGAATTATGGCATGTTTGGCAGGCCATTGCCCGTACCGTTGAAATGCTCTAATTACACAATCTCAAATTTAAGAGGACCAGGGCGGAGAACTCGCACTGGCATTGTACAATCTTATGTACGAGTAGCTTGCCCTTTTAATTTGAAATTTGTACAAAATTTGTATAAAAAAAAACGTATTAACTATTGTAATTAAATAGATCAAGACAATGCCAAGTACTATTTTTAGTTCAGAAACACTATTTAATATAAAAGAGGGCATGTAATCAATTGAAAACTTTTTTTTCTATTTAAGGAATCTGGATAAATGGATATATTCCTTAAATTAATTGAATATGAAGCATACTAGTAAGAAAGTTTTGATATCTCTCTACTTCTCTTGGAAACCATTGGCGACCGTAAACAATTAAAACTAAATACCGAAAGAAACGTTCTCACTACATTTTTTATTGTAATATTGTTTGCTTGTTTTTCTTTCTCTTTTAACAAAACCCATTGTAATTATTCGTTTCTCCGTCATTTTGACGGGGATAACTTCTAGTAGTGAAATAAACCGGTACCATTTCGATAGAACTGATAACAGTACAACGCTTTGAATCCGTAAATATATCTGAAGATATCAGTCCTACTGTGATACTGTTTTACTGTTATACTGTTACTTCCCAAGCCAAATACCCCACAGAATAAATATAGAAGATATTTCTATTATGTGATCTTCCCTTCCATACACACATAGGAATCACAACACACACACATATATATGCACACGCGCGAGAGAGAACACACACACAGACATTCGCATCAGGGCGGTACAGATTCAAAAAGTGGCACAATTCTCAAGGCGGTCTCGCTTCCCTGGCATTTTGACGTAATGGCCTCGATAAAAGTTCGCACAGAAGTATGAATCTTCTGTCCCGGGTTATCTCCTCCTGACCACCTGGTCTAACAGGCACTGTGGGGGAGGGAGAGAACGGACAAGGTCAAGTCGAAATATGGACAGAATGACTTAGTTTGAAGATTTGACTTCACTTTTTATTCTCGAATTAAACGTTTTAAAAAATTGTTTGTTTTTACGGCTTACTTTTGTCCAGATTTTAACCCTTACAGTCCCGGGCGCGTATATAGCGGAACTGAAGGCAGCATAGATAGAAGTAGGTCGGTACGGGAAGGGTTAACTGTAATTCTAATCCAGATTTTACAATGTCATTGGAGACACTTGTATAAGTCTATGACTATAAATCTCCTACAATTTCCTAATGCCTAGTAGGTCTACCTTGTTGTCAGAAAGAAGCGTTGGCTTACAGAAGGAATCGCAAAATTATTTTACTTTGATTTATTGACCGATTATATTAATTATATATAAAAATAGTAATATAATAGAGATTCGTGCATCTTGCAGTTCTTAATATAAAAGTACCAACTACACACACTTCCCGTTTAGGTGTGCTTGGCTTGTATTTTGTGTGTGTGTGTGCCTTTTGTCACGATCTTAGTAGTTTGGGTGCATTAAAAGTTGTGTGAATCTTAAGCTAAAATGTCCATCAATATTGTCGAGCTCACCTATTGTGTCTTATTGTGTGTTTCTTTATAGTTTAGTTTGTTTTTTTCTTGTATGTAAATTGTTAATTAATAGAATAAGGGAAAATTGTTATATATAATTGAATGGAACAAAATTCATCTTAAGCGGGACTTTCTTTTTTTACGTAGGCCAATATAAACAATACCTTGATTTAAACAGTTTACAACTAATCACAATATAAAGAATACCTTGATTTAAACAGTTTACAACTAATCAATAACAAAATGTTGGATTTGATACTCTGCCAAAATTTTCATTTGATGTAACCCCTTTTCTCCACTTTGGTTGAAAAAATTCAATTTCCTTTGTTTGTTTAATTAATAAAACTATTCTATGTAGGCCAATCGTTGACAAGACATAGCCGCTATCTATAACAAAGGAATAACGTAGCCATGACGAGCCCCATTTCTCGATACCATGCTTTATCTCCAGACAGATGTCCAGTTTAGAAGATTAACGAGAAGATAGTTGGAACATCAAAGTGTTCACTATTTCAAAATCCCTCTTGAGACTTTTCGTAACTGCCCGATTTCCCCAAACGTTAAGTGGCGGCTTCTCTTCCCCTCTATGCCCCGAACTCTTTCTCTCAAAGAAGAAAAAAAATGAACGACCCCCCGCCGTCTTCAAGCCTTTGCCGTCTGCCAACCCATAGAGCGCGTAAGAGATATCCATTAATTACGCCAGATGAGTTGTTTTCTCTTTTTCCGCGCCTGGAAACGTGGAAAGTTCGAAACGATGCAACAACTGCGTGCTATTCTTTTTGAAAGCGAAACACAAATAACCTATCTCTCCTTTGCAGCTTGTTATAATATCAAGTGTGTCCGAAATGAGTTGGTGACTTTCAGACACGGAGAGTTAAACATAGACTTGTGTCAGTATAATCATGCCCTTGTCGGTGTCAGGCAGACTGAAACCTCCCTTTTTTTTTTAAATTTCAGAATAAAATGCACATTGACTTGTCCATCTTTGGACCCCAATCTGACATGATCTAGTTGGATGTCCACAATGTCTGGCTCTAACTTTGATTCTTATACTACTTCAGGGTTTATGTTGACATGCAACGCTCACCCGTCCTGCCATTTGATGTGACGTGAAAGAATAAGTGGACGAAAAATGTCAATATTGCCAGTGGATTAAAGGATAGACTTGAAATAAATTTTTACCTTGATAGAAAGCTCACCCCCCCCCCCCCCCCAAACCTTTAAAAGCTTTAGTACACAGTCCCGAAAATCGTTTGTAGACTGAAGCCATTATCTACCATCAATATTAAACGAAAAATTCGACAATGCGCTATTGGGTGCAAGATAGCTGCTTGACTTGTTAACACTAGCTTTTATTTTCTGCACATGTTCTAAGCACAGAAGACAATGAAGACCATATTCACATAAAAAGATGAACAGTAGCGTTGTTTTTTCTGGCGTTTGTTAAAAAAAGGTCAAATCCCATCATCCCTTATTACATGTTATATTTTTTTATATATTACATAGCATTTATTAAAAGAACAATAGACATTAGCGCCAGGAAGAGGGGAGAGTACTTCGGTATCCTTTTTTAAGAATCTTTAGCAAGACCTTTAAATATAAATAAACGATGTGTACCAGTGTTTTATCGGCGGCTTCGAAAACGGCTTGAGGGGAGGGAGTTGCAAGGTCGTAGTCAGGTAGCTTTGCTCGTATTCTGCCACTGGTAAATACACATATAGTGTATTTGAGTATGGTGAGTAGACATAGCCCATTGTGAAATTAATTTGTTAATTGTTCCTTTTCTTTACACACAAAAACTTCCTCCGTTATTCACAGTTTGAGACCCCCCCCCCTCCTACACTGCCTTTCAGCCGTGTACGTAAAACGGTACTATCTTTGTTAATTGGCGCTTTCTTCTACGGCTCCAAGCCCCACAGTCTAAGTACCAACAGGGAGCTGAAATGGCGCTCAATAGCAACACTAACGAACGGCTGGTCAGTATACAGATGTACACAACTGTTTTCTTTCAACGATTTCTGAGACACAATTCGTATGTATAAATATATCTGCTTCTAACTGTCTGGCATGGCCAAAACTTAGAATTCCTACACAATTCCACAGTATGATGTCCGAACCGTTGGTCAAAAGGTCAAGAAACTGGACGTCTAACGTGTCAGTTAAATTTTGAGGAGTGGGCTGGGGACGGGAGGAGGGGGGAGTAAAACGATAAACTATACTTTGTATTGATGTCTAAATTACTGG
The DNA here is from genome assembly GCA_949126835.1 of Anisus vortex. Taxonomy (NCBI): domain Eukaryota; kingdom Metazoa; phylum Mollusca; class Gastropoda; family Planorbidae; genus Anisus; species Anisus vortex. The sequence continues at coordinate 18,399,035 of OX421502.1, read as the reverse complement.
CTATTGTTACGGCCAATTATATTATTTTGTAAGTGTCACACTCAAAACTCACTTTCTCTTTTCAGATGACTAGGTAGGCGTCGCTATTTTAAGCTGCCTTTGATTTTTGTTTTTGTTTTAGTCTGAATGCTAAGTACAAGTATCCCTTTCATTTTGTTGTTGGTCAAAGGGCGAGTGAAGAAGCGTTCACACGTTTCTCGTCGCCACAACATGAAAAGCGGATTAGGTGACCAACACATTGCCCATCAACCTATCTTAACTAATTTGAAGTAGCCAAGATTCAAACCCGGAACTTTCGTGCGTGGTGCCGCTGGACAGCCGTGTCTCAGACTGTATAAAAAAAATATCTCTCAACGAATGTAAGATGTCTACAGCAGCCAATTCAACGCTTTACATTAAAACCACCACAGTAACGTGACATTATGCAAGGGATAAAGTTACTTAATGTAATAACAAATTACTTTAATGTGGACTAGTTATAGCATAACATTAACCTTCTACAAAATCACAGTAAAAGGTCATAATAATATTAGCATATCTCTTTTAATCTCTTTCAAACAACTCTTTAGTCCCAAGTCTAGGGAACCTTTTATTTTAGGAAATTAACGTAAACTGCAAACTTTTTTTTTAGCATCGATATTATTAAACCCTTAATGTTAACTCTTATTTAAAATAATAAAGTAGAAATATGTTGTAATTCTTTCACCTTCACCAGCATCAACTATTGAATGTTTAACCATTATGTGAGTAGGCTGACTCCCACCCGGTCCCCAAAACTTGAGCTTTAAGATCGTCCCTGTCGCATAAGAGATTGGTTACAATGATAAGTCCAATGTGTCGTTTATAATAGACCACTAATTCACTGTAAGTCCATGTCAGTTCATGTTGCCAATGTGTTCTGGCGTCATTTTGAACTGCTTCTTTTCCAGACTTCACTCGCGCTTAAAACAACAATATTGAAAACGAAAATATTGCGTCTGATATCTATACCAGATTTTCATTTCTTGGTCGGTTAACATTTCTGAGCCGATGTCCTTCAGACGTTTGTTTTTTCATTCGTCCCTCAAACCATCTGGGAGATAATAGGTTGGCATAATGGGGTGGAGGAGGGGCGGGGCGAACAAGAGGAGATAAGTAAAGGGGTGATAATCTATTGTTTCAGACCTCAACGTCTACTGTCTCGGTTCAATGATCTTTGGCTCGCGACGGACTGTCCAGGTTTTTTGTTTGTTTACGTAAGAAGCAGGTCCAGCCAATTGTATTACGACGTGGTCTTGTAAGTAGGCGCGGTCAGTCGTTGTTTGGGACACTTTTATACCTACTCCAATACTATTGCCAAGGTGTTAGCGTTGACGGCTGATTTTTGAGATCAGGACTTAGTCTGTGATCGTTTTCGAAGATTTTATTCTGGACATTTCATCCTTCGCGATTCTTGGAATACATTTTGGGATTTACATATTTATAATCTTCATGAGATCTTATTAGGCTGTACATTGTACAGAGTTTATCTGGGTATGTAAATTTAGTTATTTTTTAACGTTTTTAACAATTCTTAGCCTATGAGCTTAGGCACTTAGGTTATTAGACCGGTTATAATTAATTAACACAACAATAATCACTAATCAGTAAGCTTTAAAGTTATCCATAGGATTTTTTAGCAGTTTAGTATTACCGTAATTATAATTTTGCAAGCCTCACAAATAGTGAGTGTGTATCAATCTCGAACTTATGTTAATGTTTGATCCAAATACAATTGATTACAAAAAATATTTTTTCCAGTAGCTATTCAGTTACTAAAAGATGTTAGTACATATTACATGTTCGATCGCAGATTATTTTTCATGAGTTTGGGGGAGGGCAAGTGGGGGAAGGTGGCTTCGACGAGCAAATGAATAGGCTTGATTGTAATTGAGCACAAGGTCTAACTAGTCACTAGTTACCTATCTTTTAAAAACTAGGTCTAACTAGTCACTAGTTACCTATCTTTTAAAAACTAGGTCTAACTAGTCACTAGCTACCTATCTTTTAAAACTAGGTCTAACTAGTCAATAATTACCTATCTTTTAAAAACGCCAACAAAGACATTACATTTACTCATAGTCATAGGCTAGTCATACAGGGACCTACTTTTTACATGACGAAGTTTAGTAGTTTTGTTTTTAAACAAATAATAATGATTTGGGCTGGTCTTCATGTCTCTAACGATGGTTTGTTCATATTATGCCTACTCATTAGTTTTACCCACATAACGTGTATACAAATATAACGTAATGATTCAACACAATAATCCAACTTTGTAATAGAATACGAAAATGTGGACCTTTGTAGTCTCCGCGTTAGACCTATTTCTAAATGTTAAAAGGTAATGCATTGGTCAGTGACAGTGATAGTTTCTTTTAAACTAAAAAATGAAAAAAGTGGAAGGTCAAAAGATTTTTGCAAGAATTTAGAAAAATGCATGTATAAAAAATTTATACAAGGGCCGTATTTAGGATTTCGGGGGCCTTGTTCCCAAATTTGTGTGTTGGCCCCTCGTGGTCTCGCCCTGCCCTCCACATACCTCAGAAAAGTGCCGTTAATTCATGTTACATTCTGTAAAATCATAAATTATGTTGTAATTTGCGCTTAGCTTTGTTGGACTGGAGCACTTAAAATTGTAGGGGAATAAAGGAATTTTATTTGACATTTTCAACGAAAGTATGGGGATGTTACTAAAAAAAAATTCTTTTCTTGATGTGTTGGGGACCCTTTTCTGTGGGGGCCCCTGCAAGGAAGTGATTTCTAATGTCATAGTTTTACTTTAACGGATCATTAAAGTTTGAGTTAAACATACCTTTATGGACTGTATTTTCACTCTCGTTAAAATGGTATAAGAATTTTGAGCAAATATTCAGAGTGTGTTTAGCGCGTCATAACAAACACACTCACACACACACGCCTATTCACATCAACTTGTATGTGATGTGTTTTTAAAGATAGAAAGTCAGTCACACACATGATAACAGAATTCACACTAACCAGTTCACCAAACAACAGACTCTAAATGTTGAATATTTAATGTAAAGTAACAATAATATAGTATATAGCTACTTGGTAATTATACGAGTATGTGTATGCTTTGTTTGCTTGTTTCGTGTTACTGTTATTAAGATTGAATTGTGTATATTTCAAACAATTTCCTTTGTTGCTTTTTTCTCTGTATTTCTTGGCGTTGTTAATAACGCTTCTAGATTTTGCTATTACAGTTTTTAATTTAGTAATGCTCTAATATCATCTCAAACATTGTTGTGCATATCGGCTGGTGGAGCAAAATTTATGAGGAACTTCGGCCACAATATATTTTAGTTTGAATTTCGTATGTCCTTCAATAATGGGCGTTTCTCAAACCTATTGTTTAGTCGAAGGATAGGTAACCCTTTTGTCAATGGTGTGCCAAAGTGGGATTTCTAATTTATTCAGCGTCCCAACAGCCAGAAAAGTCAACTTGTAGGAAAGACTAAAATTGAGTTTTTATGTGTCCTCCGCGTGCCATTGAAAACCATTCTGCGTGCCAAGTCCGGTACGCGTTTCGTAGGTTTCTGACCTCTGATTTAGTCCAAGAACTAAAAATTTCAAAAAAGCACAATATCCATCCTCTAATACTTTTTTTTAAAACTGATAATATGCAACCCTCAAATCTTGCTAGAAACACCATTGGTCTTTTAGGGGGACTTAAAACGCTAAGTGCATTATCTCAGGGGTTATATATCGGAATCTAAGAGATTAGATTTAACAACAGACTGGAAAGAAAATTCCCAGGGGTTTATCAAAATTCGTTTCCGAATTCTACGCATTATTACCAAGTTTAAGCCACATGGCTTCTACTCTATATTATATTAGATAAAAAAATCTAGATTTGTTTTCCAATTGCAGGTCATTCAGAGGGTACACACAAGATGGACTTCAGAGTAAACAAGAGATACGAAGACAATTGGGCGTCTAGCTACTTCAGCAATGAGCAGGTGAAACAAGAAAACGATCTTACAGGTTACTATAGCTATGAAGCTGGAACGTCTCAACAAGCCCACGTTTCGTCAGCGCCAGAGTTGTCAGAAGTGGCCGAAGACGAATCCGACTTCCGGTACCAACCGCACCTAGATGTCCCGCCTCCAACCGTACAGGTAGATGTCGTTGGCTCTGATGATGATGATGAGCATCATGCCGATGTCTGCACCTACAAGGATGATCGTGGCGACACGGAAGACAGTGGCGTGGTCTTGGATCTCTCGAGGTCGCGTGAGTTGAACGCGTGGTCGCCCCGTGGTGAGCAGTGCTGGGCGAAACCGCTGCTCACGTCTACGCCGCTGTGGCGCCCGTGGTCTCAGTGTGACGTAACGCAGCCCCTTTCATTCATTTATAATGGTGAGTATGACACCGGTATTCAACGCAATAACATACTGGCCAACGCCCAAAGTGAACGAATACAAGCTCATACTTCTACGACATCGCTAGAGCTTCCCCTTGATCTTAGAGTTCAACATTCCTATCCAAGCCACGTTCTTAGACACAAATATTCCGGTGCCCCATCACCTGTCCCGCTTTCAATGCAAAGCAACTCCGCTTACCCACAGTATCATGCCATGGCGCCCTCGCTGGCTGCGGAACGCGGCGCGCTTTACGTTCCATCGCCGTACCAGTGCCAGGTGCCTCAGGTGACAACAACCACTTGCGTCATCAAGAGCGAAGTCAAGAGGCCGCCCAGCGAAACTTGTACGGCCGTGCCAACGAAGCAGGCTCGCCTGGCTCCAACCCGAGAAGAAACACGGAAGACACCTCTGGCGGAAAGACTACAGGCAAAGATTGAGCAAACGCAAAACATTCACGGGGTACTGCTTGGGGTGCCCCCGGAGGACGCCCTCCCCATCAGAATCGCTATGAAAGGAAAGCGCAGAGTCTCCAAGGAAGACCAGTCCAGTCAGAAGAGTTCCAAAGTCTCAGAGAGTAGCAAGAAGAGAGACAGGCCGGCGCCCTATGGCGACCACGAGTTGCACGAGTTTAATGTCCAGTTCTATGATACACCCCTGAAAGCAATATACTGTGATGAGAATGAAAAATATCAGGTAATATATTCAGATTTATAAGTGAAAAATCTTAAATTTCAGTTTTTTGAATTAATGGAGATTTAGGTTACAAGTTTTCATTGAATAATTTTGTCGTTAAAAAAGGCAGTCGTTATATAGTCGGTAATTTTACATTAAAAAACCCAGGTGTATCAGCCAAGACTAACGATTACATTGTGTGGTCAGAACAAAAGGGTACCTTATCCCCGCACTTCCCTCTCTAATCGTGGTTAAAAAATCTCCTAGAGCCCTGATGGGTGATGAGGAGTTCAGCTTGAATGGGTTCAAGTCCAAGATAACCAGACTGGTTTATCAAATGCCTCTAACGCCAGTCACCAGTCCCAATCAGTCTAATTAATACGGTTGATAATCATAGTCAAAATGAAATTACATATGAGAAAAACTGCCTCTCTTAGGACTGAAGGGTATAAATACAATGCACTTCATCGATGTTTAGGCAAGTTTATGTAAAGGCCTTATGATGTATCTGTCAATATTTATAAGAAATAATTAGGATTTTTGTCATTACTCTCATTATTAATGAGGTCATGTATTTCTACAAGTAGTGAGAATGTAAGTATATTTCACCCGACAGGTGCCCAGAGTTCCAGACAACCGAGAAGATCAGGCCCAACTGAGAGCTGATTTACTGGAGCTGTTCAAGCACAGCAGTCTTCCCAGCGTCCCTAGCGCCCTGCAGTATAATGTGCACGCGTTGTGTTTCTATCCCAAGATGCATCACCTGTTTAGTGTGAGTATTCATTATTTTTATCACACACGAAATCTAAGTAACATTCTACTGCTTGTTATTAAAACAAATTCAACAACAATTTGCCTTGTTAAAAAAAGCTACACTTGAGTAGAAAGAAAAGGAGAAATTTTTCTGCCCGAACGTCAGTTCTTGTTTGTTTGTTTTTAAATTGTTACGTAGGCTATATATAAACTTGTGCATCCGTATGCATTCAACCCCTCCCTGTTCCTACGCAAAATGTCCTAAATCCAACTGCGTAAAAATTTCTGCTAAAAAATGTTAAGAATATTTTACTCACTAGACATGTAAGAATAAAATCCCTGTTTTTACCTTCAGCTCCACAAGGATGGCGTCGATCTAGAAGTTCTCCACTTCGGAGCCTACGGCCAGGCGTTCGCCAACCTCAGGCTGGCAGCACTATCAGACGATGACCTGAACACGATCCTGGACAGAATGAGTTACGTGGGAGGTGAGTACACACACATCATTCGGCATCCGGGCAAGGAATGGGCTGCCTGCAAAACAGGAAAACCCGTAACTGAAAATGATTTAAAACATAAATTAAAATGCAAGACTAAACTTGGACCCGGGATTAGCCCAGAAATAATCTTCTTTATAGAAGGAGTGTCTGTAATATATAAGATAAGATCAGGAGATCAAACTTTGGGATTGGTAGGAACATTGGTGATCAATCCTAATGAAAATATTTGTTGTGGATCGAGGAACAAACATTCCTGTGCATTTTGTCATGTTAGTACATAATTTATGTTAACATTTTAAAGCTTCTACATGGACTATTTCGGTAAAAATGTAAAACATGGATACTATAAGTCGGCCTTTAGTATCTTTATTCACCAAACATCTCTAGACTCTATATTCACATTAAATATCTACATTCACATCGTATTTAGGGCTCATCACTTTGTCCTTTATCTTTTATCCCTTGCCAAAACGTGTGTATTTAGCACATAGCACAAACACACCGAGGAGAAAGTGAAGAGAGGCATTCGATAATCTTTATATGTTGTTGGCTTCCATTAGTCTCGCGAGACGACGGAATTTACTGTGCCCTTGGGGAACGTGCGCTCGTGACTTCTGCTGTGACTGTACAAGCCCACATGCGAGTGACAGTAACAAATTAGCGCCACAAATTAGCGCCCAACGTGGGGTTCGAAACTCACGAGCCTGAGTCTCATACTCTACCGACTGAACTAGCTGGGCAGATAATCTTTACATGTATATGTATGGACTTAGAATTTTCATGTGTTCGATTTTCATGTGTTCAATTTTCATGTGTTTAATTTTCATGTGTTTAATTTTCATGTGTTTAATTTTTATGTGTTTAATTTTCATGTGTTTAATTTTCATGTGTTTAATTTTCATGTGTTCATTCCACATTAACATTGTTGTTGTTCTTTCCAGCTGATGGTTTGATGCACTGTCTGGTCAGGAGGGCGATCGACAACGGGGCGGTGTGTGGCCATGTCGCCACGGAACTCGGCAAAATGAGGCGCCATTCCAAAAACCACTTCCCGGAGAAGAAATGGGTTTGCTGCTTCTGCAGGGCGCAAATGCCGGACATGACGGACATGGAAAGGCACACATCAACACATACTGGTAAGTAGCCTTAATACTAAATCCATGGGGGTACACACACATATCAACATACTAGTAAGTAGTCTTATAACTTTATCCATGGGCATACACACACACATAACAACCCATCTAACTGCCGGATGAAACAAAGAGATGGTAACACCAATTGTCATAAAAGAAACGTTTGCCCGAAAGCCGCTGACCCATCTCTGTGATTTTTCGTCTTTATCCCAAAACATGTAGTTAAGTGGCTTATGCCACAAGGGCCACCATAAAACAGTTTCACACATCCCGGTGAAACCTGTCAGCTCATTGTCGTTCTTAGAACTTCTATCTTTGAGTGCCTTCATCCACCACTTCTTTCGCTCATTTATACTTTATACTATACTGTATGTCTCAACAACAACAAAAAAGAAACTATCGGCATATTTTAAGGAATAAGTAAAGTACCCGTCGGACCAAATTGACCCATGACCACATAAACTGGTAAACCTTGCTTCACTTGACCCATTGGTTATAAGGAATAGCTCGAGTATAATAAGCTTTGCTAATTAATTCTTCATTTCTATTAAATGTTCTATTAGTTTTTTTCTTCATTGGAAAGAGTTTTATTCCACGAGGAAGCTATATGCCCAAAACTAAAACTACATATATTATACTTAAATAATATTTATTGATTACTATTTTAGCACGTATATAATTTGACCTATTATTTTATACGTAGGCGGTATAAACGTAGTTAGATAATAAAAATGGCGTGATTTAGCCGTCAATGTATGCAAGTCCATACAAAAATATATTTTAAACTAATAGCAATGAGTAGGCCTACCAGAACTACCAGTAGTAGCTTATCTATAATTTAACAATTGAACAATATATCAGCTTCTCTGGTGACCACTGCCTTCGAAAATAGGTTGAGCAACATGTAACTACAACTTCAAGACTGATACTAGTTTAGATCTAATTTTTTTTCTTTTTTTCATGAAAACAGGTTTAAAGCCTTTTCGCTGCATCGAATGTAACAAGTTTTTTTCACAAAAAGTGACATTGGCTCATCATATGAAGAGCGTACACAACTTGGAACTTGAAAAAATGGACCCCAAAAAGGTCAGTTTAGTTTTATACAACTCTTTATAGAATATACAATCTTAATTCTGAGGACGTTTTCATACAGGCCAAAGAAAGTTTACAAACGATTAAAATAAAAAATAAAAACATTTGTCTTGAATAATTACAAGTTTTAATCGGTAAAATAGAAGTGTTTTTTTTTATAACAGACAAAAATTACAAAGTCTATTAAAAGTGTTCCTTCAATTCATTGTTTGCTCTCTCTTACTAGACGTTCACGTGCCGACAAGATGGCTGCCTGTTCCTTGAACACGAAAGAGAGGCTTGTCTACTTCACCTGGAACAGCATCACAACTCTGAAGATTTCAAGAACAGAAAAAAACGGAATCAGTGGCCATATGATCTGTGAAGAGATTAACAGTGCTTTCCCTTTATGTTGGTGGGCAACAAATTTATTATTTCTCGGCAGCGCAGAAGTCTAGAACTTCGATATAATCAAAGATGGCGCCAAGTAAACTTTTTATGTTTTGAAAGATAGAAACAAAGTTGTTAAAAAACATAAGGTTAATAACACCTTTGAATGTACTACTTTATAAAAAAAACAACTAACTGCTAAGCTGAGAAAAAGTGGAATAGTTCTTTTATATGTCTCTATTGACTATTATGTCACTTTATTATGTAACGAATATTTGAACTGTGTTACATTTAATTAGAATATTCATCATTTACAGTTTATAGGCATTCAACAGTTCCAGCTATTTGTATTGTTTTTTTTTTACCTTCCAATAAGATCATTCAAAAGTATTTATTTATTTTGGTGAATCAGTGAGTTCAGATAATGAAACCATGAATTTAACCGTGTATTTATCAACTAATGATCATTGAAAAATCACACTATATGGAATCTATTATAACAAAATCAAACAAGACACAAAAGTTCGATTTCGTCTTAGCTTTAGCTTTCAGCTAATCTGTCAGCCAGTTGACTTGATTTCGTGGACATCTCAGTTTAAAACTCTTTTAAATCAGCGGCCCATTATTAGTCCATGGCGCAGGCTAAAATCTTTGCCAGTAGTGATCCCAAGTTTCAGAGATGGCAACTGTTCTCTAAACTACCTTTAATGCACGCCTTGAAACTTTTGCTATAACAGAATCGTGGACACCTCCCGGCTTTACTTTTCTTCAGGGACCAACATCATTAAAAAAAAAAAAGACTTGCTGTTTTTCTGGGTCACTTTTGACTAGTGAAAATTAAAAAGTAAAAAAACAACATCAAAAACAATAATTGAAGAAAAACCTTTTCGGAAATTCCCTAACCTAGCTTGTTCTATATCATAAATTTGGCTATCCGAGGTATATCATAGACATCTACTACTGTCATACATTGCATCGGTACTGAATCCATTAATATTCTATATTTATGGCTAAATCTATTTTTAAAGCAAATCAAAACAAAGAGATATTTTAAATGATTGATTTTAACTCCTAAGTTTTGTAACATGTGTATATATCGTGTAATTATGTATAATATAGAGTTCATTTAGTGTAATACTTATATTTTTTGTTGGATAACATTTTAAAATCAAATGTAAATACTTTAACATATAAATACAACTATGCAATTTTAACATGTACAATTGTTTTTAGCATTTTTAAACAATCAAGTGCCTTAAAAATATTTTTACATTGGTCATTGGTTATTGTCTCATGTCTACAGTGCCTTTAAATAAATAAAATCCATATTCTAGGCTCATTAATGGAGCCATCCATTATCTCCTTACATATTGATATGCTCAGTGTATCCACTAATATTAGATTATATACTAATATTATTATTAAAGCCTCGGTTGGGAGAAGCCTCTTGTGGTTTCATTTCTTCCCCCAGAGAGTCTGCCATTACGTAAACCCGACTCAGCCATTTCTCCAACGCACACTTAGCCTATTTTTTATGGGGACAAAACATTTTTGTTGGTTTGTAGTCTGAAAACTTACCACCCCATCTGTATTTCCCCCCATACTTGTTTATTTGTAAGTCATGTAATTTTACGCAATGTATATAAACCAAACAAAAATAATTTGAATCCTTCCATTGTTAATGTTTTATTTGGATTATCAAGGATTTTTTTTTTGTTATAACGCTATGGACAAGTGCACTTATTTTGCTGGCTATCGTTGCTTTTAAAGCTTTTTTTTTTTATTCGCTTTTTTTCTTTGTATCATACCGGTTGTCTCAATCACAGTCTAAAATACCCTTTGTATTCATAATGTCTCCACAAACGCGCGATGTTGTTTTGTTTAAAATATGTATTATTATATTTCATATTTTTTTACTGGAAGCAAGGTAACTCCATCCTCATCAAGTGTTGATGTTTCCACCCTTCTCCTTGAACAACTCCCCGGGAACCTCTCTATCCACAATGAATTATTTTATTCATTATTAATATTAGTTTTGTGACGCCTAAAACTTTTTTTGCTTTCCATTATAGGGCCAACTCTGGTGCTGTAGGGCCTATAGTTTAAAGTCGATCTTACTCTAAGGGAACACTACCGTTTAAAATTAAAATACATTATGAAATCCATGTTTGCCAAACGCATATAATATTAAATGTGTATGCCCTATATATTAAACCTAGATATTATGATTTATTATGTACATTTTTTCTTACTTTTAGCCTCATTAGATTGATTTATGTATAGGGCTATTATGTAATGTTTATATTTTAAAGCCGATAAACCAAAACATTGGGTACCTTCTAAAAGTTTTACAAGTGCGTGGATGTATTGAAGAAAGTCCGTGGCGTTCAGGGTGAATTATTGACTATGGCACGCCCCCCACCTCCTCCGTTATACCCAACCCCCTCCTCTCACGCCATCACTTCCCCTTCTCACGTCACACGCAGCCAAGAAGAGCGGCAACACATTTCTAAGATGAAAAAAAAACTAGGCTCAGTTTTAATTATACAAAAACTGTCCGCGCGTGAGGAGTGGGGGAGGGGGGCTTTTTGTTAGGGCGTTTGCCCAAGACCATCGTAAATACGGTATATACGGTAGTCTTGGTTTGCCCATACCCCATTAGGAAGAGAGAAACATGACCGCTCTTTCCCTCAACGCTTTAAAACATTTTCGACTATGCCTTAATGTTATATGCTAATTTATGCAAAGCAGATGCATTCTATGTCTTGACTATTACCTGGTGCCAATTAATGACTTTAATAACATGTATAAAACTCTCTTACCGGTGTTTGATATTTAAAACGACTGGTTTATGAAACACACTGAAATTGAGATCATTAAATTAACAAAAACCCTGTGAATAATGTATTATATTGTAAATAAATCCACTGCAGCTAGTTATTGTTGTAGTCTTAATAACAATAAACGTTAAAAGTTTTAAATATTCATCTTGTTGATTTGTTTTGTTATATGTTGATAATAATACTAATTTTTATACAGCGCATTGTTCCATGCAATTACATTTAGTGTGCTTTAAAAATTATAACCAGGAAGAATTCTTAGATTTTTATAAAGACACTAACTGCTGACTAAAGATTATTAAGCCAAGCTCATCAGTTTCATTGGTAGCTTAAAAGAAGGCTCGTGTGGCCACTACAAAGAGCTGCCATCGTTTACTGTCCACCAACAGATAGATGTCAGGTTAGGGTTGCCACAGTAGTCAGACATACGGCAAAAGGAGGACATGTCCTGGACTATCATCCTCATGTCCTTAGACTATCATCCTCCGTCCGACAGGCAAAGCTAAAAACATTAAAAAATGTTTGTGTAATATTTTATGTTTTGCAGGCCTACAGTATTTGACATAGTATAAACCTCTTAAGAATATAATTAATAAACAAGTGATATTTTGTACAAGAAAAGAATGATCCGTTTTCTTTAAGACTCCTGTGTATGGGCGGAAAATTGGTAAAGTTTATTTTTCAAAGTTGCCCAAAAGCAAGCTGCGTTTCAGCATACAGTGAATTTAGATGCTATATAACAAAACTGTTTCTTGTTCAGTTTACCAATACGCATTTATTGGCAGCTCTTGTAATAAAATTGTACTGATTACGGGTTTATTGCTTTTCGTCTCTCGATGTCCTCCTTTTGACACCCATGTGTCTAGCAACCCTACGTCAGAGATGAGAGAACTCTAGGTTGAGACGAAGTATGGGCTTTGATGGAGATATAAATCCGAAACCATCCAGCACTCAATTATTAAAATCTTTATACCATCGCACCACCCAATGTCATTTCTATCGATGGTCTACTGTAGGGGTCGCCAACCTTTTGCTAATAGTGGGCCAAACTAGGATTTCTAGATCATTCAGCGTGCCAACAGCCTGAAAGTCAGTCATCCTCTATTATATTTTGTTCATTATTTTATAAGATTGTTTTAGCGCCATTACAAAACAGAGGCCAAAAGATAAGGAGATGCATAGAGAAAATGGTTAAAGCGTTTAATATTTCATTTTAAACAAATTAACGTATTTGTGGCTATCATCCTTTTTATTTTGCATTTACACCAAATAAAAAATGTTATTACTAAACTTTCGCTTTTAGATCTATGGTAATTATAGGGCGTTTGCAATCACGTGACAAAAAGCACGTGATTTGTGTTTACTTTGAGTAATGGTGTACAAGTAACATTAGTAACAATGGCCGCTGTATTAATAAAGTTTCATATAGGCTCGAACTTTTTTAAAATGACGTGTTGTGTTTTAAGTCTTATTAAGATTTAAGCTGTATTATGTATGTTAAATAAAATAGGCTATTTTATTATTATCATAGACATAGATCACGATGTGAGCCTAGACTATTAGTGACTTGACTAGAAAGCCTATTCACCAACACTATCACTTAACATCGTAGCCTGGCCTACGAAACATTAAAAGTGTAGGCCTATAAAGTGAAATTGAAAGTGTAAATAGGTCTAGCCGGCCCTAGCCTAATCACATTAATCAATTACTCTACAGTACTACTATTTACCTCCTTATTTTTGAGTAGGATAGCCAAAATTCAGATGTGAATTTTGCATGATAAAGAAGTACTTCACCATTTTTGTACACCAATAGTCAATAGTGGCTTCTATTTACACAAATACGTCACTAAAAATAGTAAAAAACCTAAGCCACGCCCACTGAGAACGCCCTATTGTCTATAAATTATTTAGTTTGTCGAGATATAAATCTTGCACATACTATACATTAATTATATTTTGATGATCTCAGAATTGACAAGTCTTAATGAGGCGTGAACTTTTGAACCCATATGTTCGTGAACTTCCTGTTCTATTTTTAAACTAATAAACAAAAAATGCATGCTTTTGCTGGTGTTTGACAATTGATTTCAACCTCGACTGCCAGTTCTAGTCTTTTAGAATTATACAAAGGATACAACATTAGTTATGAGGAATACGTTTTTAACATCAAAAGTGAGTAGGCGATAACTAATACTCAAGTGTTAGTCGCGTGAAGTTAAATATTTATTTGTTTACAAAATAAATGAGTCAAGAGTTGCGTTTTCTTGGTTATTGAAAAACTAAATGCTTAAATTCATAAAAACGAATAACAAAAATTCCTTTGCATTTAGCAATAAGTTCGATATTTTAAAAAGGTGATTTTTCACTTCTGACTTTCACAATACATTGTTTTGTTTTGTAAACATCTTTTGGAAATGAAATACATTTTAATCCCCAACAAATTTGAGTACAACCAGTAAAGTAGCACACAGACATGTTTCGAAACAAATTATTGAATTCGACCGGAAATGTTTTTTATTTGTCGACCTTTTATGCATCCATACACGTTAAGACTTGTCAATTAGGTTACTGAGATTTTTTCATTGATGAGCAATTAATAATTTGCGACTACTGTTATCATTATAGTGGAGCGGTAAAGATACGTAGTGATCATAAAAGCTAAGTAGTTCTTGTACTGTTTACAAATGTACATATTTTACATTCTTTAGCTATATAATATTTATACAATCTTTAATAGTTTGATTAATTTAAAAGTTATAAATTGTAAGCCACTTATTATATATATATATATATATATATATATTATATATATATATATAAAGAAACAAATGGAAATATTTGAGCAAAGAAAACGGGTTTATTATCTCCCTTTTATCAAAATAAACTTTCCAAATTTGATTCTGTTTCAATAATTTCTATAGAGATGCCAAAATAAAATGTTTTTTTTATATAAATAATATGCTTTTTTTTCTTTATACAAATGTATGATTTTGATGCCCATTTTTCTTTTGCTTAAAATTTTACTTGCTGCATTTTAAAATCGTCAATATCCCTCCACTTAAAAAAAATATATCCACATCTAACAATCTATGATTGTCGTAGTTGAATAAATCCAGTCAGGCTTGATTGATGTATGAAAACAGGAGTCCATGAACTTGAAAGTCTTGCCTTTGTTTTAAAACTACGCTATAACTTATAGCCTATAAGTGCTTCAATGTTGCCTACTTCTGAAAAAAAAAATCCCATCTATCTATCTTAATATATGCCATAAATTAGGGAAGTACATGTAGTTAAGGGTTTTGAAAATGAATTCACGACAGGGATATGTCCAGTTTCAATGCAGTGGTCTAACAGTTCAAGCGCTATTTGACCCCGTCCTAGTAAATGTACATTCAACTCACTGAAATATTCGCTGTCATTCAGAAGCATCGGCTTCAACAGTTAGTAATCCTCATTCAAAACCATAAATAAAAAAATAAAAACTCAGCAAGAAAATCATTTTGTAGGTCTATCCCGTGCCATTTAAAATCGCTTTGCGTGCCAAGAATGGCACGCGTGTCCTTAGGTTGCAGATAAACGGTCTACCTACTGCATCATCAGGAGTTGGCAAGTTATTAATAATACGGTGTCAAAGTAGGATTTCTAATTCATTCGGCGTGCCAATGGCGCAAAAAGTCATTCTGCTCAAGCCCTCAATTCCTGGAAGCGAAACTGAAGGGCATAAACAATATATTAAATTATAATAATTTTTTTTATCAATTGCAATACATTAATTAAGTTCAAAGTAAATTGCAATACATTAAGTTCAAAGTAAATTGCAATACATTAATTAAGTTCAAAGTAAATTGCAATACATTAATTAAGTTCAAAGTAAATTGCAATACATTAATTAAGTTCAAAGTAAATTGCCATACATTAATTAAGTTCAAAGTAAATTGCAATACATTAATTAAGTTCAAAGTAAATTGCAATACATTAATTAAGTTCAAAGTAAATTGCAATACATTAATTAAGTTCAAAGTAAATTGCAATACATTAATTAAGTTCAAAGTAAATTGCAATACATTAATTAAGTTCAAAGTAAATTGCAATACATTAATTAAGTTTAAAGTAAATTGCAATACATTAATTAAGTTTAAAGTAAATTGCAAAACATTAATTAAGTGTAAAGTAAATTGCAATACATTAATTAAGTTCAAAGTAAATTGCAATACATTAATTAAGTTTAAAGTAAATTGCAAAACATTAATTAAGTGTAAAGTAAATTGCAATACATTAATTAAGTTCATAGGAGTTTGTTTCTTTTCATAAGGTTTTTCTTGTCCAAATAAATTATTCTCCCGGCCAAATTTAAATCTTTCAGTTTTGTTAAGATTTAAAAAAATAATATAACAAATACAATATAAAAAAAGAAAGAACTAACATAACGCCCAACTTCATTAGTAAACAGAATCGTTTCACCAATGCTAACCTGTATTCAAATGGAGTCAGTTTATCTTTGACTAAACCTCTTGGAGTTTGTATTACATTACACTATATTGTGATGTGTAATTTAATTGCACACACCTTTTCCAAATAGTTATTTAAACAAACACACACACATTGATATGAAGCTGGTGTTTTCTGAAAACAACTTCTCAATCAGGGCTTAATAAAAGCATTGGTTTTCACCCAGCGGGGAAAGTTGGTAGTTATCACGTGATTATTTGCTAGAAATTAGGTCCAAATGCCGATTGGTCCCAAAATCACGTGGATAGTATTTATTTTTGACGATTATATAGCTACCAGTGACATTTGGATCTGTGCATACAAACAAATGCACAATATTAATAAAAAAACAACTGAATTATTTCATTGATAAATCACTCGATAAAGTAGTATGTTAAGTAGAAATGAGATTCTAGAAGCTTAAGAATTTTCAGTTTTAAATTATAAGTTTTTGGGATTTCCCAGATTAGGAATAATGCAGGCAAACCATTTTGAGTGGCCTGAAAGAACCATTAACACAAATTGGGCATATGTAATAGAAGGTATAAATGGAAATTTGACTTGATTACATAAATTCCTTCTTTAGCATACCGTAATTAAAACAATATTAAAGAACCATTTGTACTCAAACACAATAGACATTCGCGCACACTATCATTAAGTGTTTTATATCATTGTTTTTTTATTATATTTATAAAATATTTTATAACATTGCGTTGTATTTATAATTATTTTGTGTACCATAATTAACATTTTTCTTTCTTGATTTGATAACTTTTTTTGTTTGTATTTGTAACTTAGATTAAAGTTATGAATAATCAAAGTTAATTATCTTTGTTATAATTGTTAAGTTATTTCCATTACATCCCTTTCAATTGGTAATAAGATTATATTTAGTATTTAGTCAATTGTAGGTTCAAAATGAACAGGTCAAATTTTATAAGGCCAAACAGATCAGTATTATTTCAACTAAAAAATATACACACAACTTAAACAAAACATTTCGTTTTAATGCTCCTGTATTTTGTAATACATTAAAAATATAATCAAGTGATAAAGTTTTTTTTTTAAATTTGTCATGGAAGAAACATTGAATTGAGTTTTTGATAAATGAAACACAGATGTTGAAACCTGCTCCAAACACAGGTGTTGAAAGGTGTTCCAAACACAGGTGTTGAAACAGGTTCAAAACACAGGTGTTGAGGAAACATGTTCAAAACACTGATACATCAAACAATGAAAAAAAAATTAAAACCAAAACTGTTATGTTGAAGTAATTTTCTTTTTTGTTGTTGAAAAAAAAACAAAACCAAAAAGCATGAAGAGACGAGCAGCCAATGTAATAAGGAAACAAAACAATTTAGCATCAAGTTCATCAACATTGAAAAATAAAGGTCATCCTAAACCAAATAAAAAGTCAATGGAAGTCCACAACAGCAACAGCCTATAACATCAAGAAGAATACAATTCTTCATCAACTGAATGAAAACAAAAAAAAAAGCATGAAATAAAACATAGTTTGTAACATTAAACCACTAGTACTAGCCAATGGCTCTATAGCTTTCTAGAGCTTCAAGATTATCTGCCCAAAAAGTAATTTTTTTATTGAAACATGCAATGCAGACCCTTAGCTGACATTTGTGAATCTTTTGTCTCACTTTACTATTATATAGTTTTTAAATCATTTACTTCAATATTCAAAAGTGTGTAAAAGCTCTTTAAAAGTACAGAATCACTTTCTATCACAAAGCCTACATTTTAACCAGTGCAGTTTAATTTGTAATTGTATAGATGATAGATAGTGTCTATTTTTATTAAAATGATTTCAACCAATTATGACGCATCCTTGCCATAAGCTAAATGCAATAAATGGTTTGAATCGATGAGCTATTTAAGTCAATTTTTCAATTCAGAACTAAAAACTCTAAATTAATAGCAGGGAAAAACTTGGTCTCTTCTTCTCATTTAGCTAAACTATATCTACTTCAAGCCGTTTAAACATAAGGAATTCTCATTTAGCTAAACTATATCTACTTCAAGCCGTTTAAACATAAGGAATTCTCATTTAGCTAAACTATATCTACTTCAAGCCGTTTAAACATAAGGAAATCTCATTTAGCTAAACTATATCTACTTCAAGCCGTTTAAACATAAGGAATTCTCATTTAGCTAAACTATATCTACTTCAAGCCGTTTAAACATATGGAATTCTCATTTAGCTAAACTATATCTTCTTCAAGCCGTTTAAACATAAGGAATTCTCATTTAGCTAAACTATATCTTCTTCAAGCCGTTTAAACATAAGGAATTTTCATTTAGCTAAACTATATCTACTTCAAGTTTAAACATAAGGAATTCTCATTTAGCTAAACTATATCTACTTCAAGCCGTTTAAACATAAGGAATTCTCATTTAGCTAAACTATATCTTCTTCAAGCCGTTTAAACATAAGGAATTCTCATTTAGCTAAACTATATCTTCTTCAAGCCGTTTAAACATAAGGAATTCTCATTTAGCTAAACTATATCTTCTTCAAGCCGTTTAAACATAAGGAATTCTCATTTAGCTAAACTATATCTTCTTCAAGCCGTTTAAACATAAGGAATTCTCATTTAGCTAAACTATATCTTCTTCAAGCCGTTTAAACATAAGGAAATCTCATTTAGCTAAACTATATCTTCTTCAAGCCGTTTAAACATAAGGAAATCTCATTTAGCTAAACTATATCTTCTTCAAGCCGTTTAAACATAAGGAATTCTCATTTAGCTAAACTATATCTTCTTCAAGCCGTTTAAACATAAGGAATTCTCATTTAGCTAAACTATATCTACTTCAAGCCGTTTAAACATAAGGAATTCTCATTTAGCTAAACTATATCTACTTTGTCACAAATGCTCCATCGATACAGAAGATTATTTCATCCTACTCTTATCCCCAGTTTTGAGTCTAGTGGGGCATTATTATTAGTTTAAAAAAAAATGATATTTAGTTGTTAATTTTACTGGTTTATTCTGGTAACCTATTCCATGCTAGGATGCCACTCAAGAATAAAGACAATTTGTATGTGTTCGTTCTAGCATATGGAATAGGAAAAGCCTTATTTTTCCTTGGTCAATCAGAGCATTGCTACAGATTACTGTTGTGATGAATGCTTTACTACTTTTCTCTTTATCCCAAATTATACATCTACTATAAGCACTGAATTTAGAAGTCATTCTGTACGTATATGTGTTTCTGTGTTTCTGGTCTAATAATTTTACTTTGCTCTAGTCAGCTGTTCATGAATGCCAAATGTCTAAATGCAATAAAGTGGGACTAGATAAAGTGAAACATCATCAAGTATTAGATGATCTTGTGTTTGTTTTTTTATGTTTCTTCATTACTATAACACTGCAAGTGGATGCCTCAGCATGTTCTCTCACAAATAAATAATTTAAATAAAAAAAGAAATAAACAATTGGACACTTGAAAACACAAAAATAAAAAATATAAACAAAAAAGAATCACAAATATTGTATGCATTTTGCTTACATCAAAACAAGAAATAGTATTAGTTAGTATTTCTGACTTTTCCTTTGTTAATCCTACACTACAGTATTTTAGATATAAAAAAAAAATCATTAAAAAAAAAATGTAAAAAAATAGGAAATAAATATATGTAATATATTGGAGTTTGCTTACGAAAAGGTAATTTTGATATTGTGACAAATATAAAACTGGTAAGTTTAATGCAATTATCATTATCAGTTCTAGCTCACTATAACAATAACAAACAAAAAAACAGAGTTTATACTCTCAGTGTAGAGATCAACAAGTCTAGTCAGACTAAAGAACATCAAAGAACATCATAGGCAAATTTTATCCATCAAGTAAATAAATAACATTAGAAAAACAGTTGTAAGTTTAACATTCTTTATTTTTAAAAATAGTCTTTATCAACACTATTACCCAGACCTTTCAAAAATTGTTTAATGTGTCAATGTGTACATTCATGAAAATGCCCCCAGAAAGCAGTTACAAAATACAACCAGATTTTTGTGTCAACAACTTGAATCAAGATCAACTGGCCTGCAAATCATATTAGCCTCACAACAGGCGTACAGACTAACCCAGAGAAATAGAAATTTTTGAAATAGATCCCAGCAAACAAAGGCTGTCTTAGAGAAGGTTTGGTGCTGCACGGTAGAACAAGACCTGAACAGGACTGCTGCTCTGGAGAGACTGATTAGTGAAGTGAAACTGATTGACAACCAGGAAGTGAAAACCTAAAAGTCAGCACTGAAAAAGGGAGACAAGTCACTGAGGAAAATTTCACATACCTCATTAAATGACTGGCTAAGAAACTTAAATTTAGAGCTTTATCAAATCTCTATAAAAAAAATTCTGACTTAACAAATCTGCTATTCTTGACTTTTACTAATTAACATTTTTAGTCAACTGATTTTAGATTGACCACAAACTCTGAAATTGATTACTTAGAGACAGGATGAATAAAAAGCAACTAAAATGTTAAAATGTAATTTCAACCCCAAAAGCTTACAAAATAGGAGAATCCATGTATAAGACAGGGTGAGAAAAAAAAGTTAATGTTTTTCAGTTCATTGTTTAGCACAGGTAGTCAACAAACAAAATAAACTAATATAAACAATAAACCAACAGAAGAAAATGGTTGTTCAAGAACAGCAGCTAACATCTCCACATTTTTTAATAACAGCCGCTCTTTAAAAGAAATCTTTTAGTGTTTTCATTTGACCTGCTCAGAATATCTTGGGGGTTTCCTGTGTACACAAAGTACACTGGTGCTATATCTTGTGCCAATTGTGGGACCGGTTCATCACAATGTTGTTATTTAAGTCTTCAAAAAATATCTAAAAAAAAAGAATCATCAATGTGTACAGTCAACAAATGTCTGAACTGACTATCACTGTGTTTAATAATGCTATATGATATACACACAACAAGAGCTACAGTTTGAGTAGTAGAAAATTCATTCAGTTTAATCTTCTTCAAACATAACTGATATGCTTCAATCAATTTTGTTATATATATTAAAAATAAAACAATTTAAAAAAAAAAAAGCAACCTAACTCCATAAAACTTCATAGTCTAATCCCCCCCCCCCCTCCCACCACACCTGTCATTCTTGGTGAATTTGAAAAAACTGGGTGAGTTATAATTAAACAAGATGTTTAACTCACACTAGACTCAATAATGTACAACAATGTAAAGAAAATTGTGTGTGTAGGGGGAGGGGGGCGGCTCTATTTTCACACATCATACAATCACTAGCTCACAAGTGTAGATCAGACTTCAGAAACTTTCCCATTGGCCAGCTATTGGGGGCTGTAAGTGTTTGGAATGAACAGGCTGAATCTGGTCTCTTGGCCCAATGGTCAAGATTAAAAGTCTGATACTACAATAATAATAATAATAATAATAATAAAACTGGATTTCATATATTGAAGAAAAAAATAAAGGGTCCTTCCACATTTTCACTAAAAAAAAATAATTCATGTGTGAATGTTTCAAATGATCTCAAACTGTTCCCAAAATGAGTAAGTATATAGGCCAAAATGAAAATAATTTTTTTTTACAATAAAAACATCATTTAAATTTAATTTACTTTCAAATCATATACAAAACCGAGTTAATAATCTGCCAGATATTTTGAAATTGTATTAAATTTTTAAATACATAAGAGGTCACAATTTATTTTATAGATAATTTTAATAAATAATAATTTTCTCCAACATTTTATTTTTTTAAGACATTCTAAAATTTGAGCCAAAGTGGTTTTTTTCTAATAATTGTTTACATTTCCCTAATAATAATTATAATTTCTAAACAAGATTGAACTTAAAAAACAATAATTGTATAGTGACAGCCAACAACCATACCGTACTATAAACTGTAGGTTTAAATTGAGTCAATATAAAAATAAAAAGGTTAAGTAGATCGGCCTAGAGATCTGATCAGTTGCCAATATAAAAGCAACCCTCCTTGAGCACTGGATGGCCATTCTCTCTCTTTAAAGTTTAAAACAACAACACAAATTATACTATTTGAACTTTCTTTTAACTACTACTCCGTACATTAAAAAAATCCTTTGAAGACAATTTAAAACAACATCCAATTCCTTTTAAAAACCCTGTTACTTAGGACTGAAAAAATAACACAAAACAAAACATGGTTTCATAAAGAACAGATCAAATTGAGGAACACAATTGGGAGTCAAATATTTCACATATAGCCTAGACAATGTCTACAGGTAAATATAAAAAGAAATAATACAAAAATAAACAAGAGAAAGCAAAAAAGACCAACAACATGTCACTAAATGAAAGACTTTCAATTCAATAGAAAAAAAAATTTTTTTTTTGGAAAGACAGAAGGAGAACATGATGTTGTAAAGAAAAGAGCAAGGTCTTGATGATCTTTAAAATTCAATCAGCAACAGGTCTTGACAATCATTATTCACTCATCAACAGGTCCTGACAATCAATCATAAAAAAGTTCTTCACAATCTTCATTCAATCATCAAAAAAAAAAAGAGTCCACAAAAAAAAAGAGTGAAAAAGAGACTATATTTACAATTGTTAAAAAGAGTATTGATTTGTCAATTTTTCTAACAAGGGCTACCTCTAGATTATAAGAGAGAAAAAAACAACAACAGCCCGAAAGAAAAATCAGTCAATGATTTAGTTAGTCTTGACCTGTGCCCACACAATAGATCAATTCATTATATACACTATGTACAATAACAAATGTTTATCACATGAAAAAAACATTTTGTGTTTTGTTTACTTTTTTTTGGTTAAAAGCATGGGGAAGAGAGAAAAAAAAATGTTTCACCAACAGAACGATTTCACGGTAGACAGGTTTTCTTTAATTTGGTTGCCAAAATGCAGAAGACAATTACTGTTTAAAATTTTTACATTAATTATCAACACTGCATCCCTTACTGCTGGGCTAATTAGAACAGGTTGTCAGAATCAAAAATAGAATGCCTTGTATTTAGCACAAGATTTCATCTGGCACTGAATGACATTGAATGGCTTAAAAAAAACAACTGTTTTTACACAATCTCATAAAGCTGATTCCATTAACAAGTTTTTTTTATATGTAATCCAAAAAAAATTGTTGTGCTTTTAAGACATGAATACTTGTGGGGTGGCAATGGGATTTTAAATTATACATGGATACATCATAGTTTTTAAAGTGATACAGAAATAGACATTGAAATTATCATTAAAAAAAAACAACACTTTCAACATTCTGTATGAGAAAATCAACATAAGCATATGTTAGAAAAAAAACAACAAGAAAACAAGACAAAATTTTTTTTTTTGCAATTTCAAAATGTGCCATTTATGGTTTAAAACACAGCGTCATTATGTATATATACCTCTCTGTAGATGGATATATAAATGAAATAGTTGGCATCACATTATCTTGTGTTGCCAACAGAGTAAAATTAGCCTTGAAACAAACTAACATCATAATTACATCAACACTATTTCACCACAACAGTACAGCAAAACAAAAACTCAAAAAGTTTTTGAGCTTTGAATTTAATACTGACAAGATGCACAGATCACTGGCATGTATATTCATATCTTACTATCTGCCCTTTTCCGCTTAAACTGTCTCTCAATTGTATCTGGCCCGAGGCCAGAATAAACAAAATCTGACAAATCAACAGTGATAAAACATAGATCTGAAATGGAAAGGAGAAAACTTTAAAAAAAAAGGCTCAACAGACAAGATTGCACTAAGGCACCAAAAACTAAAAGGAAATACAAATTCTAAACTGTTCTCTGGGTTATTAACCCTCTCAGCCCCTGTCGCGTATTTTTTCCTCCAGAAAGTTCTTTCTCGCAGTCCCAGACACTTATATTTCCCTCCAAATAAGAAATTTCCTCAGTCCCAGACACGTATATTTCCCTCAAGGAAGGGTGTCTATTGAAAGATCAAAATAAAGGATTTGACCTTTCACCATAGGCTCAGGCAGAATATTTATTCGATAGCTGAATAGTTGAATTTTTTTTCGCTTTTTAAATAATGAAAATTGACAAATTATTGAGTTTTTTTTTGTGAAAATGAAAGTGCGGTCCTAATGGACGCTATGGAATTACCTTCCGTTATTATGGCGGTAGTTGTTTATGATACTTTTTCTTATGGATTATTATTACAAATGAATACAATTACTTTATGAATTAGATTTTTCTAATAAGGTAAGTTATGAATACAATTACTTTATGAATTAGATTATTCTAATAAGGTAAGTTATTATGTTTCTAGCAATTTACTCTCTTCGTGATATCATCAATTTTTACCAACAAAAAAGATTAAAAAATAATTTCGGAACCCTATCGATGTCTCAGCCATTCTGAAATAATGTCTGGGATGGAGGGAATAATTAGTAAAATAATGGCTGGGACTGAAGGTATACATCGCAAATAAGTAGGTTGGTACTTTAAGGGTTAAGGTAAGCCTTGAGATCACATTAAACACCTCCAAATCTAATAGTTCATGTGCATCCAAAAACAAAAGTAATATTCTGTCTTGTAAGGGGGTAAAATATCATAATACTAAACGATGGAAGAAAGAGGGGTGGTGAGGTGGGGGTGAAATAGACTTCTAGATCCTCAACAGTCATTGGGTTGATCTGCTACACTGTCAAGTTTATGTATAGTATGACCATAGAATATAATCTACATGGACCGCTTGCTTTAGTATTTCTGCTATATGATGACTCGAAACACTGATTTTCGGAATTTCCGATTCCTTGTTTCCTTTGCACTTCCGTTTTATTGAATCGCTTCGATTTTTTCAATGAAAAATTGAAATTAAAATCAAAAGTTGTATAAAGCGGAAACGTTTAAGAAACAACGAGGAGCGTAGAAGTAATTTAAGACAACCTTATTAGTTGCGCACGGAAAAAAAGTTCATATATGCTCTAAAAATAGAGCAAGCGGTCCATCTTATTATAGTCTATGGAATGACATTCGTTTTTATATTTAGTACAATGCCAGTTTCTTAAGAATAGGATGTCAGTTTCTGTATAGAATTAACTAATTAGACTAATCATTATCAGGATCTATCTAACAAAAAAACATACATCTACTAATTTTCTTTTTTGGGATGGAGATATATTCAGCTATAAATAGAATAAAATAATTATATATACAATTGAAAATGGCAAAACATATTCTTTCCACCATGCTAAGGGTTGGTAGACATTGAAAGAGTAATGAGTTCGGGTTTAAACATGGAACAAAGAACATCAACCTTCCAAGCAGGTGAGAAAGATGAATAATTAACCAAGCAAAAGATTGCTGCCTCTGGGTTGACCTTTCCTGCCCAAGGGATACGTAGGTGTTGATGGCTGTCCATTATGACATTCATTCTACTGTACTGTAACAAACCAGGGAAAATGTATGTAGCCATTGTCCTAGCCACTCACCAGAGAGAGAGAGTAAAAGGGCTTTAATACCTTACTGTGCATTTCAAGAAAAAAGAAAGTGTTGGCCAGTGAATCCATGGCGCCAATTGGCTGGCCAACACTCTACATTAATTGTAACCCTAATCTGATTGGCTGGCCAACACTCTACATTAATTGTAACCCTAATCTGATTGGCTGGCCAACACTCTACATTAATTGTAACCCTAATCTGATTGGCTGGCCAACACTCTACATTAATTGTAACCCTAATCTGATTGGCTGGCCAACGCTCTACATTAATTGTAACAGATGACGAATGCAAAGGGAGCATGACAACACTGTGTCGTCTTATTTGAACAACAAGCCAACAGATGCAATTCATTTGATAATGAACAACAAGATACAGAATCGTCCTGGAGAAAATTTGGTCTTGTTTCTGAGTACAAAGGAAAATTACAAATGTGTCCATCACAACTCACTAATGTTACAAGCGCAACACTTCCACTGCATCAATTAGAGAATACATTATTGACGACAACTTTCAGAGTGAAAAAAAAAAAGTACTCTTAAAGCTATAAATAGAAAACAGTTAAATTTCATATACACATTTTGTACACTAAGTTGATAACAAATTAATGATGCACAAGTCTCTCGGAGGAGTTGTGTGTTACCCCTTCCGGCTTGTAATTGAAATTGAACAAAACGGGTGGTCAAGGTGTTATCAGTGATGCTGCCCACTAAACTTGTGCAAAGATGTAAAGGGTTGGTCTAAAAGTTACTGTTTCTTTTTTATTTTCTCTTCCTCCCAACTTAGACCATTAAGTACAAATAAACAGCCTGGCTGGAACTATCTCCTCTAAAGTGGGCAAGTTATAGACTCCAATATGGAACAAAATATCTTCTCTTGGATGCATTTGTACAAATCTTTCAATACAAATCCAACATAGTAAAACTTGGAAAATTGGTTAATTAATCCAAAATGTGAAACACTAGTTTTATAAGTTGTTAAGTAGGAGGGGATTTGTTATGGCTTTGTCCAGAACCAGGGATGAAGTCTGTGGATTTTCCAGCGTTGTGGTGCGACTGACCAAATGAAGGATTGTTGGGCTTTGAATTATACGAGGGCAGGGCTGAAGTGGGCATGTCCAGGCAGTGGGCCTTGTTGTACTGAGCGGCGGCGGGTCCTCCCGCAGAGTCGGCTCCTAACGAGAGGCTGTGATAGCCTGAGGAGGCGTCACTCCCGCAGCCCGGTGACTCGTCCACCGACACGGGGGATGTGTCGCAGATGATCGGGGAGGTGTTGCTGGTGGACACAGATATGCTGAGAGCCGCGGGCGCCACGGCCGAGCTGAAAACGGAGCTGTCAAAAGAAGAGTACGGCGGGGGCGGCTGCGTGGAGCTGCCTTTCAGAGACCCGGCGAAGTCCCCATGCGGCGGGACTCTGGACGTCGGCTGCAGCAAGGGGTGGTGATGGTAGTGATGGTGGTGATGATGGTGGTGGTGCAGACTAAATGGTGACGGCTGGGTGGGCTGATGGAGAAGGTTCTGTGTTGATGAGACTGCAGACGACCCCCCTGCTCCCATCTTTCCAGAATGAAGGTGGTTCGGAAAAGAGCTGGGCTTAGAACTGTTGTCCGCGTTCTGTGGAGACAGTGCAAGCACTGGTTTAGCTCCGTCGTCCAGCAAACTGTCCTGCTGCGAGACGGCAGACTTCATGTCATGCTGGGAGAAATTGGTCGACAGGTCTCCTTCCGTGGGCTGGCGTTGGATAGGCGGCACGATGGCCATTCTTCTTGTGTTAGTTGGTGCAGGTGATCCAAGACGATGTCTCTGCAAGTCTATTTGCTGTTGTTGTCGTGGCTGCTGCTGACGAAGCTGCTCTTCCAACCGAGCTTGTATAAGCTGAAGTTCTTTCTCCTGCTTGGCTTTGTCGCTCTATAGAGACAAAAAAAGAATGACCTTGAATATTACATTTGATTCTAATATAAATACTAGCAGTTTTAATTTCATAAACTATGAACATAGAGAAGACAAATTACAGGTTTTTTGTACAGCTACATTATTGCCATATTATTGTTTATATGTCAACATTTGACTAAATTGAAATCATTTAATTAATAAATTCATCCTATAAATATTTTTTTGTACCTGTTTGAGCTAAAAGCCATTTTGTTACTTACAACTGTACTGAAAATATTTCCACAGAATCAAAGAGTAATTCAACTGTTCCATTCTATCACAATCTTACTCAAGTTTCATGAGATAGGTGTTGATATGTTACAATAATGCACTCAACAGCATGAACAAAGACTCACTGAATACTTACAGTAACAAATATCAATAACAGAGGAGGAGAAATTGATAGGACAGGAGGGGGTAGTTCTAACTTATTCCCAGCTTAAAAAAAAAAAAAAGAGCCTTTGGTTGGACTAACAATTTTCCCCCCTCCATATTTACCTTTATGATATTTAGTCGTGCATTGAGCTGTGAGTAAACCGACTCTGGGCTCAGGTCTTTAGCCACCTGCTGCATTTTGGACTCGATCTGGTGGAGCATGATCTCCTGGTTAGCCAGGCTCTGAGCCAACGAGTGGTGTTTCTGGCGAAGCTGAGATGAGAACATTTGCATTTCTGATAATGTCTTCTGCTGACCTGTTGGTTAAGATAAAAACGCACTGTGTGGAATCATAACACTGCAGGCAGTGGGCTAACCCCACAATTTGTTTCTTGCAACAACAACACAAGGCTAAGAATATTCAACAAAATAAAATACAAACAAAAAAGGAACTGGCTTAGTAAATAGCACAAAAAAAAGGAGAACAAACCTTGATCCAGGGGCAAGTACTCCTCTGACTGCTGTAGGTTCTGGATAAGGTTAGGGTTAATCATGAGTGTGGTCGAGCTGACCGAACTGGATTCACCATAAGGAGACAGCAAATCTGGTTCATCTAAATAGGAATAAACAGACAAGTCTAAGCAAATCTGGTTCATCTAAATAGGAATAAACAGACAAGTCTAAGCAAATCTGGTTCATCTAAATAGGAATAAACAGACAAGTCGAAGCAAATCTGGTTCATCTAAATAGGAATAAACCGACAAGTCGAAGCAAATCTGGTTCATCTAAATAGGAATAAACAGACAAGTCTAAGCAAATCTGGTTCATCTAAATAGGAATAAACAGACAAGTCTAAGCAAATCTGGTTCATCTAAATAGGAATAAACAGACAAGTCTAAGCAAATCTGGTTCATCTAAATAGGAATAAACAGACAAGTCGAAGCAAATCTGGTTCATCTAAAATAGGAACAAACAGACAAGTTGATGGACAATGAAAATACTGAGCACATATTGCTATTTAAAAATGTGAGAATTCAAATTTATAAGTTAGTATTAGATGCACTGTGTGTCCTTTTTAAAAAAAATTTCATCAAAAGTTTTAAGAATAAGGTCATTTAATAAAATAACACAACCATATTTATAATCTATATAAATTGTGTAAAATTTGCTTTAGAATGCAGTATTTTCTTTTGAACCCCCCCCCCCCCCCCCCATAAATGTCTATCTAATTGATACTCTTTCAAGTAAAACAACTATATCAACATTTTAAAAACCTAATTAGTGTACTTAATAAAAGGCAGGCAACAGATTAAATAATTTAAATAAGCCAGATGACCAATGGCTAGTAAATCTAATTCAAAATGATTTCAATTGCTGGTATAAATTTCTTTAATGTGCGAAAACAGTCCACTGGTTTACAATATTCGTGAGCTGGAGATACTAAAAAATAAACAATAAAGCAATCAAAAATTGTTTTCAGGTCATTTAGGAAAACCTTTTTCCATATTCTGGAATTTCAGAAAAAAATCAAATGACCATAGGGATTCCATTCTTTAATAGTTCATAGGAACCTTAATAAAGAGGATGAAATAGTAAAAAAAAAATTTGAATTTGAAGAATAAATCTTTTTTTCTATGTGCGGTTTAAAAATTTTACTTGCAGATAGTGATGAGCATTATAGCTATCAGTTTAAGGTCAGCAAGAACCAAACAGTAAAATACAATGTTCAATGTGTTACCTTTAATTATAGATGGTGTTGTTCTGCTAGGGTCTGGGGAGAACACAGATGCGGGTGAGGCTACATCAGATATGAATGAATGTGCCGGAGACCTTCCACCTCTATCTAAAGCAACAGGCTGGGCTGCCGGGGACTTCCCTCCCCTGTCTGGTCCAAGGAAATGATCCGCAGACCTTCCAACATTCATTAAAACAGTGTGAGCTGGCGACTTATTGCCTGCAGAGGAAGTGGAATCACCCCTCCCTTTGAGCAAGTTTCCCAGGATGGAATGTTCAGGGTCCTGCATTTCAGCCCCCAAATGACCTAGAGAATGGTTTTGCAAGGACATTGTCCTTTGGAAGTTATCGTGCCCTCTCGTGCTTCCTGCAGATTGTGAATGGTGGTAGAAGGAGTTGTTACCGGCACCACCACCACCACGAGGGCTGTGAGCGTTATATGAGGTCTGAGCATTCTGACTGGCCATGTTGGCATCTTGGTTGTAAACAGAAGACTGCTGACCGCTGGTATTGTATCCTGCTAGAGACAAGAGGGACGTATCCTCCACAGACTGACCCCGTTGAATATTCTTGTGCCGATCATGGTTTCTGCTGCCCCTTGGTCGCCCGACCTTCTTCTCGGGCACGACATGCTCACTGCCCGACACAGTGCGATAAGGTGGCACTTGTGCGCTGGGGGTACAATCTTGGGCCCAAGACCTTGAGGAGATCATGTCATCGCTGGAGGCCCGAGACAGTGCAAATTCAATATCATCCAGAGTCGATGGCATCCTCTGGAACATCATGCTGTCATCAGTATTCATTCTCTGCAGGCCAGATGAGCTGATGTCACCATCCGAGGACATTCTCTGGAACTCCACACCAGACATGGACTGATGGCTGAGTGAAGAGTTGGACCTCTGCAGTCCCATGTTAGAGTTGTGACTAGAGAACAGATCAGATGTACTGCCCATGGGTGATATGTTCCCAAGAGGAGACATAGCCCCACATGAGATTAAACTGTCAGATTTTTTCATACCACCAATGAGATCCCCCATTTGAGACAGCTGTGCAGCGTTAGAGCCTCGGCCCCTGCCCCTTCCCCCTCTGCTCCTGGGCCCCCTGGTTCCTCTCACGCCCCTCGTTGTACCTCTAGAGCCACGTCCACCCCCACTGCCCCTTGGCCTTCCTCTGGTCCTGCCCCTGCCCCTGGCCCGTCCAGGGGACGCCAGCATGCTTGGACTCAATAAGGCATCCGAGTTAAAGGTGGACCCGTCTGGGGGAACAGAAGGGGACGCAGCACTGTCATTCAGGTAGTCCACGTAGGATCCTGCGCCACTGACAGGACTGTCGCCAGGGCTGGTGGTGGAGATCATACTTTGACACAGGGAGGCCGAGTTGGCCAACTGCTGGTATTGGTTACTGTACATGTGCTGCTGCGACGACCTGCCGTACAAGCTCTGCTGCTCACCAGGGCTGCTGTCAAACCCACCTGGATACCCCCATACTTGTCCGGCGTTCTGCTGGTACTGACCGCCAGAATTGTACTGCTGCTTGACCGAGCTCTGGGAGTAGCACGAGGACGCCCCGGCCCACTGGTCCTTCTCTGCCTTGACGAACAGCGGAGGGAACCGCAACAGCGAGGGCAAGTCCACCCGCAGCAGATCGCCACCGTCCGCCGAGCAACTGTCCGTCAGTTTGCTGGGCTTCATCCCACCCTTTGACATCACAGGCGGGGAATTGCCACCTTCCACCTCCAAGGCCTTGACGGTCTTTTCAATGTCATTCATGCTGTACTTAGTGGATGGGTCCTCTTTGACACTCATCAGGTTCTGCTGATGGCGAGATATTTGAAGTTTCCCCTCAGCTTCACTGTACACAGAAAATAAAACATAAATAAATCAATTCTCTTGCTCATAACAGTATGATATTTAGAATTTAAAGCTTTCTTTTTAAAGTACTGTACTCATGAATTAAAATAGCAATGTGTAATTAACTTGTGCTTACAAACCAAATAAATTACCCTTCTCTCCCTCCCTTCCAATTTGACAGTTTGTCACCTAAATTTTGATTTTGGACTCAACCTTTAATTGTGTCATAGTAAAAATAAAATGTATCCAATTTTGATAACTCTTTTAGTGCAAGTAAATGTCATTTTAAAATTCCAAAAACTTTTCCCAAAATTCATAAAGAAATCACAGAAATATTCTTATACCAGCACGTGTGAACTTTTTTTTTTGTTATTTGGCAGTGCAGGTAGTCCAAATAAAAAACACTTTGCAACTACATTTTTATTCACTTTTTTTTTATAAATTGAATGGAAATATTTTTCAGGATGTTTTGTTTAGATTTGCAAACTTTCAAGTCAGTTTTTCCCAAACTTTCCAAAACCATATGAACCCTGTTTTAAATTTAAGCTCCCTGAGTTAGGACTTCTGGCATTCTTACATACAAAAATTGGTTTGTTTATTTTCAAATGCAGCTTTATAAAAAATGGGTGGATTTTTAAAAAAAATATGTACTCCAGCAATAAAATGATCCTGTCTACTCACTCCATGATGTGGTTAATACAAAACAAAAACATTGGCTTGTTGCTGAGCTTGTCCCTGGCTAGCTGAGTGGTGGTGTGGACATAGACCACATCATTGCTTCTTCTGTACATCCTGTAGGTGCAGCTGGAGCCACCAACATTAATCAGTGCTGAAGGACAAAAGGAAACAAAAATGTTAAAAAAAAAATAAAAGTAATGTATTAGCCAGTGAGACAAGTTAGAGACACTGGCCTGACATGTTAGAGAGATCAGTTTTCATTTCACATTTGATTGAATGCTTTATGAATTTAAAAGGATCACACTAAACTGAACTGTTACATGGGGGTGTTAAATACTTTACAGTAAAGTCATTTCATGGAACCCCTAAGGAAAGAAGACCTGTAAGCAGGATGCTGACATCAAGAGAACAGGTCATTCTTGGGGTACAGTTGGAAAAACTCTCTCAGGACCAGGATGGCTGTAGAGACTTTGTTTGTGTCATTTGCCCCTAAAGGGATAGTAGGTGAATGTAAAGAAAGTAACGTCATTTGAACAGGACATTGAACCAAATCAATAAACACAAGTTGCAACACACTAGAACTTTCTAACTTTGTATAATGACAGGCATGAAAAGCATGTAAGTGAATGACATGAATTCATGAATGATCTGAAAATGTAATGATGAAATAATTTGGTCAGTACACTTGTGGTCACTCAAGCTTTGGAGGTTAGCTTGTTATTGTGACAAAACAAATAAATTTTATCTTATCTTATACATTCTATAAAGATGATTATTGCGTCTTACGCTCATCCGTGGTCCGAGTCTAGTCTTGCATTTTTATTAATGTTTTAAATGATGTTAAATGAATAAATCAACAGACCTAACATAAAAAGTAAGACAGTAGAAGTCTAAAACATATTTATCAAAGGAAATATTGAAATAATGTGTTTTTAAGTTCTTTCTGAAAGTAATAATAGAACTTGTTCACCTGAGTTGAATGGGAAGTATAATAACATATATAAATAGTATAATACACATTTGTATTTGTTCCACCTAGCGAATTTGATTTATTTTTATGACAGTAAGTATGCCTTCCAGGCATAAGAAATGATCTCAATATTTGTTTTATACAACTACTTATACAAATGACTAGCAACTTCCAAACATTAACCAATAGGCCAAACCACCATGGTTATTTCCTGTACACGAGGGATGTCCACATCTGAGTAGACCAAAAAAGACATGGATATCTATTGCAAAAAAAACAACTCTCATTAGCCATTCCAACATTGATGATTCAAATAGGAGTCAAAATTAAAGTCCCACCCAGTCCTACTATTGACACTTAGGTTATAACAAAGTCCACCCAGTTCTACTATTGACACTTAGGTTATAACAAAGTCCACCCAGTCCTACTATTGACACTTAGGTTATAACAAAGTCCACCCAGTCCTACTCTTGACACTTAGGTTAAACCAAAGTCCACCCAGTCCTACTCTTGACACTTAGGTTATACCAGTCCACCCAGTTCTACTATTGACACTTAGGTTATACCAAAGTCCACCCAGTCCTACTCTTGACACTTAGGTTAAACCAAAGTCCACCCAGTCCTACTCTTGACACTTAGGTTATAACAAAGTCCACCCAGTCCTACTCTTGACACTTAGGTTAAACCAAAGTCCACCCAGTCCTACTCTTGACACTTAGGTTATACCAGTCCACCCAGTTCTACTATTGACACTTAGGTTATACCAAAGTCCACCCAGTCCTACTCTTGACACTTAGGTTATACCAAAGTCCACCCAGTCCTACTCTTGACACTTAGGTTAAACCAAAGTCCACCCAGTCCTACTCTTGACACTTAGGTTATACCAGTCCACCCAGTTCTACTATTGACACTTAGGTTAAACCAATGTCCACCCAGTCCTACTCTTGACACTTAGGTTATACCAGTCCACCCAGTTCTACTATTGACACTTAGGTTATAACAAAGTCCACCCAGTCCTACTATTGACACTTAGGTTATAACAAAGTCCACCCAGTCCTACTCTTGACACTTAGGTTAAACCAAAGTCCACCCAGTCCTACTCTTGACACTTAGGTTATACCAAAGTCCACCCAGTTCTACTATTGACACTTAGGTTATACCAAAGTCCACCCAGTCCTACTATTGACACTTAGGTTATACCAAAGTCCACCCAGTCCTACTATTGACACTTAGGTTAAACCAAAGTGCACCCAGTCCTACTATTGACACTTAGGTTATAACAAAGTCCACCCAGTCCTACTCTTGACACTTAGGTTAAACCAAAGTCCACCCAGTCCTACTCTTGACACTTAGGTTATACCAAAGTCCACCCAGTTCTACTATTGACACTTAGGTTATACCAAAGTCCACCCAGTCCTACTATTGACACTTAGGTTATACCAAAGTCCACCCAGTCCTACTATTGACACTTAGGTTATACCAAAGTCCACCCAGTCCTACTATTGACACTTAGGTTAAACCAAAGTGCACCCAGTCCTACTATTGACACTTAGGTTAGACCAAAGTCCACCCAGTCCTACTATTGACACTTAGGTTATACCAAAGTCCACCCAGTCCTACTATTGACACTTAGGTTAGACCAAAGTCCACCCAGTCCTACTATTGACACTTAGGTTATACCAAAGTCCACCCAGTCCTACTATTGACACTTAGGTTATACCAAAGTCCACCCAGTCCTACTATTGACACTTAGGTTAAACCAAAGTCCACCCAGTCCTACTATTGACACTTAGGTTATACCAAAGTCCATCCAGTCCTACTATTGACACTTAGGTTATACCAAAGTCCACCCAGTCCTACTATTGACACTTAGGTTATACCAAAGTCCACCCAGTCCTACTATTGACACTTAGGTTAAACCAAAGTCCACCCAGTCCTACTATTGACACTTAGGTTATACCAAAGTCCACCCAGTCCTACTATTGACACTTAGGTTATACCAAAGTCCACCCAGTCCTACTATTGAAACTTAGGTTATACCAAAGTCCACCCAGTCCTACTATTGACACTTAGGTTATACCAAAGTCCACCAAGTCACTTGACACTTAGGTTATACCAAAGTCCACCGAGGCACTTGACACTTAGGTTATACCAAAGTCCACTGAGGCACTTGACACTTAGGTTATACCAAAGTCCACCGAGGCACTTGACACTTAGGTTATACCAAAGTCCACCGAGGCACTTGACACTTAGGTTATACCGAAGTCCACCGAGGCATTTGACACTTAGGTTATACTAAAGTCCACCGAGGCACTTGACACTTAGGTTATACCAAAGTCCACCGAGGCACTTGACACTTAGGTTATACCAAAGTCCACTGAGGCACTTGACACTTAGGTTATACCAAAGTCCACTGAGGCACTTGACACTTAGGTTATACCAAAGTCCACCGAGGCACTGATGGTCCCATGACATTATGACACATCTTTGAATTTTGGTTTTTTATCAGGAGAAATTCATTGCCACTGTTTTATAAGATATGATTACATGTGTAATTCTACAAACTTTACACTGTCTAGCCAAACCAGGTCATACAGCCTGTGCTTTGGGAATATCCCCATTGACCCTCCCCCTCACCTTGATTGTGACTGAAGACGACATGCTCCAGGTCATCATGATGAATAAAGCAATATGTGGAGCGTCCAACCATCTCTTGGGGCAGGTAGCCAGTTACCTGACAAGACCTGATCAAAATAAAAAAAAAAACAAATTTTTGAATGCATAATCACAGATCCAGTCAAGTGAAATCAATGGTTAACTAATGTTTTTTTACAAACTTAAATGGTACAATAAACATCAATTTCAATGCAAAAGTCTATAACAAACTTTTTACACATTGTGGACTGAAACTGATGGGCTCGATTATTTATATTAGAAATAGAGTCCACTTGACTCTTTTCTCCTTGACTAAAAGACTATAATCTATAGCTGTACATTGTGATTTTCACACAATCCCCATTTGCAAAAAATAAAAAAAACCAAAGCTAATTTTCCACAGTGGCCGAGCATGTCCCGGATTCAAATCCTGGTGAAGACTAGGATTTTTTCCCTGGGTCTGGAGGGTGTCCCTGAGTCTACCCAGCTCTGATGGGTATCCAACCTTAGTTGGGGTAAAGTAAAGGCGGCTGTGCATTGTGCTGTCCCCACAATCACCTAGTATGCCATGACCACAGAAACAGGTAAATGCTGCTTCGTCGACCCTATGATCCATTTGGTCCGAAGGATGCTTTACTTTTATAATTTTCCATTTTAAAAACGTAAACATGCCGCTCGGGACCGCGGTGTCTGACAGAACTTACTTTGGGTCCATGTACAATATTTTCCCATCCAGGGCATTGTGGGATATCCACTCTTTCACTGGGGCGTGGTGTCCTTCTTCCTCAATGTGTGGAGCCATGACTTTGCAGGCACACATCAGCCAGGTCTCTCTCTGAACTGTGAAGTTAGGAAATAACACTTTCAATAGCATGAACAAGTACCCACTGCACAGTTGGTCTAGAACTGCCTTTTTCCCTATGTGTCGGGCCACGAGAGCAAAATTTAACAAAATAGCACAAAAAGTAGAAGATAACTTCAAAATTTTAGCCAGATTATAATGCTACACTAGCAATGGAACTATTCAAGTATATTTCAAACACAGCAAATATTTTGTATTACTTCAACCCTTTTTTTTAGCTACAGATCTTGAGTAGAGTCATAAATAGTCTCAAAAAATGTGTGTTGAAATTAATATTGGTTATGTTAGATCTACTTGTGACAGTAACTGTGAGTGTGTAGGGGACGGAATAATTATAAACTGACTGAGACTTAGTGACACACATCGGACTGTAATGTGTTGAATGGACTGTGACCTGAAAGCTCTGTGGTATGGTTTATTGTGATTGGCTGGACAGAGTGAGCTTGGTTCATGGATGTCTCGTGGAGTTGTATGATTAGGGAGTGAATGGCGGTGATGTGCAAATGTAATGTACTATAAAAAGATGAAGAGAAGCAGAATAAAGTCCAGTTCTTATACCAAGCAAGAGTGTTAAAGAAGTACTTTTACACTACTTTAAGGCTTAGTATACAATATACACAAAGTAGAAGCATAAAAATAACAGGCTCTACCATGTGTTGGGCTGCGACCCTGTGCTTGGGACATGAAAGCAAAATTTATAGGGTCTCAAACGGATGAAAAAAATGGATGAAAAAAATTAAACGTCGAGTTGTGACAATAGATTTCACCCTAAAGATATATTTTGTAATATTTAAACCGGGTTTCATCATTTATTTCTATATGTCTAATTATAAATAAGGACATTTTGTGGAAATTCATTATCTTTTATATGTTTCTCGTTGACTATTATTGGCAATAAAAAGTTGGTCGTGGTTTCAAATGATTTTAAGATGTTGGGTTTTCCTGGTATCTTTAGGTAGACCATTACATGCATCTGGCTGCTGCTCTGTCTAAGAGGCATTACTCACTAAATAAGTCAACACAGGCATCAACAAAAATGTTAACCACCAATGCAAAAGTGGAGCATGCTCTGTATGGACCGTAAAGAATGAAACGCAGACCTGCCTACTCTCCCGCATTGTGCGGGAGTTCTACGCATTTGAACCCTGTTTTCCGCTTTTACGCACACCTTTAAAATTCTTCCGCTTTTTTGTTCCCCTCCTATGGATTTTTTTTCCGAAAATTGTTAATTTTTTTTTTCCGATCGATATTTTTCCGACACTTGCAAAAAATGCGAATCTTTTTCTGTCGAAAATCGGAAGTCGGAACTAAAATTTATTTGCATGGACATGCGCAGTATACACACTTCCCTTTATTTTACCATTGAATCGACCAAAAAATGGCGGCACTTTCACTTTCTGGTCTGTGCCGGACCAAAAAATCGGCAGATAAAAACTATGATAAAATAGCGATTTCCAATCTAATGTCTTATAATAAATATAGTTACTTCCTTGTACTAATAAATAATCTTCCGTTTTTCGCTCTTCTGTTCTTTTTTTTAAATTTATTTTTACAACGATGTTGCTAGCAATGCAATGCCTAGGCCTATGCTAATACTATTGTATTATTTGTATTGAAATGGAATAAGCTAGGTCATCTGGCTTACGTTATAAATCAGTTAGGAACCTTTTTAAGGCATGCTAATGCTATGTGACTCAGAATATAATTTTGCATCTACATATGAAAGACTGTTAGTTTAAAGTTTAGATTTTGAGAGGGAAAGCTGATCCGAAGCTTCAGCCATTGACTACGTCATACTCAAACACTGTTATTTTGCCATTAAGTTAGGCTATATCGGGAGAATTATTTTTTTCAAAAGCCCTAAATAACTGAAACCTCTATGTAATAATAAATAGTAAGTTTTTTATAAGATAAATAAAATATAAAATGGCCATTATTAAATTCCATTATAATTATTTTTTTAATGAAAATTAATATGTGCCTTTGAAAAGTGGAGTTTGGGGCAGGGGTGCCACTTTTCCGGATTATCCCGGAAATTCGGATTCGCGAGGCTAAATATTTTTTGGCTCCGGATTCGCGAGATTCAATTTACTTTGGTTCCGGATTCGTGGGTTAACCAACAAAAAAAAAATCTACGGGTCCGAAATGACGAAACCCGGTTTGGTGAGAATCGGATCCGCTATAGACTTAATAGACCTGGTAGGCGTACTGTAAACCATACCTAGATAGGCCTACGGCTACAGTATTAGCCTTTAAGCTTAGTTTAGTGAAATGTCACGCTATGTGGTTGGATTTTTTTTAAATTCACTACAAAATTTTTAATGATCGGAAAATAATGTAGGCTACCTAAATTTTGCCTAGATTTTAATCGTCATATCGGTAATTGGTAATTCCCGACTCGGCGACTGTTTCACACCTTCGTGTAGGCTATACTATTAGTAGGCCTATATTAGGCTAGGCCTAACTATAAGCTTGTAATATGAAAGGTTATTGTCATTTCAATGGAAAGATTAAAACTGCTTTTTTTTTCCTCCATTAAAAATGCGTTTTTTTATCAGCCCGCTATAATGAAGGCGACGAAATATGAATAAATTAATCTATTGGAGCAATGTCACAGTTAGGCCTACTGTTTAATATAGCATATATACGTTGCAGTCATATTTATTAGGCCTAATGAATGGAGTAAAACTGTCGGTGTAATGTTTAGAACTAGGCCTAGTCCTAGCAGTCACTTATGCTGGTGCATATTTTTTCTAACAATATCGGACATAACAAGAAATTCATAAAATAATGTTGATTTAAATTAATTTCAAAACGAAGTTTTAAATTGTTAGTGTCGCGCATTCGCGAATTTGCTCATTTTGATAACAAAATAAAAATACGTCATTTCACTGAACTATATAGCCTATCGTGTATTAATCCTTCAGTTTTTATTTTTTCCCTCTTTTCAGTTATTAGACATTTGAAGTTACAGACTAGATTCAGTAGTTTACTAGTTAACATGTTATCCTAAATAAACTTAAGTTTCATTTGCCTTAGAGTTAAAGTCACTAGGATTAGGATACAATATTTTAATTACATTTATTGGTAACTGACCTAGAAAATACAGAACCAAGTAAATGGGGAATAAAGATACACATAATTATATCTTTAAAGTAGGCTAGCTTAACTTGAAAAAAACAAAAGGGTTATGATAAGATCAATAGGAATGATGTTATTAAATTGTTAAAATAACACATCTTTGTATGTTTAACTATGATTTTAGATTTGCCATTTTTTAAAAAGATTTTTCAAGCCATTTATCAATAACCAAAGTAAGCTTAGGCCTAGCAATAACACAATCATATAAAACATTTTAAAGACATAATTTTCCTATCATAATATGCAGAAACATATTGTAAAAACAACATTGCTTATTGGTGTAGCCTATATTATATTAAATTATATATATATACACCGGTATATACAATATGGTAAAAATAATATAAATGTTAGGAGTTGCGATAAATTTCAGTGTTTGTAAAATTTTGGAAAGTAGGTTTCAGGGTTCAAGAAATTTTAAGAAAAGGATTTCAGGGTTCACTGCTTCAAGTGAGTGGCACCCACGGTTTGGGGTTAGGGCCTAATCAAAAATTAAAACGACTTTTTCTGTCATGTGCCCCTCCTTCTATAAACTTAGAGAGGAGACAATTTCTGAGTTTTACAAGTCTGTAAGACTTTATTTTTGTAAAGTCTGTGAATACTTGGTGCAAAACCTGCCCTTGGATGACCAAGTCCTTGTCAATTCAGTTGTAGTCAACCTTCATGAAAGAAAGAACATAACGTCTTCCCATCTAAATTACTTCTTAGATAGGTTTCCAATGCTGATGGGGGATGTTGACAGGGATGTTATCCTTGAGCAGTTCGCCAAGCTGCAGAGTACTGACTTGGATCTGCCAGTAAATGAACGGGTTGATCACAGCTGGACAAAGTTGTCCTCCGAGTATCCCCAACTCTCTAGTCATGAAGGGGATACTCACAATTCCCCACTCTAGTGCGCCTTGTGAGCGTATTTTTTTCAATGGTCAGGAAGACCTGCACTGACCATTGCATTTGGAATGATGTTATTTCATGTAGATTAAATATTATCATATATTATGCTGCAAACCTGTGTTTCTTTATAACTATGATAAAATAGTTTGTGTATAATTATAATTATATTATTATGTATTTTTGTTATGCTGCTCTAAATCTCCCTCATCAGTTGGAAAATCTCCCACATAACTGGCCTCTGTCTCCCTCATGGGTCCAGTGGGGGGTAGGCAGGTCTGGAAACGATAAGGTCTAACGAGGTCATGGATAAATTGACAACTTACCCCCTCCGCCAGGCTGGCCTGAGCTTATCGAAACGTCTTGAAGGTGACCAATCATGTGGACCAGTTCATACCTCTGCTGCTGGGACACAGATTTGACGTTCAACATGCGGGTATAGAAAGACCTCTGAACAGTTGGACGACCTGCTGTAGGATAGAGAGAGTGAGAAAATAATTATTTATCAAAATAAAAGGGTAATAAATATGTCCATACTGTTATATGTGCATAATGCATCTATTTAAACATTTTCTATCAACTCAATATGTAAGCTTTATCATTCAAACATTCAAAACAGTAAAAAAAAAAAAAAAATGAAAACTGATTATGATAAAAAGAATATGAAGCAACAATAATAATAGTGTAAACCAATTTTTAGAAACCTACAGTCTTGCAGTGACCTAGTATTCACAGTGAAAAATAAAAGACCTTCTGATTGTAAATTCATTTTGGAAGTAGAACATATACTTTGGATACTCTCAGAAACAATATACCTTATAACTTTATAAAAAGAAGGTTCCATCCCTCTATAGAACACTTCAGTAACGTTAGTGTAGTAACCAATAATTTTGAATACTATTTTTGTCTCAGTCAACCCAACATTAATAGTATTAACCATTTTAAACAAAACTATAAACAAAAAAAACCCTGTTCAATACAAAAAAGTTTTTGAACCCCAAAAGCAAGTTTCAAGAAACCCAAACCAACTCCACAAAACTTTTTGAACCCCATACAAACCTGAAAAAAACAACTAACTCTGCACTAATAAAGCTATTTGAACACCAAATTTCAACCTGCATCATTGAGTTAAACTATTTGAATCCCAAAATCAACCCTGCACCTAACAACACTACTTTCAGCAGCCCAACCAGCCCCAGATTAAATAAAGTTGACTTACATGGCCCAATGCTGAGAGCAAACTGGGCGTCCAGTACAGGAAGTTCATCTGGCGGAACCACATTCTGAATTCTACGGCCGACAAGATTAATCTGGAAAATGTAACAATAGGAAATCGTCTGTCACAAGAAAAGATAAGAACACAGAAATAGTTACAGTACATAGAGAGAGATCTCTCAACATATCACAATCTCAGGTTTATCCAATGCTTTCTTAACTATACTTGACTTATTGGGGCATGAAATGGGTTGCCTGAACTAACCAGGAAAAACAGTAACTTAACATCATTTAAAGCATTAATAAAGATGCAATGCTAGACTCGGACCACAGATGAGCGTAGGACGCATTAATCTTCTTTATAGAAGGAGCGTCTGTAATACACAAGATAAGATACTGCAATTCCGAACTTATTATTAAACAGCTTTGTGTGGGTTGATTTTTAAAGCTCTAAATATTGCCCACAAATGTCTGCATGGATGCATTGACAGAGAGAGTGAGAGATAGATAAATGACTAGAAAATAAAAAATAACCTGGTCATGTCCTAGGAGGCTCTCCACGGCATCTGAGATGTAGACAATCTGGCCGCTGGAGGTCATGATGAGCACAAAACAGTTCATGGTCTGGTGGAAAAAAAAAACAGTAAATTTAGAGTTGAGACATTGATGAACAATGGTTAGGCTGTTTTAATGATGAATCAAGGATGAAATTTTAGTTTAATAATGTTGGCAGACATAGATTTAATGTAATGGAAATATTGTGAATAGATTAACAGCGGTGCTTACAAGTCAGTAGATTCTTAAAGGTACTATACGTGAGGATTTTTTTCAGGTAGGACTTAAACTTTCGTGTGACAAACATTTACCAAATTTGTAGCGAAAATAGTACAGATTATTTTTAAACCGCTCAAAAAATTCTTTAATAAATATAGTGTGACCTACAAAAATCATTTTGAATCAAGAGACCTAGTCTGACCTACAAAATATTGATTTAAGAGACCTAGTCTGACCTACAAAATATTGATTTAAGAGACCTAGTCTGACCTACAAAATATTGATTTAAGAGACCTAGCCTGACCTAAAAAAATCATTTTGAATCAAGAGACCTAGTCTGACCTACAAAATATCATTGATTTAAGAGGCCTAGTCTGACCTACAAAAATCATGGATTCAAAAGACCTAGTCTGAGAATAATTATATTTACAAAGTTCAATGAAAAACACAAAAAAACAACCTTTGCTGATATTGAGAAATGATACAAGCATTTTAGACTTTAAAATGTGTCTGGGAGATTAAAAAACAACA
Source organism: Anisus vortex (assembly GCA_949126835.1). Classification (NCBI taxonomy): domain Eukaryota; kingdom Metazoa; phylum Mollusca; class Gastropoda; family Planorbidae; genus Anisus; species Anisus vortex. The sequence goes on along the minus strand of OX421502.1, from coordinate 18,355,700 downwards.
ACAACAAGAACAACAGGAGACTCATCCAACAGGACACCATCATAGGCTTAACTAAACTAAGTTAACACTGGGTACAAGGAACATTTTGACCCCCCCCCCAAAAAATCTTTCAATAATCTACTGACTTTTCCTGTACTTGCCATGGATTTTTTAAGAAGGATGGGCATGATTTAAAGACATGTTCAGATGTGCAGTTTTTATTTAACTACCTCTAGCAATAATGAGCTTAACTCTTTAATTATATTTTTTTTTCTACCTTACGCTCGGGTGGGGTGGGAGAGGGGGGGGGGGAGTAAGAGAGTGGAGCATTTCTGGGAGTGACAAGGTTAAAAGAGTAAAAGAAAACAGAAGGGCAAATAGGAAAGAAAAATGAGTGAGAGAGAGAGAGAGTGAGAGAGAGAAAGATAGAATTTAGAATGAGAGAAAATAAAAGCCACTGCTTAACCTCTTGAGCTGCTAAGGTCAGCTTGCCCCCATCAAGGTAGTCTGGCCACCACTTGGTTTTGTTTCCAGAATTTTCCCAAGACTTTAAACCTGAATGAGTTGAAGGAAAAAAAAATAATTCTATATATTTTAAAAATAAAACCGCCGCATATTGGCAACAGATGGTTAAACGGATAATGAGCTGCTAAGTTGGGTGGAAGAGCCTGTCTAATTCATGCAAGGATTTTAAAGTTGTTGTTCTTACAAATTGCTTTTCTCCACAAACACTCAAAAAATAATTTTTAAAAAGAGCAAATCGAATCTCCTAACACATTTTACATGTTATGAAACTGAATTACTGTTAAATGCTCAGACAGAAAAATAACTTCCGCACAAAAAAAAAAAGTAACATTTCAAACGGATCACATTTTCCTTGAGTTAAAAAAAAGTATGTGGTAAAATATACATTTATTTGTTCTAATGTTTACTTTTCTCAGAGCATTTAATAATGAAGAGTTATCTTTTTTTTTTTTAAGTACAAGCTTTTCTTTTTCAAATGAGATCTGTTCCACTTTCTAATCCAAATCTTTCAAATGGTCTAAATAACAGATTAATGTGCAAATCATTGACTTTACACCCACATCCCCTTCCCATCAAAGTAAACCACTTCAGGTAGATCTGGAACAACCCTCAAACACTGGCACTGGAGCCAAGTTTTCCCCACTTATGTCAAGGAGAAGAGACAGATAGTTAAAGACACACACAGCACAAAACAAATCACATCAACATACCTTGCTGCAAGGTGATGTAGGCGCGGGCCAGCCTCAGCACGCTGGAGCCGTCCAGGTCCCCAGAGCCGGTCAGCTTGGGAGCCTGCTTCAGGAGCGCCTGGGCGTAGGTGTACTCGCTGGCCTCCCGCAGCCTCACGGAGGCCCCAGAAGAAGCGGCTGCCGCGCCAAAGCTCGCGCCGCCAACTGCGCTTTGGCCAGTGTCAAAGTTCATGTAAAGATCTCTCTCAATTTTGATTGGGACATCCCTGAACAAGGAGGTATTTGAATGACTTGAAAAACAAACATATTAAATTTTTTTTGTAGAATTCATTAAGCCAATCTGCTGTGTAAATGTTCTCTTGTACTTTGCTCCTCTTAGTTATAGCTTTTAAATGATAATTTTTTTTCTAAAGTCATTAATTTTACTGCTCAAGCGCTTCTTTCCTCAGAAAGAAAATTTTTATGCTTTTTTTCCCCCTCACAGTTTTATTGCTAACATCAAACACAGCTAAAAAGAAAAGGAAGTTATTTGATAATGTCATTTATATTCTTTGGAAATGACTCAACAAATAAAGAATGCATAAATTATAAGGGGAAAAAAAGTAGATTAATTAAAAAAAATTAACAGGACCTGAAAAAAGGAGACAGTTGCATCAAACTTGCCAGTCTTAGGACAGGCATTTCCAGTCTTATGACAGGAGTTTTAAGTCTTATGTCAGGAATTTCCAGTCTTAGGACAGGCATTTCCAGTCTTAGGGAAGGGCAAGTTGGGGTACCCACCTTCCATTGACCTCTACAGTAACATAAGCAGCTCTAAGCAGAACCTCCAGAAGTCTAAGAGACAATGTTCTCAGTAAAATAGAAGCACTAGTGAAAAGTTGTTTATTGCAATGAAAATTTTCAAAGTTTGAATCACTTTTCATTCCCTCATTTCCTCTTCGGACAGTGGATTTGAACACAGACAATGTTGCACAAAAGTTATGGGGCTGCTTAAAGCACTCCCAAGTCCAGGGCCTTTACGCCTGAGTTTGAAAGTGTGGTCCCAAGGAATACTTTTTTTCCCTGGAGATTTTCCAAAATGTAAGTCTGTGCATATCTCTCTGACATGTGCCTCCCTCTGACCCCCCCCCCCCCCCCCCAACTCCACAAAATGAAAATGTTGCCCAAGTTGGGGTATGTCTTTCAATGACAAGATTTAACTTCTGTGAAGAGTCTGTTTACATTTGAACTTTAAGAACAGAAAAAGCATGACAATTATGAACAACAGTGGCTCAAGCTATCTTTGAGAAAAAATGAATCAATCATATCATAACTCCATCAAAATATATATATAAAAAAATACATCAAAAAATAATTGTCAAAAACTTTTTTTTAATGGTGGGAAGGAGAGCGGAAAGGGGCACTTTTTTTTTCTATCTTTTTTTTTTGGCTCATTAAGCTTTTCTTAAAGGGAAAAAAAAAGTAAACAACTCTTGAATCAAATAGAGTTTGGTAGAAATGTAGGAATTTTTAATTGCTCTTTATGGAAAGTGATCAATATATGCTGCATTTATATATATAATGTAATATGTCTTTTGAATCATTTTATATCATTCATCTTGATACTAAAGCAGTATAACATTTACAATAAATGAGTATACAGTTAAACAATTCTTTGCATTTTTTTGTAAGAGAAAACCCACCTAGTTTCAAAGATAGGCAACACCAACATTATTTCAGGGGGAGAGTAGCATGTTTTCATAAACAGTCAATATGGAATATTGAAGCATTGAAATGGGGGAATCAGGGTGCAGTAGACAAAATGACCCAAGAGTACCGTACTTACAATCCATCCGACTGTAAATGTCTAGGGGTGGAGCCACCGTAGCCGACAGGGGACATGTAAGGTGGGCAGGGCATGACCTCTTTCATGTCGGATGAGTCGTTGTCATCCTCCTCGTTGTCATCAATAATGGAATACATCTGGCCCTGTGACATCATTCTTGCCTTGTTACCATGGTGATGATGCCCTGAGACAATGCTCTGCAAATGGACAGAGAGAAACAGGAAAATGTCAGAATCTATGTTTTCCGTTACAACTGGGCCGCTAGTTATGTAACATTAATCAGGCAGGACGAACATTTGGCTGTGAGCAGTAGCAAGACACTCCGCAATTAACAGCATTGCCTGATGGCGCAATGAATGATAAATAAATAGCAAGCAGTCGATGGTCAAATGTAAACCTTTGAAATATTTCCTTTAACAGCCCTGACTTGCAGAATGATCATAGACTCTTGCAGAGGTCCATGTTTCTTAGCCTATCTCCTGCCCTCGGAAGACATAATCCCAAAATGTGAGACCCATGTTAACTATATATTGGACAGATTTTTTTTTTCAATAACAATAAGCACGGGGTGTCCAAAATTAGTCCAAAGCGTGGATTTGTCCAGGGCAGCACATAATTCCTGCACAAGACACAAAAATGTGTCAGATAGGCTCATACAGAGTGGTTCGCGATATAAAAATTTTGACAAGAATTTATTGATAAGCTGCAGGCGGCGCTATGCAAAACTAATTTTTTATTTAAGTGAAACATGGTAAAAACAAAAAAAAAAGTCAATTGGTGTGATGATAATTGTCTCGTTAAATTTAAAAGAAAATCCAAAATTTAATCATTTCGTTGTGTCACCTTCTGTAATGAATTAAATAAAGAAGGCACAAATAAAAAAGAGGAAGAAAAGTTATATAGAGAACACTTAAAGCTGTTCTATTGTCAAAAGTTATATAGAGAACACTTAAAGCTGTTCTATTGTCAAAAGTTATATAGAGAACACTTAAAGCTGTTCTATTGTCAAAAGTTATATAGAGAACACTTAAAGCTGTTCTATTGTCAAAAGTTATATAGAGAACACTTAAAGCTGTTCTATTGTCAAAAGTTATATAGAGAACACTTAAAGCTGTTCTATTGTCAAAAGTTATATAGAGAACACTTAAAGCTGTTCTATTGTCAAAAGTTATATAGAGAACACTTAAAGCTGTTCTATTGTCAAAAGTTATATAGAGAACACTTAAAGCTGTTCTATTGTCAAAAGTTATATAGAGAACACTTAAAGCTGTTCTATTGTCAAAAGTTATATAGAGAACACTTAAAGCTGTTCTATTGTCAATGGAAAGAGATAGGTAGATCTCTATTCCATCACCACATCCAGAAAAGAAACAGAACTGCAAGAGCAGATTACGCTAATTCAAGTGCGCTGGCCACACTATTCCTTTGCATGCTGTGATCACGGAAACCGTTCGGCGCTGCTTCGTGGTCCTATTGGACTTAAACAAAACAGGTTACCTGTTATGTTACTAAGTGTGGGAAACTGTTGTTTTTTTTAAAAAACAAAACGTCATGCTTGGGAATTTCTTCAAATCTTTGGCCACTTGTCTACAACCAATCAAAAATTTAAACACGGCGAGAGCTAAAGATTGACTGTTACTAAGTGCGGAGGAGGTGTGGTGTTTTAAAGTAATAGAGAGAAGAAGGAAAGATGAAATGGAACTGGGTAAAACGTTCAAGTCCTTAAAGCAACACTCGCCCGCGCCCAATTCATAATGATTGCAAATGATTGCGTTAATTTAATATAATAAAAAAAATATAAAAGATTCAACGTCCCGCAAAGTACTGTCAGCTTTTTTTTTATGAAGGTAAAGAGAGAGTGAAAGAGAGAGAGAGTGGGGGGGGGGAGAAGAGAGACGGGGGTGGAAGGGGCCAGGCCTACAACCGGCACACATGAAAAACAGGTGTTTCCGCATAAACAAACTTCCAGACCTTGGCAGAAACCTTATCGATATTATCGTGCAACAAACGAGAGCACAGGCAGATAGCAACACACATACATACATACACACACACTTACGAACGCACACATTCAGACAGAGGAAGATGACACGGGGCCGGGTGTGGTGGGAATAGTGGAAGGCAAAGGGCGTGTGGGGGGGGGGGGTGCAGAAAGACACATCTGAAAATCTGACCATACGACACGTTACGTAAGCCCCTCCCAAATCCTAGAAATTATTTGGATAATCTAGTGGTGCTGCGTTCGGCCCGACTGTTTGAGTATTTCCTCTCAATATAAATGGAAAGGGAGTTGGAGCGGAGGGGTGAAGGGCCTTCGTAACTGTGTTTGTTGCTTGTTGTTATCGAATATTGTATTATTTCCAAGTGAATTGCAATTTTTAAAAATTCGAGATTTTTGCACTACAGTGGTGCTGATACTGGGCTTCTATTCAGGACGACGGCTTAAACTTTAAAAAAAAAACACACCCCAAAACCATGAATTAGGGAAAGGCTAAAACGCTTCTATTAACACACAAAACTCTGGAATATTTATGGGGAAATCGGGAATATGGGGTTCCGAAGAAATAAGGACTTAAAGTTCAGAGTTAGATAATTGCACCCTGTGAATGACATAACTTGTACGCCTCCTTCTCCCCCTCCGAGCTTCAACTCTCAATACAACTCAACCTGTAGTAAAAAAAACAAAACATTTCCAATCAGTTCCCCCTTGGCATTGAATGTTTTGTTTTTGTTGAGTTCAACGCTTTTAATCAACAGCCGTTGGAAACCCAGGTCTCAGCCCCATGACGAGAGTCGGCCACTCTTTGACAGCCTCAGCAACAAAACTTGTCGAGAATGTCAAACGTCTCCCCCCCATCCCCCTCTTATTCCAAATGATCGACAACACCCAGTGGTGGATGAAGATGGGGAGGGGGGAGGGAAGGGGCGCTTAACCATTGTTTTATGGGCACTCCAAATAGAGGCACACTCAACACGGTAACAATTTGGCTAAGTGAACATATACTATAATTGCCTAAAAAAACGGACGAGACTTCCGGCTCTTACGTTCAGGGAGTAGCCATGTTCAGGGGTAAACTGGGGAGGGGGGGAGTCCTGTATGAGCAATAGCCACCCCACGGAAAGCCGATGGGGCTTGCAGTGTAACCAAGGGTACGGTCTCCGCAGCCGCATGCACTACATTACTTTTCCCCACTGCGGAATTCCCCTCGGACCATGATCGTGGTCGCTCGCTCGTATAACTGCACTGTCGCCCGGTTTCACAATTTTCCCATACTATACGCATGGTCATCCAGACACCAGGGCGGGGTTGACGCGGGATTGCTGCGGACATTGCCACCTCCCCACCGAGGCTCGCAGCCTCTCGGTGGTAAAATGAAACCTAGGACGCGCAGCAGGGGCTGCCCCCACTAGTCCACAAGTGTGCTCATGGTGCAAGCGTAGGCCAACTGGTGGTTTCCACACTTCGCAGTGATGGGCCCAAGGGTACAGAAGTAGAACCTATTAATATAATCGTCTGTATCGAAGGACCATCCTTAACATACGATAATGTATGTATAATACGCAATAGATGAGAATCATCCAAAACGCCCGCCCCAGTAATAACCCAGTTTCTCAGGCTCCATAACAATAATTGTTACACGCGGGATTCGTTCTCCCGTCTTCCCGTTTTAAGCACACACACACATTGTGTACTTAGAGAAATCCAAGTAAAAAAAAAAATAGACGTTCATAATAATATTTGTTAGTGTGTGTCTGCCCGTGCGCATCATGGCGAGCACATGTGTGTGTGTATCTGACAGTAGGCCTGTGTGTGCGTCCGTACATCTGTAACACAGACTTACTACGTGCTGTAGACACATGTCTAAACAAATCCTTGACGACCACAAACATTTCTCGCAAAAACACCACAAGTTAAAACAGTAAAAAAAAATTTAAAAAAAGAGTGAGAGAGAGAGACCTTGACAAAATGTGACAGTTAAAAATGTGAAAGCATGTAAAAAAAAAAATTACACACACCCACAACATGCTATTCACACAAACCTATATAATATACACACACTCTTTCCTTCTTTCCTGCATAAGCAGAGCCCGACAAGAAACGTTTAACAAAACTAATTTAGGTTTTGAAAAATGTGGTGTACATTTCGGTAAGTAGTACATTGCCTCTGGCGCTCTCACACACATTACTATCAAAACCAGGATAAGTTTTAAATCACAAAATCGCCAAGCAAAACCTCCCGCAATAACTCATAGAGACGGCACAACGAACTTGCTTCTGCTACCAGCGATTTAGGGGGCTTAGGCCACAGGCGAATACCTCAATCAATACACAATAAATACATGACACACAATGGTTATAGATAGGTGAGGATTGAATAGATTATAACACCTTTTTCTAATTGATTATAACATCTAAGACTTATATGTCGTATAACGCCGCGGCCTTCATACACTCAAATAAATAGAATAATAAGCGCGCCAAATCACACATATTCCAAAACCAAAAAACGGCAAAAAAAATCCCAAAACAAGAATAAGTAAAAATAATTAGAAGAAAAATAAGAGTATCCAGAGCCTGGACTTCACTGTCTAACCAGCAGACCTGTAATTCCGGTATTAAAGCAAGACCGATTGCCTTCATCCAGTGGCGTGGAAACTACTTTTACCGCCCCGGAGCGGTCGTACGAGTCGTTGCCCCTTGCCATCCATTGTTTGTTGATAAGCTGTCAACCTTCAAAACTCCGGAAAGCCCTCGGCTATATATCTTGATGGAAATTTCAATCAAAACTTTTTCACGAGTCCAAGACTTTCATCTAATTGCCAGCAATCGCTAACATACTATATGAATATGTATCCGCTTAAATACAGGGGTGGGGAAAGCCGATTATGTTTCTTTTTTGGCAAGTACGGCTTGGGCACTCAAAATTGCGAGCCGGGTCTGCGAGCCGGGTCGCAGAGCTCTTTCAGCTATCGAGGGAACTGCCACAATGTAAATAAGTCGGTAGAGAATTAACAATCTAACTTTTCCAGTCTTACTTTCTGCAGGTATTCATAATAAACATACTTTTAATAATTTAATATTCTGTACACATACCAGTTCCCTCTTTAAGGGAGTGGACTGACAAGCCTGTAGTATTTGTCGGGCTTATTGCCGAGTGCAGGTAGTTCTTTATGAGCTTGAGATTTGAGAAAGACCGTTCACATTTCCCGCCCCCTTTACTTTTACTCTTGCTCGGCTAAAGAAGTAGCGTAGTTTAAAATTACTAAGTACATCGTTCTCAAATTCTCTCAAAATCAGTCAAGATGTTCGACATTTCCTCTGATATTTTCAGCATTGTTATCGACGAAGGCAGAGAAACGAGTGTTCCACCTTCCACTTCATTTTTCATCCATTTTTTAGGTAGCGCAACAAGTCGGGCATCGTGTCTTTGTGAAATACTCCGGGAGTGCAATCGAAGCAAACTTGCTGTCCTTGACTAGATCGATTATTTTCTTTGTTATCTTCTCTGTCAAAATGCTCATGGAGATATGGAAAAACGGGGGTGGGGCCGCAATCATTGAGCTTAGTAGCAAAGGAGTTAAATACGGTCCTGATGCTATAAGACTAGTTGTCATATCCGTTTAAAAAAAAAACAACAGTATCTTAGAAACAGCTAAAAAAAAAACTCATTCCGCTATAAGATTGTCCATTTTTTTTTTTTACTTTTTCTTTGTTTTCGTTCTTGTTCCTTTTATTTTTCTTTCCTTACGTAGGTACTAGTCAATATAACGCCCCGTTTAGCCCCGGAGAGGACCCCCACCCCCATCCACCCGCACCTCGCTACGCTACTGCATGCAACAAGAGTTCATGTTGACCAACATTTAAAAAAGAAAACTATTCGTAATAAAAGACCGTACCAAATTAGTATAATTGTTCCAAAGTAACCTTGACTCGTTTTTTTTCCACAATATCTATCTAATATTAGTTAGGTTTCTGTTTTACGATGATCGCGTATGCGTGTACATTTCTGGGAAAAGGAGTGTGTGGGGATGGGGGGGGGTAGGAAGGGCTCTTGATTGGTAGAGTTTAAGGAAACACTTAAAAACCAGTTTTTTTAAAGGTATAAAAAGGAAAGAATGTGAATTTGTAAAGACGAGATGAGTCAACAGCGTTAGACAAGTTCAACAAATACAAAATCTAGTGTAACACATTCCATGGGGGGCTGGGGGTGGGGTAAGTAGGGAGCTATTTACAAACTGGCTCCCCGCTTTCAGCTCCCCCCTCCCCCCCCCCCCTTTTAGTTCACTCACGCGCACAGATTTTAAAATAAATATATATGTAATGGGGTGAGGAGGAGGGGGAGGGAGGGAGAGGAGGGAGAGGGGGGGGGGGTAGAAACACCCCATAACGGATCATTTCCCCCCATAGAGACAGATAGACCTTTAATGTTTTTCACAGTTTCCTGCCTAGGCGTGAGCACACAAATGGAGGTCGGAGAACACAATGTGTGTGTGTGTGTATGTGTAGTGAGTAAATGAACCCTGCAAGTTTGAGGATGGCCCGGTGGTAGTGGGTCGGTGTGGTGGGAGTCGGGGAGGGGGGCAGTAGCGGAGGGGGAATCTACAACTATAAGTATAATATACGTCGCAATACCCCCCACCAACACCACCACCTCATCCAAAAAAACAAACATATGTTGTTGTTGTTGTTTTGGTAAAGAAAATGTAATGTCAGGCCACAGTTTTTGAGCCTTGCAATTTTTTATTTCTTTTTACAAAAAAAAAAATGTTTAATGTGCCGGTTGTATTTTTTTAATTTAACCCTTACAGTCCCGGGCGCGTATATAGCGGAACTGAAGGCAGCATAGATAGAAGTAGGTCGGTACGGGAAGGGTTAACAACAGAAGGAAGACAGAGTGAACGCTTTTGGGTATAATAATATTTAAAAAATGTGGCGGGTGGAGAGGAGGTAGCCTTTAAGTTGGGCACCTAATATCATATCACGAGTAATGCCATTAAATCAAATTACAGTAATGAAGCATATCCACCAAAACAAACAACCTACGAACAACAAAAAAAACAACAACTGAAAGAAAGGAAACAAAAAAAAACAACAACGCAGTAAAAACGATGGTCTGACAGAATGAAAGTATAGCGGCGTACGGTAATTTTATTTTGTAAGCGACAAAAAAATAAAGAGGGAATCACGTGCAGAACTGAAATGGCTATAGTGCTGGTTATTGTGGCCGAGGGATAGCGCGTTCGACTGGCGTACCGAAGGTCCTGGGTTCGAACCTTGACGACGGGTAGGATTTTTTTTTCCCCTGGACTCGAGGGTGTCCTTGAGTCTACCCAGCTCTGACATTCGTTGGGGGAAAAAGGTAAAGGCGGCTGGGCATTGTGCTGGCTGTCACGACGTGGCAATTGAGAGGGGGGTAATAATGGCTGGTTGTCTTAGAGGTACGAGGTGCCGATGCTGTGGTTGACCTGGAATATTTATTTGTTCTCTACTGGCTCGCTTAGATGTTATTAACACACACAACAGACAGTTCTAAGTTAGGCAAGCAAGTCTCTGGTTACGTTTCAGGTGTTTATTTATGACTCAAATTCAATATCCAATGATGAGATACACATACTAACATGCAGGGGAGATACAATGCTTGAGATATATGCACAGGAACGTCTAACACTCAATATACTGTGTTGTTACGGAATCCAAGGTTAGGCTACGTGACTATAATGAGGGAATTACGATTACTGGCTAAGTATCTGCAAGTCCGAGTAACAATTTGGGAGCTAGACCAAGACGATGTATCTAGCTCGGGAGCTGGGGGAGATCTGCTTTAGTTTAGTTGGGTGGGCTTTTTCGTGGACACTAGTCACCTGACCCAAGGTTAATTTGGTTGGCTTACATTTAATTACATCCTATTCTCATTGGCTAGATTGAATATACATTTGCATAAGAAAAGCTTATTGGAGCCAAAAATGGATTGGGGGTCGGGGTTGCGAGGGCGAAAAGGGGGGGGGGGGAGAGAGGTCTAGATGAAAGACAATTTATACAGACGTCCTGCTGAGTGGGGAATTTTATCTCCCTTGGTAGAATCTTAAGTAGTTAACTCAAGTGGCTGGGGGGGGGGGGGGGGGGGGGGGGTTTCGGGCGAGAATTAGTTACGTGTGTGCGAACTGCTGAGTGGGGGAATTTAGTCAACCGCTCAGAGAACGACCGTCTCAAAGCAATTGCATAACGTGCCGCTAAGCTGAGGGGATATAAGAGGGGATGGGGGTGGCGGGGACGCGAAGAGGAGGGGGCGAATGAGGGATCGAATAATGACTCGCTCACATGCGTTAAAATAGCACAAGATATAAATACATTAAGACATGACATGAATACATTAATATAGCATAGGATAAAATATATACATTCTAACACATTCGTACCCATTCAACCAAGATGTAGTACCAAGTTGAATCGTATTAGTCAGTAGACTCTGAATTTGGGCGTAGTACAAGAGTATAGTGAAGGGTAGAGAAACAGGTGAGAAAGAGTGATGGGGAGATGTAATTGCGTAAGGGAGGGAGGAGATAGTGACGTCAGACTAACCTTCTCTCTATTCTAGCTAACTTAAGCTAATCTAAGGTTCTAGTTATACACTGCTATCTATCTAAGTGCTAATAGTCACTATTAAATCCAGAATTGTGACATCCCTCCGGGCCAATTTGGGAATCTACTCGGAGAGAAGATTTCTACCTAAGTTACTGTCTCTGGGACATGGGAAAAGGGGAGTAACTACACACTCATTAACAGTGTGCGCGCGTGGGGCCGTATTACTGAGTATGCTGGGCCACGAAGTGTGTAGGGGCACTAGTTAGTGTCCGCTCTGCCGCGTGTGTCGAAAGGGGTTTTGGCCTAGGCACTGCTGCAATGTCTCGAAAGCATCAGTAGCGAGTTTGTCCCAAGATAATGGGAACGATGTGGGTGCGTTGAGCAATCTAAATAACGGACGGGTAATTTTACGGAATTTTGGTATAAGGGTATTCTGATAGTTGCTGAATTCGCACAGTGTTTGTCTTAGTTCGAGTCTAGTCGTGGGCAGCCTTGCATGACGGAGCTTATCTTTAATGGACATGGGGTGGGGGAGAGGTGTCTGGTTGGGGGTGGGGCGGGGCGATCCGTAGGTTGCGGGTGTAGGCAGGCAATGCGTTTGTTTACCTACAATCGGTCTTCCGAGTAGGATGTCTACTTGTAGGCCTTCTATTACGGCGGCCTCAATGGGGCCTGTAAAAAGTGCTGAGCTGAGGTTTACGAGTGCGGTCGGTAGCTGCTGAATAGGAGAGTTATGAGATGGACCTTGGAGTCGCACATAGCGTCCTGTGTAGTCGCGGGGGTCGATTTTTGATTGCGTTACTAGGGCCTCAAAGCTAAGACCGGAATCATACGTGCACGAGGCGAGTCGGCCGTTGATTCTGACTATCTCGTCGACGTAGCTGCGAGGGAATTGGTTATGTTTGTCTGCCGAGGAAATAGAGAACACGTGGTGGACTCGATCATAGTCACTGCTTGAGTACTGGTCACACCCCTGATCGGCGGGTTCCTGTTCGGGAGCTAAGTAGCTCGGGTAGCTGGGCGTTTCTAACTCGTGCGTTGCAAGCCCGTTAGTGGGATCTTGCGCTGGGTCTACGGGGTCCGTCGTGGTGTAAAATGCACCGGCGGCAAGATAAGGGGTGGGGTCGCGTCTGTTTCTGTCGTGAGCTAACTGAGGGGTGGGCCTAGTGTGGCGGTGGTCTCTATGTGCGTTGTGAGGACGAGGTCGCCCGTGGTGGGGCGTGTGCGGCTGGGGAGCGGTTGATTTAGGGGGAGGGTTGGCGCGGTGGTTGTCCCCATAATGTCGGTGCGGTTGCGGGTGTCCCGGGCGGGAGGAGGGGGATGACTCTATTAGGTTTGATTGCAGAAACCTATCTGCGCTTTGTAGGGAGGAGGGTAACCCTTCGATCCCGTGTTGTATCAGGAAGGCCTTGAGTTTAGGCGTCATTTGTGACTCTACCTGCTCAGTCATTAGGAGGGTGACCATACCGTCGAATGACTGCTCGATATTTCCCAACTCAACCCACTTAAGAAGGTAGGATTGGATTCGTTCCGCGAATCGGGTGTAATTCTCCCCTGGTCGTAGCGTGGACGACCGAAACTTTTTCTGGTAGTGGGACGCGTGCAACTGGTGCCGGTTTAAGAGCGCGTTCTTCAGTGCAGCGCATGACTCCCTGTCTTCTGGGGCCAGTTTACAGTAAGCCTCGTAGTCCTCTCCTCTCAGAGTGGAGACGAGGATCCTACAATGCAATTCTGGGGGGACCTCATTCAGCTCCATGCAGTCGCTAAACCGTCGGAGGTAGATGTCAAACTGTTCTAAACGGGGGTCGTGGACGTCGGTCCATAGAGAAGCATGTCTGGGGAGGGGATGGTTGGGGGTGGCTGAACTAAATGATGAGGGGGAGTTTGGGTTGTCGTTGTTATCGGGGGCCCTAACACTTGCTGCTAATTCAGCTAATCTGAATTCGTGTGCCCTGCGTGCTTCCTCGTCTAACCTATTCCTCTCTTCTCTAGCTAACTGTTCTAACCTAAGTGTGTCCTCCCTAGCTAATTGTTCTGCTCGCTCCTCTCTAGCTACCTGTTCTGCTCTAAGCCTATCTTCTCTTTCTAATTGCTTTGCTCTCTCCTCTCTAGCTACCTGTTCTGCTCTCTCCACTCTAGCTACCTGTTCTGCTCTCTCTGTCTTGGCCTCATGGGCCGCTACCTGCTCTACCACGTATTTAGTGATGTCTGAGTCAATGTAGCCTATAGCTATAGCCTCTTCTCTCAACTGCTTACGCAATAGTACACCTTCCGCCATAGTAACAGAGTGAGGCGAGATTAAGATACTAGAGGCGGACAGAGATATAGCGAGATAGGAAAGGAAAATATAGGGGGGGTGCTGGGGTTCAGAGTTTAGCTAACGTAATACAACTCAAAATGGTACTCACCAGACAGCAATTCCAGAATTTTACACACATACACTAACACACGTATATCCAATCATAAAGTTATCGTTTATATAGCGCTCGGCGCTGTTGGTGCAGATCTTCGGGCTGGTTAGGAATTCTCTTTCCCCGTGCCGGGACTGGATTAGCGTTTAATGTTAGTGTCTATTTTCCCGGGTTTGGATACCGGGAACTACGGCGGGTTCCTACGGGGAGGTTGACAGGGCAGTTGTCGGGTTCTCGGCGGTCTCTAGTTGTCGGGCAGGCTGATGCGGCGGCGGTGGGTCTCTCTGCTGACGTCTCGGGTGCCGGTACGTTGATGCGGGGCCAGAGGGTGGCGACCTGGCGGTTGGGGCGGCAAATCTGGCGTAATGGGGTGGCAAATTTGGTTGCTGGTGTGTCTGGGGTGACGTAGGCTGGCGTAGTGTGGCGAGCCTGGCTTAATGGGGTGAGCTGGCTGGGGTGGCGTAGATTGCTCGGAGTGGCGAATCTGGGGTGGCTTAGGTTGGCGTATCTGGGGTGCGTAGGCTGGGGTGACGTAGGCGTAGGCTGGGGTGGCGTGGGCTGCGTAAGGTGGCGAGCCTGGTTTGATGGGTTGATGGATCTGGTTGCTGGCGTTGGGATGACGGGTCTGGTTGCTGGCTTAGAGTCTTTGTGTTGTAGAGAGATGAGCCCCCATCCAGGGTCGGTTTCAGCAGAATCGGCGTAGTCCTCGGGTTGTTGCTGTTGACAGTGCGCTGAACGGCTTGAAGTTCAGATAATCCCGGATACGAGGTCCCACTTTGTCACGACGTGGCAATTGAGAGGGGGGTAATAATGGCTGGTTGTCTTAGAGGTACGAGGTGCCGATGCTGTGGTTGACCTGGAATATTTATTTGTTCTCTACTGGCTCGCTTAGATGTTATTAACACACACAACAGACAGTTCTAAGTTAGGCAAGCAAGTCTCTGGTTACGTTTCAGGTGTTTATTTATGACTCAAATTCAATATCCAATGATGAGATACACATACTAACATGCAGGGGAGATACAATGCTTGAGATATATGCACAGGAACGTCTAACACTCAATATACTGTGTTGTTACGGAATCCAAGGTTAGGCTACGTGACTATAATGAGGGAATTACGATTACTGGCTAAGTATCTGCAAGTCCGAGTAACAATTTGGGAGCTAGACCAAGACGATGTATCTAGCTCGGGAGCTGGGGGAGATCTGCTTTAGTTTAGTTGGGTGGGCTTTTTCGTGGACACTAGTCACCTGACCCAAGGTTAATTTGGTTGGCTTACATTTAATTACATCCTATTCTCATTGGCTAGATTGAATATACATTTGCATAAGAAAAGCTTATTGGAGCCAAAAATGGATTGGGGGTCGGGGTTGCGAGGGCGAAAAGGGGGGGGGGGGGAGGAGAGAGGTCTAGATGAAAGACAATTTATACAGACGTCCTGCTGAGTGGGGAATTTTATCTCCCTTGGTAGAATCTTAAGTAGTTAACTCAAGTGGCTGGGGGGGGGGGGGGGTTTCGGGCGAGAATTAGTTACGTGTGTGCGAACTGCTGAGTGGGGGAATTTAGTCAACCGCTCAGAGAACGACCGTCTCAAAGCAATTGCATAACGTGCCGCTAAGCTGAGGGGATATAAGAGGGGATGGGGGGTGGCGGGGACGCGAAGAGGAGGGGGCGAATGAGGGATCGAATAATGACTCGCTCACATGCGTTAAAATAGCACAAGATATAAATACATTAAGACATGACATGAATACATTAATATAGCATAGGATAAAATATATACATTCTAACACATTCGTACCCATTCAACCAAGATGTAGTACCAAGTTGAATCGTATTAGTCAGTAGACTCTGAATTTGGGCGTAGTACAAGAGTATAGTGAAGGGTAGAGAAACAGGTGAGAAAGAGTGATGGGGAGATGTAATTGCGTAAGGGAGGGAGGAGATAGTGACGTCAGACTAACCTTCTCTCTATTCTAGCTAACTTAAGCTAATCTAAGGTTCTAGTTATACACTGCTATCTATCTAAGTGCTAATAGTCACTATTAAATCCAGAATTGTGACACTGGCCACACTTACTTACTTACTGGTATTGTTATTTGTTATTCACTTAAATGTGTATATTTACTATGGGCGAGGGCATTTAGGTCTTTTTATGAGTGTTGCAAAACAATATACACACACACACACTTACGCCGCTCTGTTTATGAGAAAGCGGAAAAAAATTAAAAAAAAAAAACAGCAACACAAAAACAAACATCCTCTTTCACGAGTCAACTTGTCATAGCATCCACGACGAGCGCAAAACGAGGCCCACAAATATGAAAGTCCAACTACGCATGCAACCAGAAGAGAGACGGGA
The DNA here is from genome assembly GCA_949126835.1 of Anisus vortex. NCBI lineage: Eukaryota > Metazoa > Mollusca > Gastropoda > Planorbidae > Anisus > Anisus vortex. The sequence continues at coordinate 18,339,323 of OX421502.1, read as the reverse complement.
TTAATCTGTTGATTAAAAGAAATTGCAACTGAACTGTGGAAAGATTGCGCGCACTGCTCGTACTCGATGAAACGGCACGGAGGGATGCGCTAGATAAATAATTCAGTGTTCATTGTTTTTAAAGAAAGGAACGACAATCGCGTTGGTGCAAGCCGGAAACGTGAGAGATGTGCAGCTGCTGGGTAGTTTGACATACGTCTGCGCACTTGGTAGCGTGAGGCCGATGTAACGAATTAGGACATTTAAAAACGTTCCGATATATCCGGGAATTAGTTGTTGTTTACACGGAGAAGTAAAGTAGTCCCGTCGGGCCAGTTTGATCCATAGAGCCGGTAAAAGCAGCGTTCAACTGTTTCTGTGGCACACTGGGAGGTTGTGTGGCCAGCACAATGAACAGCATCCTTTACTTTTCACAAACGAATTTCATTGCTGGGTAGACTCAGTGACACCGTCGAGACCGGGGAAAAAAACTTAGCCTTAACCAAATGTCGAACGCAAGACCTTCGGTGCGCCATCCGAACGCGTTACCTCTCGGCCACCATGCACACCCTAAGTTCAGGAAAACTTTAAAAAGCTCGTCACTTAGAAAGCGTACATGAAAGACAAAATGTAAAAACACATACCTTAACACTGAGCTATATAAATATATATATAGAGTGCTCAAACAATTAAATTATAGGAGAAAAAGCGGACTTTTAAATATAGATATGTGCACTGTATGGCACTGAGCTATATATACATGACTAAATAAAAAATATTCATTAAAATTACTTACTCAGTTAACATATATATGTGGTATTCAAATGATTATCCAGAAAAATCATCAACCATTTCATCTTTTTACTCGGCATTAAATTAATAAATCCGGTACTCATTAAAATTAACACAATTTACTCGCATAAGAGAGTATAATATATATAAATATATATAATGTATGTTCAGTATAAAAAGAGTTTATTTTTAATTTTTAGCAAATTTCAATGACTCAATTAATTATTACAAAACGTTTTTAAATTTTTGGTACTTCCATGTATATATATAGCTCAGTGCTATACAGTGCACTTATCTATATTTAATTTAAAAGTCCGCATTTTCTCCTCTTTTTTATTCTCCATTTTAATTGCTTGAGCACTCCATATATTTTATATTTAGCTCAGTGCACCTTAATAATGGTAATATTTTTGTTAACGTCAAGATCACCAATAATTCTGGCAAGGAAAGCGTTGCGGATGGCACTTTAAGACGCAAACTGATACATAATCCAATGCTACGGGCGATTAAGAAGAAGACGGGGGGAAATAAACCTGGCGTCTCTGTTCTGTTGGATCCGATAAAAACCCCAAGTCCAGTGAATCCAATTAATGTCGGAGGGGGGAAAAAGAGGGGCCAATCAAGTAATTACTTAACATGAATGTGAATACGAGTGAATGATCACTTCTCACACCTTCTTATAAAAAGTTCCTTTGAAGTGAAGTTCATAAGAAAAAAAAAACTTTTTTATGCTCGTTATTAAAGTGTAAATCTTGGTGTTTTAATTGCGTCAAATTTCCAACAGTTGCTAAAAAAAAAGTTGCATTTATGATAAGTCATAAAAGAAATGTCTGTACATTTTTTATGCAATATTTTTTTTTAAGGAAAATTACAATCTTAAGCCCCACCACCACCCCCTCCCGCTCACTATACGATTTCTAAAGTGGCGCCTTGTAGAATCCGTCTTGATGTAGGCAGACAAACAACAATCTTATCATTCTAATTAGCAGACATTGATGAGCAAGAAATCCCTGCGTGCTGGGAGTTGAGGTTGCTCAACTTACTCACCCCCAACCGCCACAAGACGTTTTAAGAACTATTGGATTTCTGTTGCGCGTAGATCGATTAGGTCCCAATGCACATTGGCCAAACGGTAGCAGCGTACACGGGAAGGTCATGGGGTTCGAAACCTGCTGAAGGATAGGATTTGTTCCCGGGGTCTGGAGGGTGTCCCCAAGTCTACAACAAAATGGGCAGCTTTTTTTTATCGTAAATGTATCATTTAAATCGAGAGAGAAAAAGAAAACGAAAAAAAAAGATTATTACGCAAATTGGTATAACAATACATGGCCTATACAACAAGCTTGATAACTAATAACATAAAGACTTAACACTAGAAATATGTCCAGTAAAAAACGATATTATTTAACTGACCATAGAGCTAAGAGAACAACATATAAAAAAATCGAGGTTTGAAAATAAACCCAATGTTTTAGAGGTCATTTATTTGTCTAATTTAGACAGTCCGGACGTTTACTGATATGAGCGGAAACAAAATATGCTGCAAAGTGTTAAATAGTTTTAAAAAATCTTCCAATAGATTTTACTTTCACTACCACCTGCCAGAATTAAACGCTCAGTGTGTGTGTGGGGAGGGGGGAGAATTCGGTGGCGAGTTAAGCCAGGCTGAGGCCACATCTGCCCCAGACAGTACCACACACCAAGCTTCTTCCAGACACAGCGGATAGAGCCCCCACCCCCTTTCCACTCCCCTAATAAAAGAAGAAGAAATAAGAGAAAATTACTCTAACAAATGTAATTATAGGTTAGGAAATGAGGGAGGACCAGCGCCACAATAAAGTCGATTATGACATCTAGACATGGTGCGGACATAACTCGGGGATTTTGGGTTAGTACTGAAAAGCCACACCGACAACAACAAAATTCAACGACACAAAGGAATGGATGTAATTGGGCGAGAAAAGTTATTACTTTCAAAGAATCCCGTAGACCTTGGGGCTTAATCTTTACACGTAAAATGGCGCTAAGAACTTTGTCATTTTTTTTCATTTCAGAACATTTCAGTCTTCTGACTCTAAAATCGTTTTCCACTTCTCAGCCTTTTTACAAAGCTTTACACCAGGGGTGTGTAACAGGTGGCCCGGGACCCACAAAACGACCTGTTAAGCCATCTTAATATGGCCCTCACAGCACATCAAATTGATTTGTTTTTTTTTTAATTCATTGTATTAATTAAGTATATATATATATATTTTACAATGTGTTGCCCATCTTGTTTCAAACTCATTATGCGGCCCAACAACGAAAACTGTTGCACACCCCTGCTTAACGTGCACACACAAAAAGGCACACAAAAATTATCACCGGCGTGTTTTAAAGAAAATGTTAAATGGCAGCGTATCTTATCTTATACATTACAGACGCTCGTTCTATAAAAAAAAAAAATTATTGGTAGGTCGAACGAAAACCAAAAAAAAAAGTTGGAGTTTTATTCACAAATTCTAAACCTCACTACAAGTGTATTTGAAGAAAAAAAAAAGAAATTTTAAAACCAGTAGAACTTTCACATTTCAAAATAATACATTTATACATTCGGAGTTTACCCGGTGTTTCCCATTTCATCAATTGCACGTTTAATTTGTGTCTGCTGCAGCCGTTACAGAATAGTTCCCCAATGTAAATATCGGTTATCGCAACCATCCGAGTTAAAAAAATAAAAACAATTCAGAACGCACATATCTGGAAGTCACAAACTGAACTGGTCTATATAACAATACAGTCAAGGTTAACCATCAATAAACAAAAAATCACGTTCATTCTTTTTACTGTTGTTTTTTGCGGAACAAAATTTCTTTAATATTTTTCACTAATGAGACCTCTCTTATAAACAAGTAATTTGATAACTGCTAGTTGTGTGTGTGTGTGTGTGCTTGCGCGGGTGTTTCTGTGTGAGAGAGTTAGTGGTCATGTTTTAACCACAACGTCCAATCGCTGATGACCAATGCACGGGTCAAGCTTTTGTCATTTCCATTGAATACGTTACTTCTTGCTCGCATCTTTACAAAAAACTACAACAACACTTTTGTCCAACTTTAACCCTAGATCATCGCAACTTTCCAGTCTTTTACCTAGCCCATAATAGCTTCCATGCAGCTTTCCAAATGGCCTAACAAAGAAACAACATACACACACACCCGCGCAGAGGCTCCATGGGAGAAAAACTCCCCAAGCTGAAAATCCGGATTAAAAGGAAGTCAAATGCTCTTACTGCTCCTGCCAGACGTTTCAAATCCCTTTGCAGTTTGTTTTACTTTTTTTTGTCTTTTAGTAACACTGTTTCAGAATACAAGAGAAAACCTTTCTTAGGGTTTTACACAAACACGGATTAGGCAATGGGAAATGGATTAAACATCGGAGGGGGAGGGGGTGTTGTTGATGTTGTTTTAAATATCCGAGCCAAAAGGCGAGTGCAATAAGTTACTACCACGAGGTTAAAAACATTTTAAAAATACAGAAAAAGGAGAACGTCCAGAAAAAAACAACAACCACGGCGGTGGGGGAGCTAGAAAAGCACGAGTGAGCCATCTGTTACAGGCCAATTATTATGTATGAGGCTGAGGCTATACACTATACTGTGACTATACAGTCGGACGTTGACAATGCGTTTCGAATAGACCGTCAGTAATATAACGGAACGGTAGTGTGTAGTAACAAAAAGGTAATTGTTTTTATTAAAGCTGTTGCGACAACGTGTTTTTTTTTAATGGTAAATACACTTACAGTGGATTATTTAACCGCATACCGGGACTGTTTTTTTTCCCCAATAGATCTCTGTTATTAACTGATATAACACCCCGCCTTCATTTTTTCCCTTGGCTAGGCTTTGATTTTATTATTACTATATTGTGTTGTTCTATTAAGCTCTTCATTATTCCAATTGAATGTAATATGCCATCTGTTGTCATATTATTAAATACAATTGCTTTATGCCCATATTATAATCAGTGTTGAAGACATCAGTTTCCTTTTTCTTTAAAAACCATTACAGGAAACAATTTGTGCTTCGTTACAAAAATTCTCCAATGGGATCGGGTGGGAGGGGGAGAGTGACAAATATCGTATATTGTATACATTATACATTGTCAAATATCGTATACTGTATACATTATACATTGTCAAATATCGTATACTGTATACATTATACATTGTCAAATATCGTATATTGTATACATTGTCAAATATCGTATACTGTATACATTATACATTGTCAAATATCGTATATTGTATACATTGTCAAATATCGTATACTGTATACATTATACATTGTCAAATATCGTATATTGTATACATTGTCAAATATCGTATACTGTATACATTATACATTGTCAAATATCGTATATTGTATACATTGTCAAATATCGTATACTGTATACATTATACATTGTCAAATATCGTATACTGTATACATTATACATTGTCAAATATCGTATACTGTATACATTATACATTGTCAAATATCGTATACTGTATACATTATACATTGTCAAATATCGTATATTGTATACATTGTCAAATATCGTATACTGTATACATTATACATTGTCAAATATCGTATACTGTATACATTATACATTGTCAAATATCGTATACTGTATACATTATACATCAACATCTTCTATTACACAATTCTGTCTACCTTTTTTTCCACAACAAAATCTCACGCGGAAACGTAGAAATTCTATCTGTTTCCAACGTTTAACTCAATGGGGACTCCATATATTTTATATTTAGCTCAGTGTATATAAATATAAACTAACGGTCGTACACACATGGACAGAATGAAGAGTTGAGTTGTTGGTCGGAAATATACATATATATATTTTTTAAAAAGGGTAAAAGGGGGGGAGGGTTGAGAGAGAGAGTGAAAGTGACAGAGAGAGATGGGAAGAGAGAGAGAAAGTGGGAGGGGGGATAGAGATAGAGAGAAAGGGAGAGATAGAGAAAAGTGGGAGAAAAGGGGGAGAGAGGGAGAGGTAGAGAGAGCGAGAGAGGGACAGATAGAAAGAGAGAGATAAAGAATTGGAACATTACTAGATTTGTCAGTGTCTAACACTTCGTCCGCCCCCCCCCCCCCCCAAATCCCCACTCCCCAATTCAACACGCATGGGGGATCCGATTATCCCCAAGCCTTCCCACATCCCTTCTTTTCCGCCCCCCCCCCCCCCCTTTCCCCGCAGAAGTGACGGGACAGGTGGTCCAGCGTGGGAAATTTTAAATAACATCGATTGGATAAGACAACGCCTGTTTATTAAACAAAAGAGCACTAAACTCTATGCAGTGTGTGGACTGCATAAAATAAAAATTCTACAGAACAGACGCAAACTGCATGTGAAATCTTTCCATGAAATACGGGTACTTTTTTCCAGGACAATATGGCATAACTAGATTAGATATTTTCAATAACACAATTAATTGATCAGATCGAATAAATATACGTCTTGAAACGTAAAACTTTGTGATTGCAAAGGAAACACGTTTTTCAAATCCTTAACATTGACTGGCGACCGACGTCCCACACTCTAATTGACCCCCTTCCCGTCATCCTATCGAGCCGAAACTGTGCACATATATCATAAACCCAATACTTGTGTTTTGTTTATGGCCAAGGATATCATACTATTACTGCGGCATTAAGATTTTCAATGATATTTATGGTCCTAATTATCAAACTTGATATTAACTTCGTTTTTTTTTCAAAATGCTATGTGGGTAGCGAAAGGGCAGAATCTTTTAATGGCCCCAGGCTTAACGAAAAAAATGAATTTGAAACACCATAGTTAGACTTAATAGTACGTTTCTCTCTTTATAAAAAACACAGTCAATATGTTTGTTTCGGTCTTCAGTCATGTTTTCATTTATAAGCGTAATTATGTGTCTTGGTATAAACATCGATTCTGCATTTTTTCTTTACTACTGTGTGTGTGGCTAAAGGGCAAAATCTCCAGAAAGCTATATCCAAAGGCATAATAAAGGATTTATGTGAGGAAAAAAAATTGTGTTTTTATGGGCTGTTTTATTTGACATCATATATATATCTGGACTAAATGGAATATCGGCAATTTAACAGGAAACAACGAGGACTTTACGGCATTGTATTAGTAATGTATTTTACTAAACCAGACATTGTACAATCTGAATGATTTAGAGACTTGGATATATAAGGTGGCACAGGGTTTAATAAGAATAGAATCATTTTTGTATGGTCTATTTGTTTTCCTCCGAGTAACTTAAATTATGGTTTTTACAACGTGTTCGAATACACACACAGATGCTGTGCACCCCTATGTGCTTTAAAAACCCACACGTAAGGCGGATAATGGGTTATGTAGCACTGTGAGTGACTGTGGCAGACGATCGCCGTACGAGTTTCGAATCCATATTCAACAAAGCGCCATGAGAAGTCATCGAAAGGAGCAGCAATAATAATAATAATTTGTCACCGGATGTTGTAGTCTGATGATCCCGTAGGGCATACGACATTTTAGTATACACAAATTAATGTAGCCTACTTTTTAAACTACAACACTCGGAAAGGGGGGGGGGGGGTAGTACATGTATATGGAATGCAAAAAAAGAATCGTTTATACAATTCTGTCTCCCTTTTTCCAAAGCAAAGCGGTAACGTAAAATGATAACAACAACCAACTTTTACCCAGTGTTGACCCTACGTATGATATAATATATAAATATGATGAAATAAACAATATTAAATAAAATATGATAAATATCACTGTGCGGTATTAACATTTAGCGGTTGAGTCACCGTGTGACATTAACATTTAGATGTAATATTAACATTTAGCGGTTGACTCATCGTGTGATATTAACATTTAGCGGAGGAGTCACCGTGTGATATTAACATTTAGATGTAATTAACATTTAGCTGTGATATTAACATTTAGCGGTTGAGTCACCGTGTGATATTAACATTTAGATTTAATATTAACATTTAGCGGTTGACTCATCGTGTGATATTAACATTTAGCGGAGGAGTCACCGTGTGATATTAACATTTAGCTGTGATATTAACATTTAGCGGTTGAGTCATCGTGTGATATTAACATTTATCGGAGGAGTCATCGTGTGATATTAACATTTAGCGGTTGAGTCACCGTGTGATATTAACATTTAGCTGTGATATTAACATTTAGCGGTTGAGTCATCGTGTGATATTAACATTTAGCCGTTAAGTCATCGTGTGATAGTAACATTTAGCGGTTGAGTCATCCTGTGATATTAACATTTAGCGGTTGAGTCATCGTGTGATATTAACATTTAGCGGAGGAGTCACCGTGTGATATTAACATTTAGCTGTGATATTAACATTTAGCGGTTGAGTCATCGTGTGATATTAACATTTATCGGAGGAGTCATCGTGTGATATTAACATTTAGCGGTTGAGTCACCGTGTGATATTAACATTTCGCTGTGATATTAACATTTAGCGGTTGAGTCATCGTGTGATATTAACATTTAGCCGTTAAGTCATCGTGTGATATTAACATTTAGCCGTTAAGTCATCAAGTGGTAATACCATTTATCGGTAGAGTCACAAAGCTGTATATAACATTTAGCGACTCTGTCAGTCGCACAAATCCCCTCGTTCGCTCCAGACCAGCAACAATTTCGACAGTTACCTTCAACGATTTAGCCTACGTTATAAAACACTTTTTAAATGCCTTATACCGACAGCTAAAACCACAAAGCTGGCAATTAAGAAGGGCGGGGCAAGGGGAGGGGGTGGAAACAGTTCAGGTAAAAGGAGCAGTAAAGGGGCAGGTTGTGGTGATGGCGGAATGACATCACACACACACAAGCACACAAACAGCGAGACGGTGAGGTTAGACCACAAACCTCTCGTCCTTCCCTTCCCCGCTCCCTACGACTGCGCGACTGTAAGAAGAATGTCTTGGTTGATCTGTGGTGACAGTGACAACAGCACCCCCCCCCCCCTCGCGGTGTTGTGGTGACAGTGACAACAGGGTCTTTGCCAGCATGTTTGCATGCCGCGCTTAGTGTCAGCCAAACATGGCGCGGGGATGAGGGGGGAGAACTTTTTAAAAAAGTAAAGATCCAGCCATGAGCTAGCTTTGGGGAAAGGGCGGGGCGAAGGGGTGGCGGTAGGGGGACCTATAATTTATATACTTCTTCTATCTTAATGGATGGCTTCCTTCTCACGACGCCATCCTTCTGGTTGACATATTGATAGGAAGACATCATTATGAAAGCTTGAGGGCAAGACAAACAAGAGTGGGTGTAATAGAGACGGCTCGGCAAGAGGTGGAGAGAGAGAGTGAGACGAGGGAGTAAAAAAGGGGAGACTGGTGGGGGGGGGGTATTTCCAGACACGTAGACCGCCAGACAAACGTACAAACAAACAAGGAGACAGACCTGTTTCGTTGTTCTAGGCTACGAAACAAAGTTACGATTACGATTACGTAGTGTCCACCTCCCCCCCCCTTTCCACATATTTGAACTCCTTTCTGGCCTAAAGCACGATATGGTTGTGTGGTTAACCCAATGACCTGCCTATTTACTACCAGTATTTAATATCTTTTGAATGAGACCACTGATCACTGACCACTTACTGACCACTATAAATACTACATCCCCCCAACCCCTTCCCCTTCCTTTCCACTCCGACCAGTACCCTTCCCCTTAAACACATGTTCATAATATAAACACTGGAAAAGCCTAACACGACCCGATATTAACTAACGACTGCAACAACTCACAACCCAACAATAATCAATAAGACTTAATGTCAAACAAATAAATAAAAAAATGAAGGACAAATAGGTCAGGAAAATAAAAACAAGAATACTACAAATACTACAACTTGGCAAACACTTGTGTGATTACGGTAAGGTATGCTATTAATGAGGTATTTACATACAGTGATGGAACAGAAGTGAAGGCTAGACGCACAATCCCCTAGTTAGCCGTGGTCATGGAAACTGGTGAACGCTGCTTCACCGGCTCAACGGATCACTTATGTCCGAAGGGATGACCTTGATATGATAGTTGATATGATAATTTCCTTAGGTGAAAAAAACTATTTAAAAACAATAAGAAACAACACACACAAAAAATAACATATTTAACATTACTACAGCATGTCATTAGCTTTGTCACAATTCTGGATTTAATAGTGACTATTAGCACTTAGATAGATAGCAGTGTATAACTAGAACCTTAGATTAGCTTAAGTTAGCTAGAATAGAGAGAAGGTTAGTCTGACGTCACTATCTCCTCCCTCCCTTACGCAATTACATCTCCCCATCACTCTTTCTCACCTGTTTCTCTACCCTTCACTATACTCTTGTACTACGCCCAAATTCAGAGTCTACTGACTAATACGATTCAACTTGGTACTACATCTTGGTTGAATGGGTACGAATGTGTTAGAATGTATATATTTTATCCTATGCTATATTAATGTATTCATGTCATGTCTTAATGTATTGATATCTTGTGCTATTTTAACGCATGTGAGCGAGTCCTTATTCGATCCCTCATTCGCCCCCTCCTCTTCGCGTCCCCGCCACCCCCATCCCCTCTTATATCCCCTCAGCTTAGCGGCACGTTATGCAATTGCTTTGAGACGGTCGTTCTCTGAGCGGTTGACTAAATTCCCCCACTCAGCAGTTCGCACACACGTAACTAATTCTCGCCCGAAACCCCCCCCCCCCCAGCCACTTGAGTTAACTACTTAAGATTCTACCAAAGGGAGACAAAATTCCCCACTCAGCAGGACGTCTGTATAAATTGTCTTTCATCTAGACCTCTCTCCCCCCCCCCCTTTTCGCCCTCGCAACCCCGACCCCCAATCCATTTTTGGCTCCAATAAGCTTTTCTTATGCAAATGTATATTCAATCTAGCCAATGAGAATAGGATGTAATTAAATGTAAGCCAACCAAATTAACTTTGGGTCAGGTGACTAGTGCCCACGAAAAAGCCGCCCAACTAACCTAAAGCAGATCTCTCCCAGCTCATCACATCGTTTTGGTCTAGCTCCCAAATTGTTACTCGGACTTGCAGATACTTAGCCAGTAATCGTAATTCCCTCATTATAGTTACGTAGCCTAACCTTGGATTCCGTAACAACACAGTATATTGAGTGTTAGACGTTCCTGTGCATATATCTCAAGCATTGTATCTCCCCTGCATGTTAGTATGTGTATCTCATCATTGGATATTGAATTTGAATCATAAATAAACACCTGAAACGTAACCAGAGACTTGCTTGCCTAACTTAGAACTGTCTGTTGTGTGTGTTAATAACATCTAAGCGAGCCAGTAGAGAACAAATAAATATTCCAGGTCAACCACAGCATCGGCACCTCGTACCTCTAAGACAACCAGCCATTATTACCCCCCTCTCAATTGCCACATCGTGACAAAGTGGGACCTCGTATCCGGGATTATCTGAACTTCAAGCCGTTCAGCGCACTGTCAACAGCAACAACCCGAGGACTACGCCGATTCTGAAACCGACCCTGGATGGGGGCTCATCTCTCTACAACACAAAGACTCTAAGCCAGCAACCAGACCCGTCATCCCAACGCCAGCAACCAGATCCATCAACCCATCAACCAGGCTCGTCACTTTACGCAGCCTACGCCACCCCAGCCTACGCTTACGCCACCCCAGCCTACGCCTACGACACCCCAGCCTACGCTTACGCCACCCCAGCCTACGCCTACGTTACCCCAGCCTACGCACCCCAGATACGCCAACCTAAGCCACCCCAGATTCGCCACTCCGAGCAATCTACGCCACCCCAGCCAGCTCACCCCATTAAGCCAGGCTCGCCACACTACGCCAGCCTACGTCACCCCAGACACACCAGCAACCAAATTTGCCACCCCATTACGCCAGATTTGCCGCCCCAACCGCCAGGTCGCCACCCTCTGGCCCCGCATCAACGTACCGGCACCCGAGACGTCAGCAGAGAGACCCACCGCCGCCGCATCAGCCTGCCCGACAACTAGAGACCGCCGAGAACCCGACAACTGCCCTGTCAACCTCCCCGTAGGAACCCGCCGTAGTTCCCGGTATCCAAACCCGGGAAAATAGACACTAACATTAAACGCTAATCCAGTCCCGGCACGGGGAAAGAGAATTCCTCACCAGCCCGAAGATCTGCACCAACAGCGCCGAGCGCCATATAAACGATAACTTTATGATTGGATATACGTGTGTTAGTGTATGTGTGTAAAATTCTGGAATTGCCGTCTGGTGAGTACCATTTTGAGTTGTATTACGTTAGCTAAACTCTGAACCCCAACACCCTCCTATATTTTCCTTTCCTATCTCGCTATATCTCTGTCCGCCTCTAGTATCTTAATCTCGCCTCACTCTGTTACCATGGCGGAAGGTGTACTATTGCGTAAGCAGTTGAGAGAAGAGGCTATAGCTATAGGCTACATTGACTCAGACATCACTAAATACGTAGTAGAGCAGGTAGCGGCCCATGAGGCCAAGACAGAGAGAGCAGAACAGGTAGCTAGAGAGGAGAGAGCAGAACAGGTAGCTAGAGAGGAGAGAGCAGAACAGGTAGCTAGAGAGGAGAGAGCAGAACAGGTAGCTAGAGAGGAGAGAGCAGAACAGGTAGCTAGAGAGGAGAGAGCAAAGCAATTAGAAAGAGAAGATAGGCTTAGAGTAGAACAATTAGCTAGAGAGGAGAGAGAGAAACTTAGGTTAGAAGAATCAGCTAGAGAAGAGAGGAATAGGTTAGACGAGGAAGCACGCAGGGCACACGAATTCAGATTAGCTGAATTAGCAGCAAGTGTTAGGGCCCCCGATAACAACGACAACCCAAACTCCCCCTCATCATTTAGTTCAGCCACCCCCAACCATCCCCTCCCCAGACATGCTTCTCTATGGACCGACGTCCACGACCCCCGTTTAGAACAGTTTGACATCTACCTCCGACGGTTTAGCGACTGCATGGAGCTGAATGAGGTCCCCCCAGAATTGCATTGTAGGATCCTCGTCTCCACTCTGAGAGGAGAGGACTACGAGGCTTACTGTAAACTGGCCCCAGAAGACAGGGAGTCATGCGCTGCACTGAAGAACGCGCTCTTAAACCGGCACCAGTTGCACGCGTCCCACTACCAGAAAAAGTTTCGGTCGTCCACGCTACGACCAGGGGAGAATTACACCCGATTCGCGGAACGAATCCAATCCTACCTTCTTAAGTGGGTTGAGTTGGGAAATATCGAGCAGTCATTCGACGGTATGGTCACCCTCCTAATGACTGAGCAGGTAGAGTCACAAATGACGCCTAAACTCAAGGCCTTCCTGATACAACACGGGATCGAAGGGTTACCCTCCTCCCTACAAAGCGCAGATAGGTTTCTGCAATCAAACCTAATAGAGTCATCCCCCTCCTCCCGCCCGGGACACCCGCAGCCGCACCGACATTATGGGGACAACCACCGCGCCAACCCTCCCACTAAATCAACCGCTCCCCAGCCGCACACGCCCCACCACGGGCGACCTCGTCCTCACAACGCACATAGAGACCACCGCCACACTAGGCCCACCCCTCAGTTAGCTCACGACAGAAACAGACGCGACCCCACCCCCTATCTTGCCGCCGGTGCATTTTACACCACGACGGACCCCGTAGACCCAGCGCAAGATTCCACTAACGGACTTGCAACGCACGAGCTAGAAACGCCCAGCTACCCGAGCTACTTAGCTCCCGAACAGGAACCCGCCGATCAGGGGCGTGACCAGTACTCAAGCAGTGACTATGATCGAGTCCACCACGTGTTCTCTATTTCCTCGGCAGACAAACATAACCAATTCCCTCGCAGCTACGTCGACGAGATAGTCAGAATCAACGGCCGACTCGCCTCGTGCACGTATGATTCCGGTCTTAGCTTTGAGGCCCTAGTAACGCAATCAAAAATCGACCCCCGCGACTACACAGGCCGCTATGTGCGACTCCAAGGTCCATCTCATAACTCTCCTATTCAGCAGCTACCGACCGCACTCGTAAACCTCAGCTCAGCACTTTTTACAGGCCCCATTGAGGCCGCCGTAATAGAAGGCCTACAAGTAGACATCCTACTCGGAAGACCGATTGTAGGTAAACAAACGCATTGCCTGCCTACACCCGCAACCTACGGATCGCCCCGCCCCACCCCCAACCAGACACCTCTCCCCCACCCCATGTCCATTAAAGATAAGCTCCGTCATGCAAGGCTGCCCACGACGAGGCTCGAACTAAGGCAAACACTGGGCGAATTTAGCAACTATCAGAATACCCTTATACCAAACTTCCGTAAAATTACCCGTCCGTTATTTAGATTGCTAAACGCACCCACATCGTTCCCATTATCTTGGGACAAACTCGCTACTGATGCTTTCGAGACATTGCAACAGTGCCTAGGCCAAAACCCCTTTCGACACACGCGGCAGAGCGGACACTAACTAGTGCCCCTACACACTTCGTGGCCCAGCATACTCAGTAATACGGCCCCACGCGCGCACACTGTTAATGAGTGTGTAGTTACTCCCCTTTTCCCAGGCCTCAGACTCAGTAAATTAGGTATGAATCCACTCTCAAGTGTATTCCAAATTGGCCCGGAGGGATGTCACAATTCTGGATTTAATAGTGACTATTAGCACTTAGATAGATAGCAGTGTATAACTAGAACCTTAGATTAGCTTAAGTTAGCTAGAATAGAGAGAAGGTTAGTCTGACGTCACTATCTCCTCCCTCCCTTACGCAATTACATCTCCCCATCACTCTTTCTCACCTGTTTCTCTACCCTTCACTATACTCTTGTACTACGCCCAAATTCAGAGTCTACTGACTAATACGATTCAACTTGGTACTACATCTTGGTTGAATGGGTACGAATGTGTTAGAATGTATATATTTTATCCTATGCTATATTAATGTATTCATGTCATGTCTTAATGTATTGATATCTTGTGCTATTTTAACGCATGTGAGCGAGTCCTTATTCGATCCCTCATTCGCCCCCTCCTCTTCGCGTCCCCGCCACCCCCATCCCCTCTTATATCCCCTCAGCTTAGCGGCACGTTATGCAATTGCTTTGAGACGGTCGTTCTCTGAGCGGTTGACTAAATTCCCCCACTCAGCAGTTCGCACACACGTAACTAATTCTCGCCCGAAACCCCCCCCCCCCCAGCCACTTGAGTTAACTACTTAAGATTCTACCAAAGGGAGACAAAATTCCCCACTCAGCAGGACGTCTGTATAAATTGTCTTTCATCTAGACCTCTCTCCCCCCCCCTTTTCGCCCTCGCAACCCCGACCCCCAATCCATTTTTGGCTCCAATAAGCTTTTCTTATGCAAATGTATATTCAATCTAGCCAATGAGAATAGGATGTAATTAAATGTAAGCCAACCAAATTAACTTTGGGTCAGGTGACTAGTGCCCACGAAAAAGCCGCCCAACTAAACTAAAGCAGATCTCTCCCAGCTCCCGAGCTAGATACATCGTTTTGGTCTAGCTCCCAAATTGTTACTCGGACTTGCAGATACTTAGCCAGTAATCGTAATTCCCTCATTATAGTTACGTAGCCTAACCTTGGATTCCGTAACAACACAGTATATTGAGTGTTAGACGTTCCTGTGCATATATCTCAAGCATTGTATCTCCCCTGCATGTTAGTATGTGTATCTCATCATTGGATATTGAATTTGAATCATAAATAAACACCTGAAACGTAACCAGAGACTTGCTTGCCTAACTTAGAACTGTCTGTTGTGTGTGTTAATAACATCTAAGCGAGCCAGTAGAGAACAAATAAATATTCCAGGTCAACCACAGCATCGGCACCTCGTACCTCTAAGACAACCAGCCATTATTACCCCCCTCTCAATTGCCACATCGTGACAAGCTTATCTTCAATTCCAACAAAAATATATTAAAAATAAATAAGTCTGCACAAACTGACAGAGACAGACCTATAGTATCAGATGAACCAAAACATTTAAGCAGTCGTTTTTTTTTTGTTTTTTTACACGTAGGCTACCAGCACAGGTTGAAATCATATAAAATATAAACAACGCTGGCTGCTATTATCATTTTTATGCATGGACTCGTTCACATATAAGTTCTCTCTCTTTCCCGTGCGAGTGGCATCCGGGTGTTATAATAATACTAGTGTAGGTAAACCGACCTATTATTAAAACCACGGATATGCGTCTTAGCGTTTATTAATCTTGTTTCAATGCACGCCTGTAAAAGTGTAAGATAAGATGTCATCGCGTGGTATGAGACAGGTTGGGGATACGAGAGACCCAGACGTGTGTGCTGTGTTAAGTCTTTGAATAGATTTCAACAAGTTGCACCCAAAAAAAAAAGGTTTCTTTTAAAACGACCATAAATTAACATCTCTTTAAACCGCAATCAAAGGGTTACATAAGAGTGTAAGACTATTATATAAAATAGGTAACGCCTTCATAAGTATATATCATATGTAGGCCTATATATATATTATATTCTCTATACATTAATAGTGAAAGACACGGTGTCCAAACGGTCCCGGATTCGAACCATGGCTTGGATTTGTTCTCTGAGTGTGTCCCTGGGTCACCCCAATAGTCGGGATTAAAGGCCTACTCTATACGGGCTCTACTATCTGTGAGGATGACAATGTTTGGGACTCCGATGGACGTATTAATAAAGAACATGGCTTCTCGTATGGCCGAAAGTTCTGCTCTGTAGTTAGTGGGGTTGGAGAGTCCACAGGAGCCGAGTGAGAGGCGGTGTGTCCAACGTCACAAATAACACTATAGATACCCACGTTAACTATAAGAAAACTGCTACATCGGATTAACGGCCAAGGTTTATCGTAAGAAATAGACACGATTGTAGTATTAAAAAAAAAAATCACATCTGGTGCTTACATGAATGAAAAGAATACACATCTAACCCACCACTATAACAAGTGGCTTCTGGATGAACAGTGGCACAACACAGTGGCAACCCTAACTGAGGCAGGTGAAATGTCATGGGAGTCCTGGGCCCGGTGGCTTAGAAAACCAAAGAAGCTTTAAAAAAACAACAACTGATAGCGCAGAACGGGATTGTTGGCTAGCACAAGACCACCGCCACCAACACCAATTGCCTGAATGACGGCATACAAATATGAAAGTGTTCAAAACTTTGTATTTAAGTTCATCATAAAATTAAAAATTGGGCACAATAATTAGTAGACTATCTAATTTTCTTTTCCAAAGAAAAAAAAAAAAAAAAAAAAAGTGAAAACAACAATTAAAACAATAGAAATTAACTACAACAAACAGGGGGAAAAAAAGAAAAACAAAAAATAAACAACCAAATTTTTTAACGGAGTGATTATTCGCACAGTTCTTCATATAACGCTAAGCGTTATATGAAGAATTCTAGCTGCAGATAACGCCAAGCGTTATTTGAAGATTCGCACAAGTCTTCATGTTCTACTGGCGCATGCGCATAATCGTTTGCCTTTCCCTATAGGCTTATATACTGTTTTTCGTTAAATTTGAACCCGATTTCGTGGCCTAATGGTTAGTGCTGTCAGCTGGCAACCGAGGTGTCGTCTTTTTTTTTTCTTTTTTTTTTTAATTATTATTCAATTTAAGTAAAACGGGATACGTAAATACGGTAAATGCATGAATATTTTGTAAGTAACCATTAGTCATTGTCAGCCAGAAAATTCAATAGCTGACTCCTAAGCCTAAATGATACTTTTTCTTACGATAAATGGTATGATAGTGTCATAGTGATAATAGGCCCCCTATTGATAATAATAATAATAATAATAATAATAGTTCTAAAGTGTGCGCAAATGTCTATTTCTATTGTGCTTGAGTACAAATGGTTCTTTAATATTGTTTTAAGTGTACTGAAAGACAGAATTTATGAAAGCAAGTAAATTTCCATTTATTTGGATCAATAAAGTAATCTTATCTAATCAAACAAAAAAGTTAGGCCTTTTTAGCCTAGATGTTAGTATTAGTAGCCTACTTATATGCCTATATACTTATAGTAGGCTATTGTTAAGTTAATACTTCAAGTCAAATTCAAATAGTATTTATTTGAAATAGGGTTAGGCCCTGTTAGGGCTTTATTATTATCAATAAATACCTCCTTCTAGCTAGGAATAGGAATATGATCCTAAATAATAGACTATAGATTAGTAAGCCTATAGGCTACTTTAACTATAAGATAATAAGTATAAGTTAATATAGGCCTTTGTCATAAGTATAGCCTAACTCTCACAATTGTTCGAAAATTTGGGTCTTCTGATAACGATCGGCGTTATTCGAAGATTTGGTTGTTCCGATAACGCTCGGCGTTATATGAACAGATCTTCGAATAACGCTTCACATTTTTTAAACCAAACCGGCCATCTGATCACCACTGACTAATGAACGTCTGCATCTCAGAGATTAGAAGAAGTTACAAGATGCTTTTGTAATCAGTAAATCAACAAGAGTAACGCCATTAGTCAAATCATTAAACCTAGAAACACTAGAAGACAGAAGGGCAAAGAGTAAAGTAGTAATAATACATAAGGCATTAAACTCTAATTTCGAAATACAACACAATGACAACCTGCTGCAAAGCTCAGATAAATATAAAGACAAAAACACTTTCTTTGTCCCTTATGCGAGAACAAATGCATATAAAAGTACTCTTTCTTCCCGAGTGGCATTCGGGCATGGAATGGGTTGCCTGAACAAACCAGGAAAACCAGTAACTTAACATCATTTAAAACATTAATAAAAATGCAAGACTAGACTCGGACCACGGATGAGCGTGGGACGCAATAATCTTCTTTATAGAAGGAGCGTCTGTAATGTATAAGATAAGAAGATAAGATAAGATCTCTGCAAGAGTGCATTTATTATTGTTTTTTTGCGACAACGACACGTATAACATGTTAATTAATTTCACATCTAAGACAACAACCTCTAAATTAACCATCCGTTTGTGAAACACAAAGCTAAAACTTTAGAAATACTGCGCATAGTGAATGTCCATCTAACATTTCCATAGACACCAGACGAAGCACGTAAAGTAAGAGCCTCATTTTCTATATGAGAGTACACACACACACCGCTATAACAAGTGGCTTCTGGATGAACAGTGGCACAACACAGTGGCAACCCTAACTGAGGCAGGTGAAATTTCCCTGGGCCCGGTGGCTTAGAAAACCAGAAGCTTTTTTTTTTTTAAAAAAAAAAAGCTGATAGCGCAGAACGGGATTGTTGGCTAGCACAAGACAACCGCCGCCACCCCTCTCCCCCCACATCTCCGCCCACCCGGACCCAGTCTATTAAACTACCCCAGCAGTGCGCTCTTCTACACGCCGGTACTGCACGCACACACACACACTAGGCTGGTCAGTATGCGGAAAATGACACCAGCGTGTTACGATCAATGGGCACAGAGTTCATATACTGTTAGTGGTGATGTTACCGGAGGGCGGGAAAGGGGGGGGGGCTATGGTCAGCGGTGCTTACTACATAAAACAAAAAAAAACAACAACTGGTTTCCTTTCTTGTCAGCTCTGCTAGCTGCTGATGTTGTTGTTTTTTCAATACATGCCCTACTTTAATTAAAAGATGAGCGAAAGATGTGGTATATACTATATACGGGCTAAACATATTATGCTTTACAGCAAGACAGAAAGAACTTTTTCATTAACCTTGTCCAGACAAGCTATTGAACCCACCGTACGGCCGTTTATACATAAAATAGAAGGAACACTTCACTGATATTCGGATTCACTGATGATCCAATAACCAGTGATCACTTATGTTATTAATTAAAATGGCAAATGTTGGGGGGGGGGGGGCTTATTACATCAATTTTAATGACTTCAACTTAGAGAAGATAATAATTATGGTTATTTATATAGCGCTTCTATCCATGCTATTTTAGCATGCCCAGTGCGGCAGGGAAAGAACCCGCGGCGTGTCAATTGACAGTCCGGTGAACTAACCACAGGACCAGCCGGCCTCACAATATCCGCGACACCGTAATGGGGGATTGCGCACGAAATGGTCGACCAGGTCAAAGATCAGAGACTGAAGCAATCAGTGCCATGGGTGGTGCGGAGGAGGGGGGGGGGGGGCGGAGATGGCGCTATCAAATAATATATTAAGCGCCCAATGTTCAGAGAAACTGTATCAACATAACAGGATAGAAAGTGGAGGAGGGGGTATACATTTACATTCATTTTGCATTTCATTTTGTGTATACCCGGAGTCTCTAAACGTATTATAAGTATTGTATAACCACAAACCATTAAACACTATCCCTAATGTGTTAAACTGTTTAAATACAATACAACACACACACAAAAAAGTTTCCCTTATCTCACCAAGTCGAAGGTTTCCAAATCATTAAAACGTGAACAGTTCCGGGAAATGCGGAACAGTAGGCGTGAATGATTCCTTTACTTGAGGGGCTAAATGCTCACCCCCCCCCCCCTTATTTTTTCTTTCTCGCGACATAGATTCGGGGACTGTAGGTCAGTTTTATAATCGAGCCTCAAATGGAATCACAAAGAAGAACTTAAAAAAAAAAATATTTCTTCTTTTTGGAAATAGTTGTATTGCTATAAAAACGATAAATGGAAATGTGTAATAATAATAATACTACTACAAGTAGCCTATACCCCTTATTATACTAATTGTGGAGAGGAAAGTTAGGAGAGAGATACACAAAATAAGATGGAAGTGATGGATACTTGTAATGGAGAAAAGGAGAAACCACGAGAAAAGGTATTATACGTTACTTATAAGTTATAGATTACGTTCCTGTTTCCTTTGTGTAATATGTTGTTTCAATGAGAGATTTGCGGCGTAGTTTACCCAGAGCTGCGGGGATAACATATCGGCTTCAAAGATTGAGGCGTAGTTTACCCAGAGCTGCGGGGATAACATATCGGCTTCAAAGATTGAGGCGCAGTATTCATTTGGTATGTTGTTTAATTGTTATGTGGGTTTTTTAAACATATTCATTTATTAGTAAATAGAATTATCGAAACGTATGTATACATCGGTTGCTTACAAATCCGCGCAGCTCATTCACTAGCTGATTCGATGCCATACACAAGGTTTTCTAAGTGCCCGAGACATGCATGAAGAATGTTGGAAATGTGAGTACGGTACGGTCTTAACATAGGAGTTGCATTGATTGGAACCTCTTCCTCCGAGGGAGACATGATTATGGAATACCTGAACTGAGGAAACACCAACAAGGAACATTTTTTTTTTTAACTTTTCATTTCAAACTTGGAACCCTTGACACTACGCAACACTGGTCTTAAAAAAAAATGTAAAATAATCTCTATTAAATGAAAACGGTTGAGGATCCATTGAGATCAGAGAAGGAAGAAACGAGAACCACTCACAACTACAAGGTGAGCACTACACTCACTGCTCGGGGTATGCATGCACCTATACACTCACACACACACACACACACGTGCAAACGCACTCAGCAAATGACGTAACATACCCCCGCTACGATTGATCGATGGAGAAGAAGTGGAGGGGGGATGTCTTCTCTTCAGAAGACAAAAGTAGTCAGTGTTCTCGGTGATCTCTCTCTCGTGTCAAGAGCGAGGGGCCACTTCTCGTGCCGCTTGCGGGCAGCAGGGCCATTAAAATATCCAGACAAAACGCTTGCACTCTCTCTCTCTCTCCGTGGATATCCGGCTAATTGAATCCAATTTTTCTTACGTGCAAAGAAAAGAAGGACCGCTCTTGAGAATACCTCGCGGTAAATGTGCAGAACCGGGAGATATTTTAATTTACAACTTCAACATGTCGAGCATGGGTTCGAAAAATACACAGATCTTACATTTTACAGAATAAAGTGCATAGATAATAAAGAGACTACAAAGTACAACAGCTCAAGCAGAATCGGCTACCGAAAGGGTGCAGGGAAATACCCCATGTTTTCATACAAAACTAAATAGCCTCCATGATCAAATACACAAGTTACAACCAATACAATTAACATTTAGTGCCTTAGAACTTTCTCATTTCGAAAGTAAAACCTTATGTAAAGAATTACAAATAATTCATAATATGTGTCAGGCTGATCGCATGACATATAAAATAGCATGTACTATTAAATCGCATGACATATGGTATCAAATTACTAATTAGATCCATATTATGAAATCACATGACATTAAAAATTACATGACATGAAATCGCATGGCGTGAAATTCTTTATATGAAGTCGCATGACATGAAACCCATATAAAATCAGATCACATAAAATACATATGAAATCGCATAGCTTATATGCGTGTATTTATGAATCGGGGTCGCGCTCTCAGCAATATCTTATATTCTGTGGCCAAATACACCTGAACCAACAATGTAGCAAGCCCGCATAGATCTAACATAGATCTAGGACACCAGACGTGCGATTATCGCATGGGGAGGGGGGGGGCTACTTGTTCACATATACAGGAGCAGCTGGTCATTACGGGTTTAAGAAGATGATCGCAGCTTATGCAGATTTATACGGGAAGACGCTGTTAATTGAGAAGCCTTTTGAGAAACAGTAAGGGCGATGTCCCTTGTTTTTAGGGGGAAAACTATAGCAATATTATCATGGAACACAGGACAAACACTGTGAATATAATGCAACCCTAAGTAGATTAAATATATAGGTAAATAGATTAGGTATATAAATACACACACATAGCAAATGTCAATAAAAGCATTAAGGGAGGGTTGTTAACCGAAGGAAGAACACATAAGCAGTCCCCAATTTTTAAAGTGCATGTATTATATTTAATAGAAAACTCATGTTTCCTACTATAAAAATCATTTTGAAATTCCCAAACTTTTCCTAAAATTTACAACAAAAAAATTCTCAGAACTTTTTCTAAAATAAAAAAATAATTCTCTATAAGACTGTCTTGGAAATAAAAAAATAAAAAAAAAACACAAGAAAGTTCAGCTTAGAAAGTTAGGAATGTCCGAATCCAGAGCGCACCATGCAACATTGCCTGCCCCACAAAAGAGGACCCCGAAACATGGTCTGGCCCCAGGGCTCCACTATGGAAGGAAAGCTCCTGGTAAAGAGAAATTTAAATATGGAACGCATGAGAAGAAACAACAAAGCTTCCGATTTGTTGTCTTTATTTAAAAGATAGCATCATTTATTACATACAATTCACTCAGCAGTCCAGCGTACAATCATGTGGGTGGGTATGGCCACGACCATCTTAGTCAGGGGTTTGCACGATTTTTTTGTCGATTTGGGCCAGTACAATGGAATTCGGAACAAGATTAAAGATGGATCACGCCTTCTAATAAAATTATTACTTCAATGACGTGAAAAGAAATTACCGTTAGAAGGGGCCGCACTAACAGTGCTTGGCGAGCCACAGTGCGTCTCGCGGGCCGCCTGTTGTGCACACCATTGATCCAAGTAATAACGCTGGTCTCGGTACATCTATATGCAACATAGTTGTATGGCGGACCACAACATAAGACTAAATGCTAGGAACGTGTAATGATTTTTTTTAGATAAATATTTATTTACTACGCGAGACACAGACAGTGTAAGGGAGAGGGAGAGTGTACATAAGAGAAAGGTGGGAATGGGAGAGAGAGAGAACTGGTTTAACATTTCAAAGAAAACAATACACATTTTTTTTCCACATCGAAAAACGTTCGTGTCGCACTGAACAATTTTAGCGACCTCACATTACTATGGGTTAACCTAAAGCAAAATATCCAGTTGTATAGCTGGAATGTAATAATCTCTTTTGACACTTAAGGTTAAGCCCGTCTTAATCAAATCAAAGAACAGATTCAATCTAATAGAGCGTAATGGCTAATAATAGCACAGAATTCTCGTTACAACCTTTACAGAAAGTTGCAGACAATTTAAACCATAAAGATAACCTAATTAATGTTCTTATTTACTATGATGCTAGAAAATTATGAACAATTATACAGATACACACTGCACAAATAGATAGACAGATATTTGAGATTATTTGTAAATATGTGATACAATTACATGAATGCGATACAAAGACAGACAGAAAGACAGATAGATAGATAGATAGATAAATAGATAGATAGATAGATAGATAGATACACACACATAGCATCGAATGCTATCAGAAAGGTGGAAATCAGAAAGACCAGGTTACAATACACTGGCCAGTAACACTAAACCTTACTAATCCAGACGCCATCCATAATTCAAAGGTCCTATCCGGGAGCCATTTCTAAGAGATCCCTGGCAATACACTACCAACAAAAGCCAATAGAGATAGATATCGGTGTCAGGTTCCAGCTCATAACGACGACCAACTAGACACACAAGACTTTCATTCCCCATGGCTTTTAAAAGACGAAGAAGAAATCTTTCCTAAGAAAAGAATAAGAAGTCGCAATTCGGAGAAGCGTGAAGGAATAGGGTAGGGCGTCTTGACACAGAGATGGAATACACAAAGCAGAATATGATACAACCAGAGTATGTCTTCTTTTCACACAACACCACTTTTTTTTTTCTTTAAAAGTGATCCATCTATTGTAGTTGTTGGGTCTTTTGTAAAAACTTTATATTATACTTTAACTGCAAAAAATACTGACACCTCAGTGATGTATATATGCAATGGATTGACAATGCTTTTATAGAGTAGGGCTAAGGCAACTATTGAAAGCCCAGACCTGGTACATAGCCCTGAATTAAAACATTGATTTCGTATTCTCTCCCCCAAATTCTTACCAATGTTTAACACGGGTAAAAAAAAAAAACGGCTCAAAATATCGTAACATTATTTTTTTTATCTTTCTTTTTTTCTTTCTAAATGTTTTTGTTAATTGTAGCCGTGTGGGTGCGGGAGGGGTGGGGGGGTATATGCCCCAAGAACAAAAATAGGAAATTGTACAGTACTTTGCTTGCAGCGATTAACTTCCCATAAAACAGAACACACACAGTCCACGTTATGCCGGGCAAGACCCAGGGGTTGCCATTATTTAACCTAATGTCCTCCGTCCGCCAGGCTAAGCAAAAAGCCTTTTTTTTTTACTCCCTTTCTATTAACTTGCATTTTCTGTCTGTCTGCTTGCTTGCTTGCTTGTAATCTGCTTGGATGTTTGCATCGATTTTTCGACCACTTCCCGTCGTCCAATCGTGCCGAAACTTGGGCAGCAGACTTGTCCCGACTAAAATACATTCTATAAAATTTTCAGCATTATAGTCACGAATTCCTTCGACCAATTTGAGAATCGAAGAGTATATTTCACGTAAATTATGGCTGTCTCAACCGGAAGAGACGGAAGTAAATAAACTTTTCGGATATGTTCGCTATTACGAAATAAATAGAATAAAAACGACACATTGTAGCCGAAACAAAGCGAGTTATCTTTCTATGGTTTTTGCTGGCCAAAGCTATAAAAAAGAGGATGCGCAAAATTTTAGTGTGGAAATTCATAAGGTATGATATTACTTATATTTATTTTAATCTATCAAAATATAAATTAAATATAAACTTAGTTTACAAAGAAAGGGAGTATAATAAAAAAGTTGTTTGTATGGGTTAGTTTATTTAAATATTCGACTTGTTTTGTAATAGTTTTATGTTTTGAAGGCCTACAGTTTAAAAAAAAAATGATATTAACACGCATAGAATACAATTAATAAACAAAGTGATCATTTGAACAAGACATGAAGGACACATTTTGAAAGACTCTTACACGAACTGAATGTGTAAAGTGATTTTTTTTTCAAGTTGCCAAAAAGCAAGATGCTTTGGAGATTTACTTTAAAAATAATAATTATTATATCTGTATAACGCTGCCAAAAAACATATGTAAGCTCAGAGCGCGTTTAACATTGAGCAACAAACAATCCAAGAACACGGATATAATTCTATAGGCTAAAAATATATATAGCTAATTAAAATGTAAAAACTTTACAAACATAGGACAAAGCAAAAAAATGTAACATTAAATCGACCTAAAATAAAAGTAAAACAGTAGGGGCCTTAAAAAAAATTTATGTTTAACGTAGGTAAATATTAAAATAATGTGTTTTCAAGTTTTTTATATGTGGTTTAAGCTTCTCTTCCTCTGGACACAATGGCAATGTGGATTTCATTTTCTACCCGATTAATGCTCAATAGACAATGGAAAGAAACTGACTCTTTGTTGACTCTGCAGAGGGCAACATAATAATAATAATGACATTTGTATAGCGCTGCCAACAAGCATAATGCAAGCTCAGAGCGCATAAAGTACACAAAGTACAATTAAAAGACACACGGGTTATTGTGGGTTTAATCTGGAAGGCCCCGAAACACTCAAAACGTCCTCCTTGGTGACATTATGTTCTCCTTCTGAATAGCAACCCTACCTCCGAGTACCTCCACCAGAACGCCCGTGTAGCGCGCGTCCACAGACTACAGAACTAAAACTTTACAGGAAACAACACGACAAAATTCACCCACAACTTTCCGACATTATCAGATTTGCTTCCGACGATAAATTAAATCGGGGGGAGGGGGGGAAGACGGGGGGGGGGGGGGGGTGACGAAATTTGGAAGCACTCACAAAATGGGAACTTTGTAGGGGTATTATAATTAACCTTCCTGTATCGGTATTACAAAGTTTTTCCAAGCTATGAACTCCAATCGCCAGGTTGCAGGCTATATCGTTACAAGTTACTCCAAGATCAAAAGGGGAGATAAAATACCCAGACCATTGCGGTCCACAGGGCTAGTAAAGTGGAGCTCACCTGTTTCTTTTGGACCACTAAATTGGAAAGGAGGAAGGAGTTAATTTAAACAAATCAAACAGTGGGGAGGGGGGCCTTTACAGCAACATGTAGGAAATATGCATATAATATGTAAATTCGGGAGATTTCCCAGACATCCTTACCGGTCGGCACAGGGTCTCAAACTATCACCAACAATTTCACTGTAATCTAAAGCAGGAGTCGCAACCTTTTCATATTAGTTTGCCGAAGTAGGATTTCTAATTTATTCAGCGTGCCAACAGCCTAGAGGGACTTAAATCTTTTTAGGAGTCTTCTGCGTGCCATTGAAAATGGCTCTGACGCGTTCGTAGGTTGTCGACACCTGTTCTAAAGTAACACTCCCGACATAAGCCACTGGCTAAACTTTTATCGACTCTGATCATTTGAACGACTCATTTCACTATACTGATCATTTGAACCACTCATTTCACTATATTGATCATTTGAACGACTCATTTCACTACACTGATCATTTCAACCACTCATTTCACTATACTGATCATTTCAACGACTCATTTCAATATACTGATCATTTGAAACACTAATTTTCACTATACTGATAATTTGAACCACACATTTCGAGAACAGCAAACAATGAATACAGTAAGCCACTAAATCAATAAGGAAACCTAAATGAAAACTCGTTCCTACTAATTTGAGGACATAAAGTATATCTTATGTAATTAGAAACAGTACGCTATATCTTATACATTCAGCAGTTATAATTACTACGCATGTCTGACAAATGCCTCTGAATCTGAATGAAGACTACGCCTATACATACAGTTCATACGCCTATACATACAGTTCATACGCCTATACATACAGTTCATACGCCTATACATACAGTTCATACGCCTATACATACAGTTCATACGCCTATACATACAGTTCATACGCCTATACATACAGTTCATACGCCTATACATACAGTTCATACGCCTATACATACAGTTCATACGCCTATACATACAGTTCATACGCCTATACATACAGTTCATACGCCTATACATACAGTTCATACGCCTATACATACAGTTCATACGTACCACTACGTATCTTTATTATAGGTCGATGGTATAAAAAAAAATGGGGGGGGGGGGTGAACAACAAGTATGTAGAGAATGTGTTGAGTTCATTGCAATTCGATATATGATCAGAGAAATGTCCCATCGAGTCATTGAAAGTCTTTGGCCCTGCAACATCGCAACCCAGATGACCCGATAACTCGGATAACAACCAAGATTTGGGAAACTGTGAACTAGAAAATGGCTCAGCGAGAAATAAGTGTTCGGTAAACAAGGGCCATGCCATGAATAAGTGGTGTGTTCGTTTTTCCTCTCTCTCTCGTACGTCTATATCGCAATGTCACATTGTTATAAAATATCGGCTATAAGTCGCGCGCACGGATAAAATGTATTCGCTCAACCATGGTCGGCCTAGGAAGTTGTCCAAGTGGGTGGCACCTCTGTATACAATCGGACGGAAAGAAACACACTAATGACCTTGCGGTCCAGCGGAAGCAAGAGTCTCAGCTTGCTACCCTCCCCCCTCTACTTTTTTTTTCAGATAGAGCGTACCACTCCCCTAAATCATTGAATTGTGTGTACAACAGATGACCATTCCAACTCGGCGATCCGTTGCCCGTTCGCTGATCCGTTTGGGGTCGGATGGGATGGGGGGGGGGATGGGGGGGGGGGGGAGGGCTAATACGGGGCATTCGCATTTCAAAACGTGTACCCGCATACCATCAAGCCACCCCCCCCCCCCGACCTGAACCCGTTTTTATTGTGTGTGTGTCAAGTGGGCCGGGTGACAACAATGATATGCTGACTTAGCATGCCCCGTCAAGGGTCCAGATAAGGCAATAGGCATATCGACACAGGCCGATAAAAAACCTAACAGTGACACTGGTTTCTAACGAAGGACATCAGTTTAAGCCCATCACAAGACAATTCGTACTCTCAGTGGGGCTCAATATATTACAGACCTATACAATGTACTAATTGAGGCACACCGATACAGTAGACCTATAGTTAAAATCTACCTAAATGGACAGAGAAAGGTACCCTTATGTCGATTAACAGGATTTGAACATATATTTTAACTAAACTAAATTTTTAAAGTTAGCAATACAAAAAAAAAATGTACATGTAAAACGTATGTTTGACCACATCACCAGACTACAATTGTTTGTTTTTTTAGATAAATTGTGGAATGTTTTACAACTCTATAACAATGGAGGATAGTAAATGGATGACAGTATTAATTACATAAACCAACAATAGCGTAAGGGGTCATTCAATTATTAACGCGGGCAGCAAAACAAAAAAAATGTTTACCCAAATGTTAATTACGACACATAAACACACATTAAACATGCCCTACCTACAACAGCTCTTTCTTTTGAACACAAATTTCAGAGCTTAAGCTCAACACAAACGGAACAAAAACGTAAGACTTCTAAAAAAATAAATTAAAAAAATCGGAATTCAACCTTTTCCCCAAAAATCTTGATATTATTAGCCAGACCAGGAACCGATAAAACCCCCAACCCCGAAACAATCCGCGCCACAGTAGAGCTGGGGGGGGGGGTTAAGTTAAAGGGAATGGGGTGAATAACCAACCACTACACGTGCAGATATGAAACTTTATTATCCCCAGTGTTTATGATCATTGTCTATTATACCCGAATTACTTAATCCCCGTAATACTGCGTGCCAATATATCTCTCTCCCTGTACGGCCATCCAGTTTAAGAGTCAAGGGTGTTAGTGTATGCTACATGCACTTCAACTGTTGTAACACTCACCAAGACAATATTGCAGATGTATAATATACATTTATTGGTCTCTATAAGTGATAAAAGAAAAAGTCAGACCCCAATCTATATATATCAAATAAGAGTGTTTGTCCGCATTCGGATCCCCATTGGTCAATTTGAAATCACGTGATATCACTGACCTATTTAGGCCTAGCCCTATATACTATCTAATAATTTTTCACATCGGGCATGTGGCTTCGATATCTCAGTGGTAAACGTAGCGGATTGCTATACGGGCGACCCGGGTTCGATTCTCCAGTTAGACTATACCTTTTTTTTTCAAACTTTTAAAAACAAAAGACATTGTAAATCTACAGGCAATTTAGATGTTTTTTAAATAAAAATTCTTGCCTATTTTTTTACCCGATTACAATATTTATTTTAAATTACTTTCCTAAAAGTCTTCAGTAAAAAAATAATTATTTTAATTTAAGATTTTTAGCTTTCTTTTAAGTGTAGTTTATAAATGTGTTATACAGTCCTTTTTTTTCACCCGGGCAACGCCGGGCAATGTAGCTTGTTAATTATAAGATTCAAAACTACACCTGAAATTAAAATGATACCCGAACGCGAAAATATATATTTAAAAGATCATAATATATAAAATCGTGGCCCTAATTTTTTTTGAATAAATTGTCAAAAATATGAACCAATAAATAAAAGATGCAAGTCAAGACGTTTGAATCTTTTTGCTAGCAGTTCTTTTCTTGACTAATCTCTAAGAGATTTCCCATATCTTACTCAACATCTTCAAATTAGAGCGAAGGACGCAATAAACTTCTTTATAGAAGGAGCGTCTGTAATGTATAAGATAAGATAGATAATCACTTGAGTTTTTGTTTCTTCTTACAGACTATGCCGCAGCCCCCCCCCCCCCCCACCTTAACTCACTCTAATACTCTGTCTTCCTACTGGTCTAGTATGCAGAGCAGACAATCACGAGGTTTATCCTCCTCTCTACCAGCCGCCCCCCCTCTCCCCTTTCTCCCAAACATACTCATACTTTTCTCTGCATTTATTTTTTATCGTCTACTTTCTTGTTCTTGATAAACACATGCCGAGTAATAACTCTTATGGTTTTACCTAAACACTTAAACAAGAAGATTGAATTAGAAGCTTTTTTTTTATGTTTATAATCACGACTAATATGATTGAGTGATCAAAAAAATCAAACTGTCGACATACGTTTACTTTATTAACACATGTAAATCATTTATACTGGTACGATAAATCCTAGTTTTCAGAATATTTCATAACGTTAACGTGTGTCGAAAACACACCTGGACTATATTTTCATCTACAAAGCAAATTATGAAAGACATTCCCGTTTTATAAAAAAAAAAATTTTAATACGAGTACTTGATCATATCCATTTAAAATATGACTAGCTTTTTTTTTAAAAAAAATAACACAAAAATTCTTACATGACTTTGTGAATCCCATTAATTCCACATTAGACGCCCCTAACGGACAGAAGATTTTTTTAAAAAGCACGAAAATTTCTTCCATTGTAGGAGCATGGGAATTTTCAAATCGTGATAACAGCACTTGTACGGTGGTTTGTGGACATAGCATTTATTGCACAGCAAGAGGGTCCTGGTTTCATTTCTTATATTACAGCTGGGTGTTGTGTTATATTTTACAACCAGAGACGTAGATTATATCCAAGTAAACAGAACATTTTCACAAGCTTTAGTTTTTAATGTGGCAGGTCACCTAGAGAGAGAGAGAGAGACCTACCGCATCTGAGAATGTTTATAGAATTCTTTGTATAAACACACGATCTGTTCGAATACATCTATATATATATATAATAAGAGTGTTTGTCCCATTCGGATCCCCATTGGTCAATTTGAAATCATGTGAGTTTGTGCCACTGACCTATTTAGGCCTAGGCCTATAGACCTTTTCATTTTGTTAATTATTCCAAAAAAAAGTTCAAGGTCTACGCATGCGCACTCCTCGGTGGAGGCAGAAAGAGTCAGCTGTTTGTTCTTTGCCTTTGTTATTTAACTGGGGGCCTAGTAACAAATACAAAACCAAAGAAAGGCATCTACTCCTCCATTAAATAGAATAGGACATCTTTAAGCTTTTAATATTGCTTTTTGCTTAAATAACTCTAAGAATAAAACTCCTCTGTTTTAGGGATATTTAATCTACAGATTTTTTTAAAATACATTTTTATTCGTTAAATCAATATGGTGATTATTGATGATATTGAAAGGGGACAAAAAACATAAAAACAATACAATATTTACATTAAAGAAATTTTTAATACTTTACAGTAAATAAATAAATGAAATAGTTGAGTATCGTGGTCATATCTGCATTCCTAAATACCAGACACCCTTGCAAAGACCCCCCCCCCTTTCAACAAAACATTGGAAATTCTCTTTTGTGTGGGGGAGCCACCTCCTTGCAATTGTTGTGTTCAAACAATAGACCCCCCCCCCCCATATTCAATTGTATTACGGCAAGCACTATACATTACTATAACTATATCTATCAGGTGAAACATTATTACTGTATAGGTAGGAATATTATTTTTAAAACATGTTCATGTAGCCTACTGTAAAACACAAAATCAATGCATAATGATAATATGGTCCACAGAAGTGACGTGTGATATTCCTCCATTCAGGCCGTAGGACTTTTTGTATGTTACACCATCGGACTGGTATGTTAACACCGTCTGGCCAGTGTAGACACAGACTGTCTGATTATTTTTACTGAATGAGATGAGACAATCAACACCCACGATGCAATATCCAGCAATATTACTGCAAGGCCACGATAGTGTGTGTGTGTTTGCTTTTGCTGTTGTTATATGCTAATTCACTTTATCAGATGGAGGGAGCCCCTGCTTGCTATCCTAGATCAGAATATCTCTAGCAGGCAATTTTGTGTGTCAAACACCGCAACGGTGTGTTTTATTTATTTATGTATATATACGAAAAGAAAAACAAAACTAGTAAGTGTTAGCCAGTGTTAGGTTCTCAATATCAACACACTATAATCTGCCGCTTACCGGTATACGCAGCGATGGAACTAAAAAAAATGAGGGGAAGGCCTAAGAAATAGGTCAACCATAAGATGCGCATCGGAAATATGTAAGCATAGCCGGCTGCCGAAATTTGTAAAGAAAACCGCTAAGAAAGGAGAGTAACATGTATACAATTCTAGATATTCACTGACAGGCCTTCAGTTCTATAGATTCACAGACAGGCCTACAATTATATAGATTCACAGTCAGGCACAATTATATAGATTCACAGACAGGCCTACAATTATATAGATTCACAGACAGGCCTACAATTATATAGATTCACAGACAGGCCTACAATTATATAGATTCACAGTCAGGCACAATTATATAGATTCACAGACAGGCCTACAGTTCTATAGATTCACAGTCAGGCACAATTATATAGATTCAAAGACAGGCCTACAGTTCTATAGATTCACAGTCAGGCACAATTATATAGATTCAAAGACAGGCCTACAGTTCTATAGATTCACAGTCAGGCCTACATTTATATAGATTCACAGTCAGGCACAATTATATAGATTCACAGACAGGCCTACAATTATATAGATTCACAGTCAGGCACAATTATATAGATTCAAAGACAGGCCTACAATTATATAGATTCACAGTCAGGCACAATTATATAGATTCAAAGACAGGCCTACAGTTCTATAGATTCACAGTCAGGCCTACAGTTCTATAGATTCACCGACAGGCCTAATATTCTACATTCAAAGACAGGTCAACACTTACGGAGATTCACAGACAGGACTACAATTCTGGCGATTCACAGTCAGTCCTACAGTTCTGGAAATTCACAGACACGCCTACAATTCTGGAAATTCACATACACGTCTACAGCTCTATAGATTCAAAGACAGGCCAACACTTCTGGCGATTCACAGACATGCCTACAATTCTGGAAATTCACCGACACGCCTACAGTTCTATAGATTCAAAGAAAGGCCAACACTTCTGGCGATTCACAGACAGTCCTTCAGTTCTATAGATTCAAAGACAGGCCAACACTTCTGGCGATTTACAGACAGTCCAACAATTCTGGAAATTCGCAGAGAGGCCTACAGTTCTATAGATTCTCAGACAGGCCTACAATTCTGGAAATTCACAGACACGCCTACAGTTCTATAGATTCAAAGACAGGCCAACACTTCTGGCGATTCACAGACAGTCCTACAATTCTGGCGATTCACAGACATGTCCTACAATTCTGGAGATTCACAGACATGTCCATAATTCTAGACATGTATGCCTCTTTCCAGACATTTGCCCACCACCACCACCCCAACACCCTTCTAATACAAATGTGAACAGACAAAATACAAGAAAACATACCCATATCTTTCAGGGGCACGGGGTGTTTTTAAGAAATCAAGTGGGGGGGTGCACCCCCCTCCCATGCCAAACATCTCTATATAACCTATATTTTTTTGTTTTACAAACAGGATAAAACATGCAACGGGACCCTCTACTTTTTGCTCTACAATATTGAAATCTCTCTGCACAACAAGCAATACCCCCAACATCTCTCACACTCCACATAGGGTCATACCCCCAACCATGTCTGGCAACTCCAACTAGGATATGATGATGATGTTTTACATTTTAACTTTAGGCAGGCTTCACCTCTTAATGGTAGCACAGCAGGACGGCACCTTGGAAGGAGAGTGGGGGGGGGGGGGGGGGGGGGGCTGTATATGTGCTACAAGTGAGCTCACTGTGAATGGTGGTGTGTTCACTAACAGTAACAGCACATTAAAAACAGTAACAGTGCATGCTATAAACAGTAACAGCACACTATAGTCTATAAATGATGTGCTAATGTGACTATTTTGTTTAAAACATTTAAATAAAAGACAGCTTACAGTCATGAATTTTTTTAAACACAAGAAAATGATAAATTTTGGTAGTTGCTATATTTTTAACTGATAAAATGTATTTTTCTTCATAAAACTATTTAAATCATAGGATGTTGGCTACTTGACATCTCTCTTATAAACTACTTTTATCCAATAAATAGATTTGAAATAAAAGATAGGCTACAGTATACATTTCATTTTGTATTTATAGATATTTAAGAAAACAAAGGTCAAAAGTCATTCAGTAGGTGCTTGAAATGGGAATCAGCATTCCAACTAGGAGATTATGCCTACAATGTTTGTTAAAGATTAAGGTATTTAAATACAATGATAGAGCTATAATATAGGTCTTATCTCTGTATGTATATGAATATATGCATATTGTATAGTAATACAAACTGGTTCAGTTGTCACTGTGTAGTATTCATAATTTTCTTTGTGCATATATGATAAAGCCCTGAGAATTTTGTTTTCAATGTAAGAAAATAAAACATTTTTGCCAAAGTTATAGCTAGATGTACCATTGACAATTGAAAACTCATATGAATAAATCTTTCTATATGTAAATATATGTATGACCTTAACAAAGAGATGTGTGATGGTGTTTGTATGTACTTTGTTTAAATTTATAACAGCAAGGCTTTTTACTAAAATGTCAAACATGAACGGCCATTATTCATATTATAATAAATAATGACATTTTTATAACAAGCAAAGTTTTAGTTTGTCTCATGAACCCTAATACATGTAGGCAGGCCTAAATTACTACTAGTACTAGCATAAATGTCTTAGCCATACAATTTACTTTATAAGACATAGGCCTATATAATTGATATAATTATAACAAATTATAAGTCTTTAATATCATTTAATGTTACCAATAATAATATTATTCTAATAGACTACAACAGTAGTCTGATAAGTGTAATCAATAATAAAGTAGACAGGCCTACCTTAAATGTATCAGAAAAGGAACACGGAATTTAAAGCACAATTTCAATCAAACACAGAAAATGAAAATCCATCCATAGCACAGGTTACAGTTACACATTCATAGCCAGACACAAGAGCAATTGCGAGCAGGTGTTTTCCTTTTTAGCAAGCACTTCTTCTTCTAGACAGGCCATCAGCCAGTAATAAATGGGCTATTCACAAAGCTACCAGCATGGTAGCTGGTGACCACAGCTATAAAAACGGCATCTGTCATCCTAAATACAAACAGCCGCAGCCATATAGCCTAGCTTACTATAATTCTATATAACGTTCTGAATGGACTTGGAGTACTTTAAAAAAAAATCAACTGTCCCAGTCAAGGACTGAGTCAGGTCAATGAGGTGAAAAGATGTCAAACTTCACTAGCCTACCTCAGCTTGTGTGTTTTAAAATTGATAAAATAAAATAGCAGCTGAATAAATAACATTCACGAAGGTTGTAAATTGTAGAAAATAAAAACAATGCATATTGAATAACAGCGTATGTACACACCAGAACTAGCACATTAAAAAAAAAAACACTGCGCAAGCCTAGCATAGATCTAGATCTAGTCACACACAACACAATAACACAGTCGTCGATATAGCCTACACAGAAAATACGCCGTGTAAGTCTGCCAATAAAAGTCACATATCATTTTGACAAAAGTTTGTAGTTAAACGAATACCCCCAACACAGCTCGTACTTTCCGATACGGCAGGATAAGAACTTAACCTACTAACATTCAATACTTACTACACAGTAGTGCTCGGGATTTCTCAGACATACAGACCCATTACACTTTAGCACTTTAAGTTCGGGGCATAAATAGGCTAAGGCTATGCCCTATGACTACGTCATTAACATCGTCATATATTTATGATCGGAGTAACACACTTAACAGACGCGCTTCGCGTGTTCAAGCAGCTCCAATGTGTCGGTGATTGAACTACTGAAATAAGTCATGGTAGAAAACATAAAAATAGTCTTACCTGTGTTAAGTTAGAAAAGTAATATTCTTTTAGAAGCTCGTAAGGCTAACCCCGTGGCTCGCTGACCTGGATGCCGCGACGTGCGGTCAGCGCTGTCTCTCTGCCCGCCATCATCGTAGCTCTTCAATGTGTGTCAAGGTTTTTGCATTGCGCATGGGCTGGCGGTGCAAAAGAATAGTGTTCTCATGGATTTACTCCCCAGATTATTTTTTCCACCGATAAGATTATTCAAATGTTTTAACATATATTAAAACAACAATAATGTTTCTATATTTTATTCAAACATATTATTGCTATGTAGGACTAAATTACACCAATAAATGGTATAAGCTTTTACATGAATTGATAGATACTCTTTCAAATGCAATGCAAAGATAAGGAAAGGCTAAAAAACGATTTATTTTCTCCAATATTTTTTCTTCAAATTTTATACATTTGCCACAATTTTTATAACAGTAATTGCTACGAATTTGTCCATTTCATGTTCTTTATATTAAAAAAAAAAAGTTAAAAAAAATACCTCCTTAAAAAAAATGATTTAGTGCTCATATTTATATTATTAACATAATTTACATTTCTAAATCTTAATTTTTTTAAAGTAAAGGCAGTTTTTGTTACCATAGATTAACTCAAGTAATATTTTAGTAGCATGTATAAATGTAGGCCCTATTATTAATCATTCTATTTAGTTTATTTACAGAAAACAAAGATTGTACATATATATATATTATATATACAAATATACAAATATATCATTATATATAGAGAGAAACAAAATATAATCAGAGAGGCGAATGGGTAGATACATTTTTATAGCTATAGGCCTACATTTAGATTGGAAGGTAGATAAAAACATTATGTAGATAGATAGGTAGGTAGATAGATAGATAGATAGATAGATAGATAGATAGATAGATAGATAGATAGATAGATAGATAGATAGATAGATAGATAGATAGATAGATAGATAGATAGATAGATAGATAGATAGATAAATAGATAGCCACATAGATAGCCCTAGGTAGGAAGGTAGGTATTAAAATATTCAATGCATGACTGTAAGTATTAGAATTTTCTTATACAGCTTAATTATCTATATATATAAAAAGACAGTGTTAAGCCCCGCGAGGATCCCCATTGGTCAATTTGAAAACACGTGTGTCACTGACCTATCTAGGCCTAGCCCAATATACCGTCTAATAATTTTTCACATTGGACATGTGTCTTCGATAGCTCAGTGGTAAACGTAGTGGACTGCTATACGGGCGACCAGGGTTCGATTCTCCAGTTAGACTATACTTTTTTTTTTCGACAATTAATTTTTCAAACTTTTAAAAACAAAAGACATTGTAAATCTATAGGCAATATAGATAAAAATATTTGACTATTTTTTTTACCCTATTACAATATTTATTTACTTTCCTAAAAGTATTCAGTAAGTGTAGTTTATAAATTTGTTATCTGCACCCCAGACAGTCCTTTTTTTTTTCACCCGGGCAACGCCGGGCAATGTAGCTTGTATTGTATAAAAACTTGTTTTAAAGAATTTATATTTGAGGCAGACTTAACAACTTAACCAAAGATATTTAAATATTAAAATTTACATTTCACTGTAGCTTTTTTTAAATGGGCGACTTTTTCTATACTGCACCGTAACGACTAAGAGAACGAGAGAAGAAGAAGAAAAAACTAGGCCAGGGCGATTGTGACCCTTGGATGCGGGCATTGGCCATAAAGATCCATAGTACACCAAGCTTGAGAAATGGGAGGGTGCAAGAATAAGAGTGCTAAGAGTGAACTGAGGCTGTTGGAACAGGATTATAATAATTATTTGAATAGATTTGTGGACGGTTTGCTTTTTGAATGAGCAAGTATAGAAAAGGTTGATAACTCTAAAGAATATTCTATTCTACTTTGTCAACATTTTTCTTTCGAACACAATTTAGTTTATTTCAACACTTTTTTTTTGCTGCTTTTTGTTAAAGGATGGATTATCAATTCGTTTTTTTTTTTTTAAGTAGGCATATAAGCAATCCATAAAATGATACGTAGTCAATTTGTGCCCCCCTGCCCTTAGCCCTGTGAAAAAAAATTGTCATAGTTATAAGGCATTAGTTTCACTATCTTATAGTGTTTGTTAGTTTTCAAACAGGCCTAGAGTCTATCTTGTTTACTCACGATGAAATTCGTTAAACAAATACAATAATAGGACTTTTTAAAATTATTTTTTTTAGTACATTGTATTTTTTTTTTTAATTTTTAATTTTTTTTTTGGTGTCACGAACAAGTCATCAAAATAATTGATAAAATAGAAAAATTGAAATTTTAATTGTAGGCTATATCTTAAAAAAAAAAAATTCAACATTATAACGTCATACGTAAAGGGTAGAGAGAGAGAGAATAAGCCTACGTTTGCAAGAGAGGGGGGGGGGGATTCAGGGTGCAAGGCGTAGGCCCTAAGGGGGGGAGGGAGGTATGGAACTACTGATTTGCTCGTTACAACCTTTTTTTTTTTAACGACCCATTAACTTCCCGTAAGAAAGTAACAGTTGTGTCGAAATAAATATTATAGAGATGTGCTTCTATCTTTATATCTATCAATGTGTCTTTCTGTCGCCTCTGTCCTGTTATTTTTCAGTGTATCAGTCTACCATGCAGGCTATCTGAGATCTTATCAGAATGTCTTTCTCTATAATTTATATATTGTCTTTATTTCTGCATATAGGCATATATATATATATGTGTGTGTGTGTGTGTGTGTGTGTATGTTTGTGTGTGTGTTTTTAGAGAATGAGAGAGAGAGCTCGATCGATGACAGAGAGATAGATATATGCATAGATAGATGGTTAGGCTAGATATGGATAGATATATAGACATAGGCATATAGTATAGGATCTAGATAGATGGATAGATAGACGGACATAAATATTAATAGATTGCTAGATCGATATGTCTCCGCCAAAACTGTCTTACATTCTATTTTGTTTATTTCAACGCTCATTGCTAGACATTTCTGTTGGTGCAGCTGTCCAACTAGATTTCGAAAAAAAAAAAGCAATTTTAAAATCTAGCAATAATGAAATGAGTGCATTTGACATGCCTTTAACTTTTATAAAAATAATTTTGCATTAACTTAGCCAAAACAGCTTTTTGAATGGATGGATCTGGCAGCCTGGGGACCGACCAAATCTTCAAAAGACTAATTGAACCACTTCCCATTACCCTATCAATATGAAACTTGCCACATATCCTATGTTAATCCCCGAGCAACTCATTCTATAACGCATTCAGTCCCACTCCAAACCCCATATCTAAAAAAAAAATTTTACAGTTTTTTTCTTTAAAATTTTTAAGTGCGCATTGGTAAATCCCTATTGAAAGTAATTGATTAGCGGTGCTTTAGAATTTTGGTACGCTTCTGCACTTCAAAACAATTAGTTGTTGCTGGTAGCAAAAGGCAAAATCTTAGGAAGGCTATCTGAACTTTTGGGTTAAATTCATACTTGAACTTCCGGTTTATTCCGGCAGCACACTTTAAAATAAGGTTTTTGGCTTTTTCTATCAAGTAGGCCTACGGCTTTTTAAAATTTACAATAGCTACAAGATTAGTTATGATGAATCCGTTTTTAACATTAAAAGTGTTGCAGTGCATCGACCTTTTAGGTTCACCATGCATGCAAAATCGTTAAAACGTTTCAATGCGTAAGAAAGAACATCATGATATTTTAACTATAATTTACTCTGCGTTTCTCTCTTTATAAAATATAGTCTATACGTTGTTTTTTTTCAGTGATATTTTCTTTTATAAGCCTAATTAACTATGTGCCTTATTTTAACTTCGCTTTTGATATTATTTTTTTTACTATGTGTATGGCAATGATGAAAAGGTTTGAAAGGCTAAATAAAAATGCATATAAAGGATTTATAATTTTTAAAAAGTTTTGTTTTTAGATGTTGTTTAATCTTTAAACATTAAAATCCTCTTTGTAGGCTTTATACATACAATTTCAAAATAAATGTAGACGTACATTTTTTTCGTTTGCGAACGGCTTTAAAATACTCCAGCCATTAAAATATTGAATAATTAAAGACCTGTTAGCCATAGGTCTGCCGGCACTATAGCGCTCCAATTAACACGCCTTAAATATTATGCATGCATAAAGGTTGAAAGTGTACAACATATCCGGTCCCATTCGTTCATTTGCTAACAAAACATGTCTGTTTGCTGCGTTACTGGCAGTACTGCGAATAAAAAAAAGATGTAGGGGATTACATTTTATTTCATTTCTCATTTCCAAAAGATGTTGCCGAGAGAAAACGACATATTGTCACCGTCAGACGTGAAAATTCACTTAGATTTCCATTTATAATCTAAAACTTATTGCTTGATGCAAAAGAATTTTCGTTTTTAGTTTTAATGTAAGTACGAATTGTGCTTTTTTTTTTAATAACCAAGGACGCAACTTTTGATTAATTTATTTTATAAACAAAGCTAAATTTAACTTAAAAACGCGACTTACACTTTAGTATTAATTATCGCATACTCACTTTTGAAGTTAAAAAACGGATTCCTCTTGACTAATCTTGTATCTTTTGTTTATTTCTAAAAGACCAGAACTGTTGAAATCAATTGTCAAACACCAGCTAAAGTATGCTTTTTGTTTACGGAAATACACCGGAAGTTCATGATCTCTTTTGTCCATGACCTATTGAAAAAGTCATGAGGACTTGTTGTGGCGTGCTGGTCTAAGATTCTGTCACCGAGCCTGCAATTAGCCTAGGCTATCAGTGCAGACTTAGTGGATAACTCAGCAGGTACACAGGGTGATGGGGAGGGGTGATTTAGGCAGGTTTTCTAGGTGGTATGTGGTCCCGAAGTGCAGATGATTCCTAGGTGATTCTAAGACAA
The DNA here is from genome assembly GCA_949126835.1 of Anisus vortex. Classification (NCBI taxonomy): domain Eukaryota; kingdom Metazoa; phylum Mollusca; class Gastropoda; family Planorbidae; genus Anisus; species Anisus vortex. The sequence goes on along the minus strand of OX421502.1, from coordinate 18,298,096 downwards.
ATTTATATCCAGGTTTCGTTTTGGCTCGTTAATACGTAGGTTGAGTTAAACTGTTGACTAATTGACATTGTCACTGGACGTCACACAAACAGGTATTCTATCAATCGATAAGCAAGGCGTATTGTAACAACGAATATTTTATTCACGTGAAAGTCCGTATTCAATCATTGATGACATGAGCACATAATTCATACAATCCAAATACAAGTGATAAAGAGTGTACATTTAATCATAGGCTTAAACTACAAGTAGCAGATAGTCCTAACAAGGACTCTACAACAGACTATAGCACCGCTTGGTGCTATTGGAGCTCGGGGCATCCAACCCTCGAGACTCCTTAAGCCAGACTGACCTAAAACTAACTTACATTTACATTACATGTTAAACAACAAGTTAGATTGCAACTCCCCACGTGATTGTAATGAGGGGGGAGGGGCAAGGGTAAGATTGACCAGTAGATAGCGTATCCGATTGGTCAACATGTCTCTTCAATTCAACATTTGATTGATTGGCATGTGAAAATAAGTACCAAACGGTAGTGGGGAGGGGGTGCGGGGGGGGGGGAGAAGACGCGGCGGTAGGGAAACTTCGAAGGCCCTGTGTTGTTGGTCAGAGTTTTTCTCTCTTGTCCGTCGGGGTCCTGCATCAAAGATTCCAAGTTCCCTATTCTCTGACCAGGGGAAAAACCGTCATTGAGATGTGAATTTCCTGTGATCTGGTCGAAGAGACTGTGGGGGGGGGGGGGGGGGGGGGGGGCTTAGCTTGGTTGCGTCAGGTGTGACCCTGGCCTTGTTCCAAGGGCATGGGGCGGGGAGGGGGGGGGGAACACACACGTGCTACAACATTTATAATATACATGAATGGGAACTAATATCAATGACTAATCGTATAACAATAAGTAATATACTGATAAGCATGCAGAACGTATACATATATGTAAATAAAATTCAATGCAAGCTAAATACTTTTATCTTAAATATTATGGAGATAGAAAGGAAAAAACACATTCTTACTCCAATCAGACATTCAATAGTGGCACATAGTGTCAGTGGTTTGTACGTACATATGAGATGATTATAGTATCTTATAAGAGCGGATTACATCTAAGACCTTCCTTAGTTGAGTGTGACGTTAATCTTCTCCCCAAAACGCCACACCTGCCCCGCCATGTTTTAAAGCTTTCATATAATGAAAGATTTGACCCATTAGAGGTAGGCCTACTGCATTTACTATTTACACTATGAGTGTTCTGGACCATCGAAGCGAAGCGGGTGGTCATCGCTATGGGGAAGAGGGGGGAGGTCGAGACAAGGCGGTAAGGGATGACGGGCGAATATTTTTACGTTTCTATTGAGGGCGGAGGAGAAAAGCATGCTTTAGCGTTTCTTACAGTACTTTAAATCTATTCCGGCATAATGCTTAGTCTAGGTTCGTCCCATTTATTTGCGAGCTATTGACACGGTTTATTCATTTTATCGTTTGTCTGTGACTGTCTTAGGTCCTTACTTTTTCATATATTGATAGTTTGATAGGCACTAGCTAGGAAATCTATTTATTTCATGCTTTCTATGTGCTATAAATGCGGGATTCACTTTATTATAATAATTATAAGCATAATAATAATAATAATTCGACCTCGGCAGTAGGGTCCACGAAATTGGAGGAAGTCCGAGACGGGATGCCAAAACTGGGTGATAGGGATCGAATTGCTGATCGAACTATCAGGTCCACCAGTTCACTCCCTGCCTCGCGCTAAAGCGGACAGGTGAGGGGATCTGGCTCACACGTAAATATCAGGGGATCTATGACGGAGTCATAGAGGGTGGGGCAGCGGAGTCCTTTGCTTAACGTATTGGTACATGCATTATTGGCCTAGTGAACATTCTTCAGGGGGGGGGGGGCGGCGGCGGGCGTTGTGTGGGCGCGTGCAGCTGACCCCAACACAAGCCTAAACACTAGTGTTTCTGATCACGTGGATTCTGATTTCTCACGCGCGAGTGACTTCTAGTGGGGGGGGGGGGGCGGAGTAAGGCGGTAGTCAAGTCACCTCTGGCGCGATAGGCCAGGAAATTGTATCAATGTTGTCGTTTGTTTGCAATTATTGGGCCCTAGAGCTAAAACACGGACATAGCTTCACTTTAATTGTTACACTATTCGCTTCTCTTCTTTTCTCAAGCAACACATTTCTCCTTGTTTAACAGTGTTTAAGCAGCGGCGGAAGGGGGGGGGGGGGGCTGGCAGTGGGCGTACATTACTTTGGCTACAGTAAAGATTAAATCGTTCTACTTTCTCAATTCCCGTTTTATAAATTTGTAAAATCGGTAAAGAAGCAATTATTTAATTCGCTACCAATAATATCTCTGTACGTACATTTGACCACTACATATATGCCACTCACCGTTTTATTTATACACATTCATTTTCTTTCACGCTAGACCGCGGCGTCTTGAATCTTGACGTCAGAGTGGTCTGGCACATCAGATGACATCGGATGACATCAGTTGTGTAGCGCTTTAAGAACAGTCAATTGGTCCGTTGGCAGTCTTTAAATCTAACACATTTATTATCCAACGCATTGTGTAAGGAACACGGTTCATCAAAAGTTAATATATACACATGGTAATCCGATAACAGTTAATATACTCCAATCTAAAGGCAATAATGTCAGCTTTCAGGAAACGTACTGCTGATGACAGTTTAATCCAGTGCGACCGTGGCTGTAAGTATTCAAGAATTATAGCTGAATGGCCGAACATATGCAATGTTGAAGATTGCAGGCTGGATTGCGGCCCGGTGGGCGCAAATATTTTCAGTGTTTCTCAGGGCGGGTACTGGTTCACATTATTAAGCGGACATAGTTATGCCGATCTGGCAAAAAATTTCGTTACGCATGAGCTAATCCAAAGCAGAAATTGCGCTATGCCTATTGACTATTGGCATTCGGCAACATATACAGTGTACAGAGTTGTACAGGAGCTAATCCAAAGCAGGAAAACGACGTTGTTATTGGTGGCGCTCTGGCCGACATATAACATTTTGCAGCAGCTAATCCAAACAGAAACAAAGTTATCGGTGGCGCTTCTGGCCGACACATAACATTTGACAGCAGATAATCCAAACAGAACAGAGTTATCGGTGGCGCTTCGGCCGACACATAACATTAGGCAGCAACTAAACATTGGCGGGCATTCCAGCGGCTTCACTTTGGCGCATTGCAGGTTGATAGTGCAAGTGTGCACTGTAGTTGACATGCAATGATGATTAGTGATAGTTATAGTGAAAATATAGTTCTACATTTCTCTCACCTCGATGTGGAATTCATTAAGAGCCCCCAGATCATTCAATAGTTATATTTCTTGCATGGTCCAATGTAATCCAAGAGTAGTACGAGAAATTTTACTCCAACTGTGGAGAGTTTTTGCAGGTACGATACGAAGAACATTTGAAGTACTCACGACTGGTTCCGGGTGTGCACGATGGTATTTGCCTATCCTTCGGACGAGGCACCAAGTGTCACGTGGCGGGGGGTGATTAGACCACTTAATCACCACGTAAACTTTATAAGTTGGGGTTAGATCTGCACCTGAGCCCCCTGTGTGTCGTGCCATCTGTATGATTAAGTAAAAGTGACTGAATTATGTCACGCGGTGTGGCAGGCAGGCTCGTATGTGTATTCTTTCCTTCTTTTAAGAGTGGTCTGCATAAATAGATAAGAGATGAATTATTCTCTTTCTATTCTTGTTGGCTGCGTTTTTGTCTTAAGGGATGAGCCGGAGTACTGTGCTAGAGGTTACGTATTGATGATCAAATTTATAATTGTGTGTGTAGAATTCCGTGGCTCGTCTGAGGTAGTTATGCAGAGGTTTGGCTATACTAAACACATATAGACTTCACAACATCGATTATAGTCACTAGAGAACACGAGCGAAAACATTATATTCTGAAGTTTATTCACATTAAGACTGAGTATACCGTCGCATATATATCATACATAATATCCTAGGTACATTGTCCCACAATATAAACAGCAAAGATTAAGATTACAGACTTAGGGTCGGAGCCTTCACAAAGGCCTCGGAGGGGCCCAGGCGGGGGCCCACTCCGCTTTCACGACCACCTAGCTAGACTGTCCTAAAACTAACTTACATTTACATTACATGTTAAACAACAAGTTAGATTGCAACTCCCCACGTGATTGTAATGAGGGGGGAGGGGCAAGGGTAAGATTGACCAGTAGATAGCGTATCCGATTGGTCAACATGTCTCTTCAATTCAACATTTGATTGATTGGCATGTGAAAATAAGTACCAAACGGTAGTGGGGAGGGGGGTGCGGGGGGGGGGGGGGGAGAAGACGCGGCGGTAGGGAAACTTCGAAGGCCCTGTGTTGTTGGTCAGAGTTTTCTCTCTTGTCCGTCGGGGTCCTGCATCAAAGATTCCAAGTTCCCTATTCTCTGACCAGGGGAAAAACCGTCATTGAGATGTGAATTTCCTGTGATCTGGTCGAAGAGACTGTGGGGGGGGGGGGGGGGGGGCTTAGCTTGGTTGCGTCAGGTGTGACCCTGGCCTTGTTCCAAGGGCATGGGGCGGGGAGGGGGGGGGAACACACACGTGCTACAACATTTATAATATACATGAATGGGAACTAATATCAATGACTAATCGTATAACAATAAGTAATATACTGATAAGCATGCAGAACGTATACATATATGTAAATAAAATTCAATGCAAGCTAAATACTTTTATCTTAAATATTATGGAGATAGAAAGGAAAAACACATTCTTACTCCAATCAGACATTCAATAGTGGCACATAGTGTCAGTGGTTTGTACGTACATATGAGATGATTATAGTATCTTATAAGAGCGGATTACATCTAAGACCTTCCTTAGTTGAGTGTGACGTTAATCTTCTCCCCAAAACGCCACACTTGTCAATAGCGTCTAGGAAAAATGCTCCGACGTAAAATCGTAATTGATTTTCGTTTCTTTTCAGAATGGCCTAATACACGTCAACTGTTGTAATTTATGATTCTTACAATTTGATGATTTGCAAATATGTTTGCAACATTTTTCAGAGGGCATTAAAAAAAGAACATCTTATACATTGAAAGAAAACAAATTTTGATTTATTGTTTATGTTCACGCACAGAAATAAAGAAGAGACCAGAGTACTTAGACTCACGCACAGAATCAGAGAAGACACCAAACAAGACTCACACACAGAATTAGAGAATACACCAAACAAGACTCACGCACAGAATCAGAGAAGACACCAAACAAGACTCACGCACAGAATCAGAGAAGACACCAAACAAGACTCACGCACAGAATCAGAGAAGACACCAAACAAGACTCACGCACAGAATCAGAGAAGACACCAAACAAGACTCACGCACAGAATCAGAGAAGACACCAAACAAGACTCACGCACAGAATCAGAGAAGACACCAAACAAGACTCACGCACAGAATCAGAGAAGACACCAAACAAGACTCACGCACAGAATCAGAAAAGACACCAAACAAGACTCACGCACAGAAAAAGAGAATACACCAAACAAGACTCACGCACAGAATCAGAGAATACACCAAACAAGACTCACGCACAGAATCAGAGAAGACACCAAACAAGACTCACGCACAGAATCAGAGAAGACACCAAACAAGACTCACGCACAGAAAAAGAGAATACACCAAAGACTCACGCACAGAATCAGAAAAGACACTAAACAAGACTCACGCACAGAAACAGAGAAGACACCAAACAAGACTCACGCACAGAATCAGAAAAGACACCAAACAAGACTCGCGTACAGAAACAGAGAAGACACCAAACAAGACTCACACACAGAAACAGAGATGAGACAGAAGATATCCTTAGACTGCCCTGGTACCATCCATACTTTTATTGAGATTTTTTCGCTATCTCTTATTTTACTGAGCAATACAGACATAAACTTCATGGCATTTCTGCAGACCTTATAAGAACCGAGAAAGCATATTCAAAATTTCAGTCCCTATACCAGCATGGGCTTTTTTTTAGGTCAAAAACGCAGTGGCAAATTAAGATGTGGAATTGAAGGGATGGAAGAGAAGTTTGTGTTTCGAGGCACACACCTTTTTACACAGAGTATTTTGAAGTTCCAGAATACAAAGTACGATAATAGCATAGACTATAATTAGATGGACCGCTTGCTCTATTTTTAGAGCTTATATGTACTTTTATTTTTCCGTGCGCAACCAATAAGGCTCGCACCTCCTTGTTTCTTAAATGTTTCTGCTGTATAGAGCGATTGCAATAGGCGTGGCTTAGGTTTTTTAGTGACGTATTTGTGGAAATAGCGGCCATCTTGGTGATAATGGCATTAATGGAGAATAAACATTGTGTATTTTAAACCCAAAATATAAGGAATTAGTTTCCATAAATCTTGCTATTTAACTGTGATACTAGTCCTTAGTAGTAGCCTACGTCCACTAAAGAACAAGATCTTAAGCTTTTTTAGTTTTTCAATAGCTCTTTTGAAACATTGTACATTTTGCTTTATGCTTTACTTTTACTAACTTTTAGATAGTAAGTAATAGTAGGCTAACTTTCGACAATCGACATCTTCAATGAAATATTTGGCACTTACGGAACCTTTTCCATTGATTTTTAATGGTTTAAATGTGAGCTTTGAATGTTAATTTACATCGCTTGACAGTGTTTTATATATGTTGTACGTTATATTGTTGAAATGATCACATTTAAAAATAAAACCTTCTTAAGGCTATAGTAATACGGCTGCCATTTATCACCACTAGACAAAGTAAACAAACAGCACGCGCTTTTTATCACGTGATTGCAATCGCTCTATAGAACTTTCGATTTTAATTTTAATTTTTTATTGAGAAAATCAAAGCGATTCAATAAAACGGAAGTGCAAAGTATTATACGAATCGGGAATTCCGAAAAGCAGTCTTTCGAGTCATCATATAGCAGAAATACTTAAGCAAGCGGTCCATGTGTATTATAGTCTATGATAATAGTAAACAATTTCATGTTAAAGACTTTTAATGAAGAGTCAACAAGCAAGGGGCCCCCACAAGAAAGCCTCTACACACACCGCGTCACCCAAACCGTTACCAGCGCCCAGTGCCGGCTCAAGGTACCGGCAACGCGGGCAGTTGCCCGGGGACGCCTTGTCCTTAGGGGCGTCATCAAGGATCTTAATTATACTGAAAAAGGGAACATAATGAAGACATCTTTTAAAGTGATTGAGTTGAGAGAGAATAAGAAAGAGAAGGAGAGAGAGAGAAAGAGAGAGAGAGAGAAAGAGAGAGACTCATTTCTAACGCACGCACGGATGCTCGGTTGTCAAATCTCTAATGCATAGCTCTCTATGAAATGTTTTTTTTCCCTCTTTTTTTTCACTTACACAGATTAAAAAGAAGAAGATATAAAAAGAAAACGTCTTATATCAAAATGAAAGGTAATTCAGTAAGCTGACGCTTATGTTAGAGAAGAGTTCAAAATGCCTGCACACTCTCCTTTGTAATTGTAAAACTTGTTCAACAAACCCTTTGGTCCAATATATAACCCCCAAAAAAAGTGTTCTGCTTAATACACGACAGTTTTACGATAAGAAATGCACCACCGCAATGCGTGCCTTATCTTCAAGTAATCGTTTTTTTTCCGTTGCTCCTGATAGCTGGTCTTTGATCAAACGGAGACTATCGGATTTGATTTACTCGTTAGTAGCGCTCCTTACCCGTTTCGCACCCCCACGCACCCCCGTATATGGCCGTCATTGGGGCTGTAGTCTGTCGAGGGGCTAAGTCAAGACAATATCTTAAGTACGTTAAAAACAAAGCTAAGTATAAAAACATATTTGAAGTATTCCCTTCAGACCGAATTTATTCATTGAAGCAGGATTCACCGGTGTACTTGCCAAACTGATTTTGTGGCCAGCCTTTAATTTTCCCCAACTAATGTCAGGTACCCATCAGATCTGTGTAGAGTGTAGACCATGGAAACGAAAATCCTACCCCCCCCCAACCCTCACCGGGACTCGAATTCGAGGAAAACAAAGCCTAGGCATGACATTTGGTATGTCATGGGGAATGCGGCGCTGTCGCTCATCCACCGCGCCCGATTAAAGTATAGTATTAGGCAACCACTGAGTACGTAGTGATTAAACCTAACAGGGGCGTACGTCTTATGAAAAAAATATAACTTAGATAAACAAAATACTTTACATGGTGGGGTGGGGTGTTGATGGTCAGTCAAGGTAGAGGGGAGTGAGTGCTGAGCCGGCGAGCATCAAAGTGTTCACTTGTAGAAATCTATGTTTGGAATAAAATAATAGTCTACATAGCTCCGATAGCTCGGGACAAGCTCTAGTCTTTGTATAGTAGGTGTCACCAAACTACGGCCCTCGGGCTGTATCCAGCCCTCGGGGTCAGTTCACCAGGCACTCCGACTGTAGGCATGCGTGAATTTGCTGGATAAAACGTAAGGCGTCATATGAACCCAAAAAAACAACTATCTATCATCAACATATTCAAAGTTTTCTAGAAAGTTGCGTTGTGATAAATACGATTTTATGAAACGTGGTATAAAAACCCAAAGAAATCTCTTATTGAGAAATTTTGCTGAAAATGAATCTGACACTCGTACAAGTTACACAATAGTATATAATGGCATAACGAGGAAATCCGTTTACTGGTGGCAATTTCATCAAATATTGAAAGAAGCAGTAAATGACTTGTGTCCTGAACAAGCCGATTTGATTTGGAACTCTCAGCCTTTCCACAAGTTCAGTTGAGCCGAGAACAGCAAACTTTGAGAGAAGATAGTGCTGCAGATACACGAGAAAGCTAGGAACTTGTTGTGGTATTGTTAGGTGGTGATAGAGTCTACTCCTGTTCATTCGTGGAGTCAATTTGGACATTTAGTTATAGGAAAAGTTGGCACCAGTTTGCAGCAAGCAAGGAACAACAACTGAAAAAGACATTCTCATCGAAGTGTAAAATATTTTAGCAAGATTATAACCTGTAGTTGGTTTAGCTTCAATGTGTTACAGTATGTAGACAGAAACATGGGTGGAGTGATTAAAGTTCTGGTGGGGTAGATCTTCGCTAGCGGACGGAAAAAGCTCTCGTTTCTTTGAACGACGGCTCTTCAGACAACGTACCCGACGGGCTAAAGTGGTTGCCCAACAGTAAGATTTTATGGCTGAAGAAGATAGTACGATCGTCGTAAAGATGGCGCTGGGGGGGGGGGGGGGGGGCTTTCCATTAGTCCCATTAAACGGTCTGCTAAATTAGTTTGAAGTTCGTGGCACAAAGATGGCAATCAATTTGTAAGATCAGGACTCGGAAGATTGACAAAGTCCGGGCACTTTGTTCATACACTACATCATACACCAGCAAGCTCTCTGAGGGAAAGACTTATATTTTGCTTGTGTATTAAAACAAGTTTTTTGTATTGTGAATTGTGAACTTTATTCAGGGACATGCATTCAATCACTGTGAGTGCCAGGGTTTTTGTTGAAGAAATTAATTCTGATTTCTGTGACCTGCCTTATCTCACTTGCAGTGAGGAGACTCAGCTGAGATAAAGTCATCTCTTGTTTCAACAAGCTCAAAATGAGCATTGGATCCTACATGGCTGTCATTTATTTTTGGAAGATATCACGTCCCACATGAATGAACTGAACTTCATACACCGGGGAAATGATAACCTCGCCTGTGGCCTGTATAGGATCAGGCAAGGATTTGAGATAAAAATATCATTTTGAAGCACAACTGGATCAAGAAAACTTTGCAGGTACAATCGCCGAAGATGTCAACTTCGAATTTACGAAAAAAGTATTCGTGGCCTAAATATGAATTTTTTATATAGAGATTTTCAGATCTTGACAGACTTGAAAGCGGCATTCTTCTGTTCTAGAAGCCGTTTGATTGTATAACCTTGATGATGTGCCGATTGAACTACAGCTGGAGCTCATCGATTTGCAAGCAAATTTAAATAAATTATAATTTTTAATTTAAATAGCAGCACGTACAAGGAATACTTGTTGAATTTTACCGCTACTTACTTGATGTTGAGTTTTCGAAAGAAAAGAAATTTGTCGCTGGTGTAGTATCAGTGTTTGGAACAGTATAATGTCTGTGAGCAAACTTTTTTTTTTCAAAAATGAAGCAACGCCCTCGAATGAGATTGACTGATAAACAACTGAAATCATTTCTCTTGATTGGAGGCAATAATTCAAAACAAAACATTGATGATATCTTGAAAGCCATACGTCAGTTTCACAAATCTCACTTTTTTGCTGCTTCGTTAGTGAGATTCAGATAGACACACACTATGTTTGATGTTACTATCTTTTTGTTAACGTTGCATTCTTTGAAAGCTTTTTAACAGAAATTAATTTGTTTATTGTCTGCGTTTTTCTTTCTTGTACATTACAGACACTTACCTATAATTAACATGGACTGCTTAGCGTAATTTTCCGCCTCACCATACCCCCCCCCCCCCCCCCCCCCCTAAGAGCTTTCGTTCTGGCTTGCAAGTATTGTACACTATGATTATGGGGCCCGCGCTTGTCATTTTGTCAGATATCTGACCCACTGTAAAAAAAAATAATTGGTAACCCCTGTTGTATAGTAAAAATAAAAGTAAAGTACCCGTCGGACCGAATAGAACCATAGGTCCGGTGAAGCAGTTTCTGTGGCCACGGCATACTAGGTGATTGTACGACCAGCACTAAGCACAGCCGCCTTTACTTTACCCCAAATGAGGTCAGGTACCCATCAGATCTGGGTAGACTCGGGGACACCCTCCAGGCTGGAAAAAAAAATCCTAGCCTGCACCAGGGACATTCGGTACGCCAGCCGAACGCGCTGCCGCACGGCCACTTTGCCCCACTGTTATATAGTAGCTTATTGTAATAGTCCATTACAAATCGACTATATATAAAATCACCTATACTGAGGCCAAACCAAAATAATTGAAAAAAAAGGCAAAAACGTGAACTCCACGAAGAGGAAATCTCCGTGGAAAGGTTGTGTTTTTATTTCCCAAGAAGAACTAGCTTTTCAGAACTCAATTTTAAGCCAGATATTTGCGAATAGGCCGCAGTTCTTGGTCCCGGATTAATTCTATTAGTTTCCGCGAACTTCGGATTGATGATTGGGTTAGCCAGAAAACGGGGGGGGGGGGGGGGGGGGGGAGGTGAGAGAAGCCATTTCGGTCGACATTTATCACATTTCGTAGCCGAGAGTTTGAAGGGAAAGCAAAATAGTGGAGACAGATATTTTTGTTAGTCAGAGGGAGATGTTTTCAGAATCAGTTTGACTGGCTCTTTATGGAGTTATAAAAAAAAATCCCCTTGAACCAATTGAATGGTTATGTAGTTACAGTGTTATGATACGTTATAGGCCTTTTTCAGCCTCTCCGTCTATAAAAAAGATTATTGCGTCCTACGTTCATCCGTGGTCCGGGTCTAGTCTTGCATCTTTATTGATGTTTTAAATGATGTTAAGTTACTGGTTTTCCTGTTGTTTTTTTCAGTCGACCCATTCCATGCCCGAATGCCATCCTGGAAGAAAGAGTATTTATATGCATTTGTTCTCGCATAAGGGATAAGGAAAGTGTCTTCGTCTTTATGTTTATCTAAGCACTGCAACAGTTTAATGCCTTATGTATTATTTTTACTTTACTCTTTGCCCTAATGTCCTCTTGTGTTTCTAAGTTTAGTGATTTGACTATTGGTGTTATTCTTGTCGGTTGTGAATAGCCGTAGATAAAGTTTTTAAAGTTGCTCTGAACAGGAAAATGTGTAGAGTCTACGTATATTTTCAGAAGGGAACGATAAGCATGACGCGTGCACAATTCTTAAGGCAAAATTTACTAGCTTCCTTCCATCATTCTCGACAACTACCCCCCCCCCCCCTTCTTTTCTATTATAGTCACGTCATTCAAATGTCATTCCCCCCCCCCCCTCGAGTTCAACATTCGTGCCAAGTAGACGTTGAAATACCTTTGTGCACTAAAGTCTTAGACGTTCAGACATCAATTCAATAGCAACTATCGATAACATAAGAGTTTGTTTGATGATCAGTTTTAAGAAGTGTAATGAGGAGATGATATATAAATCTTGTTTTATTGATCTTATCTTAAATATTACAGACGCTCTCTCTCTCTCTCTCTCTCTCTCTCCCCTCTCTCTCTCTCTCTCTCTCTCTCTCTCTCTCTCTATATATATATATATATATATATATATATATATATAAGGGGTATATATATATATATATATATATAAATAAATATATATATATATATATATATTTAGCCTATTTATGTTTGTATGTATCTACCTATCTATCTAGATATATATATCTACCTATCTCTATATCCACTATTTTCTAGCCTGAATACATGTATTGTATAATGTACACACACACATAACTCATACTTCTTCGACATAAAATTTTAAATTTCTCAATGAACTGTGTCAACCAGATACGACAAATCTTCCTTTATTATTTGTTCCATGCCCAGTTAATGATTTAAAAGAAGTTCACATTATACCCAGTGCAAGTAGAAAATAAATTCATTAGAGTTGGTTTACAATCGGGTTACTTTAGTTTTAATGAACTGGCACCTTCTCTCACAAACACGGTTTAAAACTACACAAAAATTATATAAACACATAGGCCTATATATAATATGTAAATGCAATTAAATGTTTGGCTGTGTGAGTGTGCATGTGTGTTTGTGTGTTGTGTGAGTCTTCATGTGTGTTATTGTGAGTGTGCGTGAGTGTTTGTATGTCGTTGTGTGTGTGTATGGTATCGTGTTTGTAAATATGTTCTGCATGATTATTTTAATCTTCATCAGCGTTCCCCCCCCCCAACACACACACACACACGATCTTCAAACTGATTTATTAATGAAATAAAGACAAAGAAATGAATTATGAAAAGTGGCTTTTGACAGGATTGAGGGGGGAAGGCGGGGGGGGGGACATATAGGTATGGAGAGTTCGGGAATGGGGGGGGGGCAAAGAATGTGAAATGTAAGGTGTTTGGGGGTGGGACGGTGCAAAAGTGGGGATTTATTGCACAGTAATGGGTAGAGTGTGCAATACCAGATTAAATCTATTGCACAAACTATAGTAAAGCTAATATATTGTATCTAATTATCAATAGTTGAAATGTATAAATATAGGCCTAAGATTGACTTAATATTGCAATTTTTTTTTTATTCTCATTTTCATGCACAAAAAAAAATAATAAAAATCTCCCGGTGTTTGAAAAAAAGAGAATATGATAAAGATATTCATATAACAGTTATGAATGATTTCTGTTGATAAAATGTCTGAAAAAATGAACAGATAGAGTAAAAACTCTACGGAACTGGCCCTGGACATTAATTGTATGTCTGTCTCCTGCAGGATTCATAAAATGTGTTGAGTGAATTGTAGAGTAGTTTATTGAGACGTTGGTTCTATGTCTGTTTAAAACACAATTGTTGTCTATTATTAAAAGAGTGTTTGTGTGTGTATTTTTTTTCTGTGTCTAATAGTATAATATTATTTTTAAAAACTTTTTTTCAACTATTCGTGAAACAGTCAGAAGACTTTCAAATAGTGAGAGCTTCACCCACTTCATTAATGAACAGGAATAAAAAAAAGCACATTAAACTTACCCACCTTTTAAATTTTCGCAAAGATTTAAGCTTTAACCGGTAAATGTCCCCAGAATTAGTTTGAAAAAACATAACCCCATTAACACCGATTCGTATTTCAAATGACTTGATATTAAATCAACATTAATTAAAATTTAAAACACACACCAACAAAAATAACAACAACAAAAACGTACAACTATTAAGCAACAATTTGAGGAAAATAACAAACATCCAAACAGTAGTAACGCGATATTCTCCCCTTGATGCGAATGCATACTTCGTGCTGTATTAAGGGGAGACTAGTCGTTCATGGCCTGACAACCAAGAGAGCCCACAGGTTTACATGCAGAATTTGTAAATGTGAGATTTCTATGCGAGATAGCCCAATACTCCATCTTACAAGTCCATCAAATATGTATAGAATATATAAACATACCGACTTAATATTCCGTGACCCCCACACATACACAAATATCTACGTCTTTGATTGGGCGTTCCCTTATGGGGGTAAAGGGGGGAGGCGAGGGGGACTGTTCGACATACAACCCATACAGCACACTTAATTAGATGAGCCCTGGGGGGAGTTGGGCTCGCACACATGCGCGCTGTAACGACTCACGCTCATGCATACAGAAACAGGGCATCCCTTATGGGGGAGGCGATCCGCAGTTGAACACATCCTTAGCAAGTAATATAAAGATTATAAGCTTTTCGTATTGAACTACAAAAAACATTTCTTTAAATCTTTCAATAAGAATAATGGCACAGACATGCAAGTATTCCATTTGGTTGTCTAGAGCAGGGGTCGGCAACCTTTAGATGTTAGTGTGCAACTGCAGCATTTCTAAATCATTCAGCGTGCCAACGGCCTTCATGTCTTCCTGCGTTTTTCTTGTAGAAGAGACTAGAATTTCCTTTTTTTGGTTGTCTTTCGCGTGCCATTTAAAACCTATCTGTGTGCCAAGTCTCGCACACGTGTTCCCTAGGTTGCCGATCCCTGGTCTTAGAGAATCAATTGGAAATATACTATATAACTTCACACATTACTTTCAGTGAAGCTGGCTGTTATTTTTTCTAAGATTCCGTGACGCTTAGAATCTGTGCAATGCCCGCCCCCCAGGGGATGTGTCCTCCAGTAAGACTATCCCAATTGTCGCCCGAACAATGGACGTGACTAGGAAAAAGAGCGCGACGTCATAAAATATCAAGTTTCGCTTCTAAAGCCACCAGACGAACATTTGGCGCCAAATGTTCTAATTTTTTATCCCCGGTTATTTCTTGTAATTCCTACGATTAAAAAATAGTTTCCAAATAAAACAAATACAAATAATTTTATAGACTTTTAAAACGATAGTAGATTATATTAGCAAAAATATTTTTATAAAAAATATATAAACTAATTTAAAAAAAAACTTATTCTGTTGTACGGAACACAAGTATTTAGGAAAACTTGTACCATTCAGATTATCCCCCCTTTTTTGTTTATACCTACAAAGATTATTTGCTGGATTGGCTGTTGACCAAGCGAAACAAGACTTTGTAATATTAAGCTTGTGTTTTTGGTTACCCTTTATATGTTGAACATTTAGCACGGTGGTCGATCTACAGCACGTTCGGCTGGCGTACTGAAGGTCCCTGAGTTTAAGTCCAGGTGAAGGCTAGGATTTTTCACTGGTCTAGAAGGTGTCCCTGGGTCTAATCATCTCTGATGGGTACCTGACCTTAGTTGGGGTAAAGTAAAGGCGGCCGTGCAAAGTGCTGGCCACACAATTACCTAGCATGCCGTGGCCACAGAAACTGGTGAACGCTGCTTCACCGGCCCTATGGATCAATTCGGTTCGACGGGTACTACTTTTTTTTTTTACTATGCGCTGACCAATGAATGAATTGAACTTTATACTCCAGGGAAATAATAAGCTCGTCTGTGGCCTCTACAGAATCATCCAAGGATTTCGGAGAAAAGATGTCATTTTGAAGCACAACTGGAAGGCCACAGGAATGAGAATCACGTTGAAAGTGTCTACAAGTGACAGCTGGCTATATAAATTCAAATTGATTTGAATATATATTTGATGATATAAAGTTCTAATCATTAATGTATCGGGGATTCCCACTCAATAATCTAATCAAATCTCTAAAGTATGCATTGGATTTTAATAGACAGCAAGAGAAATAGGGGTGTTCTCCATACGATGCGTTATTTCGAGTCAGTCTTTAACTAAGTAAAACACTTGCTGGCGTGCCAGCATAAGGCAAGCGGCCAAGCCCCGGGCAGAGGTTGGAGATAAGATGATTTCCTCGTACCTTCACTGCACCAGATGCACGACCTGCTGCCGGAATTGCATTTTCGGCTCCAAGAGAGCCTTCTCAAGGTGAAGGCCTCCGTCACTTCCCCTACTGTGCCGGCTTTCAAATCTTCACTGAAAACTGAAAGGGCTGGACTAAAAACCTAAAGTGAAACTGTTTATAATTGTTGTTTGTGATGTTTTTTAATTTTATGTGTAGTTAAATTATGGACTCTTTCCTCGGTCCTAATGGGGTCTCCACAGTAATCTGAAGAAGAAGGTCGTAGAGCAGTTTGAATCGTGGACGGTATATCACTGCACCGTCATAAACGGTAGTGGCGTCGATAAAAATTTTCTTTTTACTTTTCTGATGCTTTAAGTCCTCACTGTCTCTAGACTCTACATTAGGGAAAAGTTTTATCATAAGGAAATATAAAGTAATATGATATAAAGCTGTGAATAGCTAGCTACATGGCATTAGAAACTGATGCATAAAATAACCAAACAACGACACCGAAAACGTACAGACAGTTCAATTTTATGTACAGTTGATACATTTTTTAAAATTCAGCGTTTAACCAAATAGTGTAATAAGATGGACCGCTTGCTTTAATATTTCTGCTATTTGATGACTCGAATGACTTCTGTCAAGGAATTACAAATTCCCTTTTGCATTGTACACTTCCGTTTTTTTTAAACGCTATGATTTTCTCAATGAAAAATTAAAATTCCAAGTTGTATGGACAAGTATTAACGTGTATGCATGCATAAAAGGTCACATGCAATAACATTTCCGTTCTTATTGGATCATTTTCTTCGAAACAATGTCTGTGTGCTACTTTACTGGTTGTACTCAAATTTGTTGGGGATTAAAATTTATTTCATTTCCAAAAGATGTTTACAAAATAAAAAAATGTATTGTGGAAGTTAGACGTGAAAAATCACCTTTTTAAAATATCAAACTTATTGCTTAATGCAAAAGATTTGAAAAGAATTATTGTTATTCGTTTTTTATGAATTTACGCATTTTGTTTTTCAATAACCAAGAAAACGCAACTCTTAACTCATTTATTTTGTAAACAAATAAACATTTTACCTCACGCGACTGACACTTGAGTATTAATTATCGCCTACTCACTTTTGATGTTAAAAACGGATTCCTCATAACTAATATTGTAACCTTTGTATAATTCTAAAAGACTAGAACTGGCCGTCGAGGTTGAAATCAATTGTCAAACACCAGCAAAAGCATGCGTTTTTTGTTTATTAGTTTAACAATAGAACAGGAAGTTCACGAACATTACAGTTTAAAAGGTCACACCTAATTAAGACTCCTCCATAGAGCGGAAAACTTTAGGCAGACGTAAAAGCGTAGAAGTCATTTAAGACAGCGTTATTGGATGCGCACTGAAAAAAAAAGAACACATAAGCTCTAAAAATAAGGCAAGCGGTCCATTTTATTATAATCTTTGGCTTTACAAAGTCTCAACTGACGAAGTTATTTGAATACTAATATATCATGATCCTATTAAATTAATACTATAATAATATTAAAATATAATAATGTGCATCTCTTTATGCTATTACATTTAGCATGCTAAGTGCGCGTACTTTACACAATTCAGTTGCAGATGTTGATGTGGAGATAGCAACACACAAAAAATACATATTCAAAAACACCACTAGTTAACGAGAGAATATATTGCATAGTCTATACCGGTACTAGATTATAAGGCCATGCGTAGGCTACCGCTTAACGTCCCTGAATTCCCACATAATTTTCGTTTTAATAAGTTAAGGATTAAGAAAACCATTGGATAAGAAAAATTATGCAGAAAGATAACAAAATGAGAACAATTTTCTATATAATAGAAGCGTATAAGAATTAGATTTTTATTTTGTAAGCGAGCCTTTAAATTACCATGTTGTTGTTTTTTAACACAAAACTGTCTGCTTTCTCTTATTCCAGTTTGTTGCGGGCTAGTTTAAGTCAGCTCATGGTGTTAACAATTTTTATTCAAATATGTTTCTTCATCTGCGTGGAGAGAGAGAGAGAGAGGAAGATGGCCTGCTGCCTGGTCAACATCTGGTTCTTTAAAAGTAGGCCTATCACCTAGGCTATCGGGGGATCCTTTTACAAAAGGGGATAACGCCATCGTAATTTGAGGACGGATGGATATATACCATATATATGTTTCGTTTCTTTAGAAGTTTTGTAACTCATCATTTACATTTACACAACAATAGCAGCATCAACGAATAATATGCTATCACAATAACAAAAACAAAATAATGTTGTTGGCCAAGAAGTGGCCATTCCGAGAGAGAAGTTTCACGCATTAGCTAAATGGACTTAAACAAAGTTTGAAACTACACACATTTTCATTTTCTTAAAACCTGTTCTTTTTGTTCTACACTACCAGACTTCCATAAATCAATAAGCTGTGCACATT
Source organism: Anisus vortex (assembly GCA_949126835.1). NCBI lineage: Eukaryota > Metazoa > Mollusca > Gastropoda > Planorbidae > Anisus > Anisus vortex. Next base: position 18,279,679 of record OX421502.1, on the reverse strand, counting down.
TGAACCGTTAAAATATTTAGTTTTCTGTAAAAGGAACCCGCCTCAAAGGATAGAATGGGAAAACCATCCGTTTTTTATTTTTTGTGTTACCCAGGCTTTCCCTCTCTGGCTGTCAGTAGTTGGTAGTTATCTGAAATTTATGAGGGTGAGTGATGTGCAGAAAGGTTCTTGCAGGGGAAGTTAACTCTTTCTTTCAGGGGCATATTACTCCTTTTTCTTTCTTTTTATTGCAGGGGCAGTAAACTTCTTTTGTCATACATACACTGTGAATGGATTTATAATTTTGACGGATTGTGGTCTTGAAAATATAATTTTAAAAAATAAATAAAACAAATGACCCAAAACGAGGAAGTAATTTATTGACAACACGTGTAATAGATTTTAAACAAAGTAAAATTTTCAAAAAGAAAAATCAAAGAAGTAATTTTATTTACAATATGGTCAATATGCATAACGTTTTTATTATATATATTACAAACTCACAAAGAAATTTGGATCATGCAGTTCACTAAAACGACAAGGGATTATGGGTCTTGATTTCAATTTGCCGTAAAAAGGATGAATACAAAAATAATTAGAATGTGTACTGTGAAAATGTAGGCAAGCTATTAAACTCTTCATCACTCCAACTCCCCCAAAATTAACACACAAAAAAACGACAACATTTACAATAACGTTAAAGAGTCATCAAATTGTTTTAATCAGTCATTAAACAAAATAACAACAACAAAAAAATGAAGCCTTCAAAATTGTATACAAAGCCGGACAGAATGTGATTCGTGTAAGAAGCGGAGACTGCTAAGAATGCGCAAACCGTTGGAACCGGATTAAGGGTTTACGATGTTGTAAGAAGGTTTTTAGCAAGCGCTCCATTCTAGTGGTCAAAATTCTTCAATAAAAGTAATATATGTAGATAACATTTACACGAGTTTAAAACAAAGAGGCCTAACCGAAGAATCAATACGGTCCCTGATTGGAAGATCCTGCGTTAATATCCTTCAATGTAGGATCCTTGAATTTTTAACCTCACTCAGTGAAGGGCATCAGAACTGTTGCACCGGCTAGAGCGAACCGGTTAAACGGTTTCGGGATCATCCGATACATAAGCATACTAGTTTCCTTAAAAGATTTCCCGACTTTTATAGAACCAGTTCCTGGAAATATAGAATAGAAGCAGCAAACTTTGTGAACAATGCAAACCCGTACTCATGTCAAGGATAAGCATAGGTCTTCTGTGTAGTAGGAGCGTCTTTAACAAACAAGGTAAGCAGCTAAAACAAGCTAACAGTTTTAATTCACCCTACTATGATTGTTGCCTATCGTTGTTTTAAATTTTTTTCGCTGATGCCACCCTTGTTATATAACTTGTGTAAAAAGTCTTGGATTGCAAGGCCTTACCACTTATCACTTTATCTGATCCCACGAGCGGCCGCATGTTTAGGGTGGCAAGTTGTCTTTTTTTTTTTTAATAGATATTTTTATTATATTAACGATTGATTGAAAATACATAAAATCTGAAGTCAAATTATTGTTTAAAAAAAATAAAATATAATCAACAAAAAGAAACTAGTTCGCGTCAAAAAAAAAAACAACAAGAAAAGATTATTGTGAGAATTTTCTTCGTAACTCAGAAGTTAACTCAATAATATCGGTTCACGTGAGTCAGTCTCCAGAGAGAAATTCTCTGTGGCAATATGACCGCAGATGTCATTTGTCACTTACGACTTCAGCTTTCTCGGCCGTGGGTTAATAATGTGTTAAGAGTTAAGACCTCTCAAAAGCATTCATTATTACAAAACAACAACATATGTTTACATAACCTCCACCCCCACCCCAGATCCAATACCAGTACCAACTCAACTACGTTTGAGCGTAAATAAGACAAAGCATCACCCCTCCTCATTCTATCCCCCTTCCCCCCGAATCCCCCTCCCCCCCCCACGATTTTGGAGCGATATAATCAGTAAAAAAAAAAAAATGAATTACGGACTAATCTTCTGTGTGGAATAGAGCGACTGTAACATGATAATATAAGATAAGATGTGAATAGCATTTTAAGAAATATTTTTACTGTGAAATATAGTTGTTAAAAAAGAATAATTCACTTTTTAGGCCAGAGCTACTGTAACGCAAACTGTCTGACAATACCAAAACATATTTGTTAGTTGTTAATATCTCTACAATCACATCTGTGTTTCTGTTACTGATGCCTATTCTAATCTATGGCTTTCTGTGTTATTGTGTATGACTGTCCACAGCAAAAGATTAATATAAAAAATACGATAGTTACATCCCGGTTACATTCTACAAATACTTCATGTTATATTATAATGGTAAAAGGCGAAATAGTCATGTGTCGCAGCATAATAACCTGCCGACAAACCACTCTCCAAGACACTGTAGAAGGTGGACGTCGGAGAGGCCGTCATAGAAAAATGCTGTCTCGACAATATAAACGATTGGACAAATCTGCAAACAACTGAACTTTTTGACAGCCACTCAAGATAAGCAACAACAAAAAAATGGAGAAAGATAATCCAACGACCATAACGGTCAAGGGATTGATGACGATGAATATTTATTTATGTATGTCTTCGAACAGTTTTGACAACAACAACATATGAACACCGTTATATCGATTCTTGGGAAACGTCTAGTTTAGAAATGTATGTATACCAAGAGACGTTTATCTCTATCTCCAGCTCTCTCTCCCTCTCTCTCTCTCTTGTTCTTTTTTCGGCTTGTTTCATATTGAGAATTTACAAGAGAAATTCATCCTTACTGCATACCTGACAGCTGTGGCTGAGATAATAAGCTATTGGCCGCCGTTGTAAGTCTAAGTTATGGGCCCAGACAGACAAAATATACACCCGCAAAGACAGCTGCTGGAAGGACACCACACCAGGAAGCGAAATGAGAGCGGGTCGAGCGGGAACTGGAAAATGATTAGGTGTGATTTAAGGGATGGTAGATGTCTCGTGGACAGGGCGTGGTGAAGTGTCAGAGACATGGGATGGTAGGCGTCTCGAGAGAGGCGGATTTTAAAGATCTCAGGCTGTGGAGATTTCAGACGTCTCAGAGACAGAAGAATTTTAGAGGTCTCGGAGACAGTAAGGTTTTTAAGAGGTATCAGAGACAGGGATTTTTAGAGGTATCAGAGACAGAGGGGATTTTGGTGGTATCAGAGACAGAGGGGATTTTGGCGGTATCAGAGACAGAGGGGATTTTGGCGGTATCAGAGACAGAGGGGATTTTGGAGGTATCAGAGACAGAGGGGATTTGGAGGTATCAGAGACAGAGGTGATTTTGGCGGTATCAGAGACAGAGGGGATTTTGGCGGTATCAGAGACAGAGGGGATTTTGGAGGTATCAGAGACATCTTTGGATTAGCATATTAGGATTTGAACTCGAAACCATCAAAACGACAATCCGACTCTCCGCTGCTGTACAACAATGTGATAATATATCACGTTTCATAATGTATTCACTCCAAGAAAGACACTAAATAATCCTTTCTCATTGCATATAATAAAATAAATTGTCGTTCTTTGTTCTATTTCCGTATTTAAGCTGGTACGGTAAACATACCACTTTGTAAACACTTGCGTTTATTGCTCACCTCAAGTATTTGGCCAAAATCACTAGAATCTTTATTGAATTCTGTTCATTTTCCGTCTCAAGTCTTCTTGGAGAGTTGTTACAGCAGTAATTCTTGTGTTGATGTTGTAAGTTTCGAAACCACAAAGCGCTACATGTCATGCCTTAAGTAAAGCATGTACAACTTATGAATTCAAACATGACTTATCGTAATTGTATTTTTATGTTACAGTCGCTGCTTCTAAACAAGTGGGTCGTGTCAAACCGCCATTTGAGTTTACCCATGCATTTTCTTTAAAGTTTGTGTCTATCCTGAGTAGTGCGTGTAACCCATTCTATGCCTGACTGCCACTCGTCGAGAAGTAAGATATTTTAAGCATTTATACTTGACGCAATTTTTATATCAATAATTATCTTATCTTATATATTACAGACGCCCCTTCTATAAAGAAGATTATTGCGTCCTACGCTCATCCGTGGTCCTAGTCTATTCTTGCATCTTCATTAATGTTTTAAATGATGTAAAGTTACTGGTTTTCCTGGTTTGTTCAGGTAACCCATTCCATGCCACTCGAGAAGAAAGAGTGCTTATATGAATTAGTTTTCGCATAAGGGATAAGGAAAGTGTTTATGTCCTTATGTTTATCTGAGCATTATCAATACTTATAACCGCTCCCGCACTCAAATAGAAATACATTTGAAAAAAGAAACGATAGAAAATGCGCCAATAGTTATTTCTAGCAATTTAGCTATACGACATGTTTTGGTTATCTAATCGTCTCTTGTCGTAACAATGACAATGTGAACTCCCATTAGTTCAAAAACAGCGTCGCCTTATTCTCTGGTGTAAAGAGAGACCACTCTTGATAAATATCTTCTGGTTTATGATTTAGGACACTCGACAACACCGTCTAGACCAGGGGTCGTCAACCTTTTGATAATAGTGTGCCAGAACAGGATTTCTAATTCATTCAGCGCGCTAACAGCTTAAAAGTCATCCTGCTCTAGCACTACATTTCTGGTAGAAGAGACTTGAATCGCCATTTTGTGGGGTCTTCAGCGTGCCATTGAAAATCGCATTGCGTGCCAAGTGTGGCACGCGTCACGTAGTTTGCCGACCTCTGGTTTAGACTAAATTCACATTTCGTATTCATTGACATCCAGATGTATCTTTTTCCTCGTATCTAACGGGGTCTCCACTCTGGCCGCTTATATGGCGGTCGCGTGTTAGGCGGTTTGCTCCGTTCGGATTCCCCTTTTACGAACGTACAATTGTTCGCACAAGACCACCGTAAGTATTTACGATGGTCTTGGCTCGCCCCTCGAGCCATCCAAGGCTTGCCTCGTATTCCTGTAATGTGGGATGAGGGTTCGTTGGCCGAGCGGATTTTGTCTGACACGGTGATGTCCCCATCTAAAATGAACACATCCCCTCAAGACCACCTTTGAAAGCAGCCGTTTTTAGAGGACGAAATGTATACCTTTCCGTACCTCGCACCAGCCCCCCCCCCCCATCGGAGGCGCCAGAAATCGGACAGTGGGGTACCTTTGCCACAGGACCTCAGTACCCTTAAATGGAAGAACAGAGCGAGCCGATTAGCCTCCAGACCTGCACCTCGGGATACCACGCCTCTCTCCGTCACCCACATAGTTGGGAGTGGAAGTATCTCGGCGACCGCTTGTCCCATGCATTAGCCCACTGGTCAGACTCAAGGGAACCAGTGGTGTTCACACTTCGCCAGCTTTGAGGCTCATAGATACAGAAGTGCAGCATTCACCAGTTTCTCTGGACACGTTATACTAGGGGATGCATGGCAAGCACAATGCCCAGCCACCCCAACTAATGTCAGGTACCTATCAGAGCTAGGTCCCAGCATCAGGGACACACTCCAGTTCCGGGAAAAAAAAACTAAATCCTAGTCTTCAACAGGATTCGAACTCAGAATCTTCGGCCTATACTACACAGAGTAAAAGTATAAAAATGACGCAGGAATTAAAAGAATTTGGTCACTCCTGGGGTACGATTGGAATTGTCGCACGTGACAGAGAAAGATGGAAGGACTTTGTTGCTGCCTTATGCGCCCACGGCGTTACGGGCAGTAAGTAAGTAAGTAAGTACAATATAAAGTTTTCAAAAACCCTATATAATACTATACTATAAAATATAAATATGTATTGTTGCACTTGCGGACTGGTGGTTAGATGTACTTCATTTTCACCATTAACCTTTCGACCTGTATTACTACTACTACTACGCATAAGCTTTTGAATACTATGTCCGTATTTTAACTAATCTTCTGACCTGTATTACTACGCAGAAGCTTTTCAATATGTCCGTATTGATAGTGTGCATTTGGATCGAGACACACTAACCTACTGACCTCATAAATAACTCGCATAAATTGCGGAACACATGTTTAACATTACGGAGAAAATGAAAGATTGAAATAAAAAATTACACACACATTTCAATTAATAGAACTATTCGCTTATCGAAAAAATAATAATACAGCAACAGTATACACATTGATATCTTAATACTTTATGTGTACAAAAATTAAAACATTACTGGACTTCTTTTATGAGAAGCATACAAACTATTAGAGCATGTTTATACATTAAATACATTAGACCTACTAAGGCCCCAGCAGGCACACCACGTCGTATCGACGACGAAAAAACGTGTTTTCCACGCTTTTTTCCCCGTCGATATAATTTTAACATTTTTTAATGTTACAAAAAGTGAACAATCTTGTTATCTTATAATATAGGTTATTTAACCTAAAACAGGAATTTAGAAGAAAAAGAAATTAACATATAAAAAGAATATTGTAACAAAAAACGTCTGATATCTCAGTCTACGAATTTCTGGTTTACTTGGAGAAATGAAGTAATGAAGTTAGAAATGAATAATTGTTTTAAGTCAGCAGTGGTGTCAGTGTTATTATACCCCCTGCCCCCAGAACCTTCCCCACCCCCTACCCCCTCACCCCGAAAAAAAAAAATAATCCCAAGGGCATAGTCTTTCCTTCAGACCACAACACCTGACGCCATCAATTGACAAGTTATATAATTCCTCATGTCAATTGTGGACACAGAAAAAAAAGCCAGAAAGGAAAAGAATTAGGCTAAGAAAGAAAAAATACAATTTAAAAAAGTAAATCACCAAATCCACTTTCTTTCCGGGAAAGTGAGGGGGGGGGGGGGGCAGTGTATAAAAACACGTTTTTTTTTTGGTTTAGAAATACGCATTCAAAATTAATTGTATTTGAAGTTAAGTGAAGTTACGTTTTTTATTTCAAGCAACAAATGCATTAATTCAATTTAATTTTTAAGACAAAACACACTTGTGTTTGTTGAGTGTGTGTGTGTGAGGCAGTGTTTGTGTGTGGGGGGGAGGGCACTTCTTCAAAGAGACTCTAAGACAAGATTAGGCTACTCTCTTAGGGCTCAGATCATTTAGAAAAACAACAACATACAACGTATCTGCCATATTCAGAATTGCCTATTTAGAACTTGAAATAACAAGACCAAAAGTTTGCAGTTTTTAAATAGCTTTGTTATGATACTTTAATAACTGTAGCTACCTAATATTTTAACCGCTCAATCAATAGGCCTTTGAAACTCCACAAATGGTGTAGAGTGTAGCCCTATAGGCCTTTGAAACTCCACAAATGGTGTAGAGTGTAGGCCTATAGGCCTTTGAAACTCCACAAATGGTGTAGAATGTAGGCCTATAGGCCTTTGAAACTCCACAAATGGTGTAGAGTGTAGGCCTATATTAACAATATAGGTTACATAGTTTTCTTTTAGCCTATATATGCCTACTTTGTACCTAATATGTACAATTTATTATTATATTATATATTCTTTCGTCTAAAGATGCTAGTTTACTCACTTCCATTCTTTGATACAATTTATGTGCAAACAAATGTTCAACTCTATTTTAATAACGATTAAGCTTAGCTAATATGGCAAACATATATTCAGTTATTTTTGATTTTATGGTTGTTGTTTTTTTAGGTATATTATTAACAATCTAGATCAGGGTCGGCAACCTTTTGCTAATTGTGTGCCAAACTAGAATTTCTAAATCCTTCAGCGTGCCAAAAAAAAGCCTAAATGTCAACCTGATGATAATGTTTTAAATGATGTTAAGTTACTGGTGTTCAGGCAACCCGTTCCATATCCAAATGCCACTCTGGAAGAAGGAGTACATAACTTTAACATATTTATGGTAGGCTTAACTATTTAGTAATCATTATCAATGGGCTATTAAGATAAGGATCTAGCAATTGATTAAGGTTAAGTCTATTTTTTTCTCAGTTTTAAATAAAAGTTATATCTGAGATTTTGTTGCATTAGTTTCACTATTAAGTTGCCAAACAGAATTGATACGTAGTAATCATACCAACTGGGTAGTTAATGTAATGTTTAAAAAATGTGTTCATAATTTTTAGTCACATAATATTTATATTTATATAATTTTCAACTACTTTTTACATTTTGGTCATTATTAAGTTATAATATTTGTATATTTGTAGGCCATTAAATCTATTAAAAAATGAAACAAAATTAGAAATACTAGCACAAATAAAACGGGTTAATTATCTCCCTTATTTTAAAATAAAGTTTCTAAATTTGATCCTATAGTGATGCCAAACAAGTTGTGTTTTGTAATAATATAACAAATATTATTTACTATTACTGACTAATTATTATTTCTCTCTATTATATTATTATAATTCCAGCATTATGGTATTCATTTTGTTAACATTAGTCTAATAATTGCAACAATTGTATAATATTACAAAGTCTCTTACATTTACTAAAGGAATAAAAATAAATTTTGTTTTAGAATAAATTATATTTATGTTTAATTATGTGCACAAAACATCTTTTAATGAAATGTAATTCATCCTCATCATAAGGTGCCGTGCCAAATGGCGTAGGCTAGTGGTCGGCAAACTTTTCATTATATTGTGCCAAAGCAGTATTTCTAATTCATTCAGCGTGCCAGGATCCTAAATTTCAACCTGCTATAGCACTTAATTTTTTGTAGTAGAAACTTTATTTGTCTTTATGTCGGGGCTTCCGCGTGCCATTGAAAATCGCTCTGCGTGCCAAATCTGGCACGCGTGCCGTAGGTTGCCGACACCTAATCTAGATGATTCACCACCCAAGGACTATTCGGGTTGGACTGTTTTAGTGTACGAGCCATTTAATTTATTCTAATTTAGCCGTAAATATTATAATCGATGAAAGTTCAGACATATTTTTTTTTAAAAAGAAGACCGAAAAGAAATTACAAAAGAACATATCACTATATCTATTTACATTTGTAAAGTTTTTAATCATCAATTAGCTTTTTATTTCTTAGCCTAGAGATTATATCCTACTTCTTAGTTGCATATAATCCGCTCTGAGATTACATAATGTTTGTTGGCAGCGCAATACAAATATTATTATTATTATTATCTTATTTTTATTGTTTATGTTTTATGGATTAAATATTCTGTTTCAATTATAAAACATTCCATAAAAAAAAAAAACATAATATAAAATACGCGTTTTTTGTTCTTGAAATTTTATTTCAAAATTCTATCAGACCCGGCGCTAGAACCGGTTATCAGGCTTTGATAATATTTATTATCTTACCAACCACCCGGTACTGCAAGTCTTAGCTTTGTTTCAGAAAGGAGAGTTACAACTGTTATATTTTGTTTGAATAGGCCTATAAATATGATTTTAACCCTTACAGTCACGGGCGCGTATATAGCGGAACTGAAGGCAGCATAGATAGAAGTAGGTCGGTACGGGAAGGGTTAATGCAACTATCTATAGTGCATATATCCATATATTTGAAACGTGCCTGTTCAACTTTTGTAACGGACCTGTGACAATTTCATACAGTTGGAACTTTGTTTACAACTGTCATTGTGTCACCATCCGACATAACAGTCAGCACTCAACCCTGGACGCAAGTTATTAATCTCAATCATACTATTTACAAAGAATCTGGTTGTCACAATTATAATATGAGAATCAAATCAGCCATGGCATTGATCAGCTCTCTTTTTTATTTCTAGCTTTAAGTCTTGCACAGCTTCTGTAATTAAAAGCTGCATAAGATGTAAAGGGCTATCCGTAACTGACGTAAACGAGATCTAGTCAAACCCCTCCCCATCTCGTCATATGTCGTCACAAAAATGAGATCTCCCACCCACTTCCAATATGACGACATACCGAACCTGTGCACCCCTCCTAGTCCAAAAGTAGAATGTTTTAATTCACTTCTATTTTCTTAATAAATAAAAGTATTACAAATAATACAATAACAATTTAATTATTATATGCCTACCTAATTTCGTGAAACTCGTTAAAGTTTGGATATTTCATTTTTATGTAACGTCTCGTTTTTCCAAGTCACAAATGATGACCACTCTCAATACCCCTGGGTTCAGGACGTCATTTATGGACGACCTTTTAATACTAAAGTACGCGTATCTAGCCCCAGATACAGCAGCAAACAATACACGTGTTTTTTCTAAGAGAAATTTTGTCCAATTATATCGATGGATTTCATAGATTTGTACTTTTCTCCGGAAGGCTCAATGTCTTTTGTTGGAGTTATTTTGTTGTTTTTAAACATTGCTCACGTAACATATTGGCAGGTATGATAGTTCAACAATGGCCACAACGATCTACGGATGTTTAAGTCTAATAATACAGAGCTATTTTTGTTTAGCATATTCATATCTCTCTCACTCTCTCTCTCCCTCTCTCTCTCTCTCTCTCTATCTATCTATCTATCTATCTATCTATCTATCTATCTATCTATCTATCTATCTATCTATCTATCTACCTGACTATCTGACTACATGCCTATCTATCTGTCTATCTATCTATCTATCTATCTATCTATCTATCTACCTGTCTATCTGTCTATATGCCTATCTATCTGTCTATCTATCTATCTATCTAGCTAGCTAGCTAGGGGTCAGACTGCCTCGCTCAGCAGCCTTTGCTTAAGTTTACATTGCGCTGTCAATCTCTTCTATTGACGTGTGGCATTCGATCACAAAATATAGATCAGTGCTGTCACCACTGCGAATTTCTCTGTCACAAGAGAACGAACCTTCAACAATAAAGAAATTATATCTTTAGGAACATTAACCTTATTTATGTTTCAGCTTCGTTTAATTACAGACAATCTGTGGATTAAAATGTGCGGACTTTGAGTGATTAACGATTAGTTGTATACATAAAATAACTACATTTATTTTGTTTGGGTTTAAGAGTTAGTCTTATACTTATAGAGTTCTAGTACTGCATTGCCGCGCCGCGCTACGCCGGGAATTTAGCTTATGGTAGTTATATGATATATAGGGAGTATTCATACTGATTGCAGTCTGAACTTATGGTTGAAAAAGACATAGGGAATAGCTTTAAGAATATTAGAATAACAATATTATCACATGTAGGCTATCTCATTTATCGCTCTATAGGCCTACCGTACTTTGTTTTTCTCTCTTCCCCTTTCTCACTCCTTTTTTCAATATTTACAATAAAAATGAAATATTCTCTCCTCTCTCTCTCTTAAATAATTAAACGCTCTCTCTCTCTCTCTTCTTTTTATATTTCTCTCTAGACTCTATTTCTTTTATTTTGACTTTGCTTTGTTCTCTCTTTAATATTTCAAATCTCTTTCTCTCTTTTGTAGACTTATACTCTTAATCACACACACCAATTTCTCTTTCTCTCCATACCTTTCTCTATATCAAATTTTTAACTTCTACTCGCACTGTCGCTCTCTCTCTCTCCTTGTCCTCCGCCTATCTCTCTCTCTTTTAAACCCAAGTAAATAAATTATTTCATGGGACTATAGAATAGAAATTATACATTTTTATCCAGATTTGAACCTAGGTCCTTTGTGTTGTGATTGAGCATTCTACATACCCCCCTCTGTGATCTAGTAGTTTGTCTGAAGTTTCACCCTCAAAGATACTAACTAGCAGCTAGATCTTCCATCGCCGTGAGAATAGAAAATGTTTTTGAGGTGCCAACCTTAGACTATACAGTTACCGTGTTCCGGGGAAAATTTGATCCTTTACACTTTAAACACAGAGATGTTGCTGCGTTTCTGAAAAGTGAAAATTAAGGAATAATTAAGCAGCAGTTATCTGTCAATTTAATTAATTTAAACGAACTAAAAACTTACACTGATAGGCTTAGATTATCTTTTAACAATATTTTACAGAGTCAGCTGTCAGCTGTCAGCCAATGAAATCGCTCGGTGCTACAATAAGACAAAGGGTTATTTTCTGAAACCTTTAGTTGTGTTGGTGAGTGGTTATGTCTTACAGTTTTATACACGAACGAGTGGAGTTGCAAGGTTCCATAAATAAGAGTGTTGATCTGCCTTTCCGTTTTGATTGGTTTGGTGCAAGACAAAAGTTTATCTAAGCTCGTTATTTATACGATTTCTTATAGATACCACAAGATTAGATCTGATGTGTCGTCACTTTAAAAATGTACATTTAAATGCTATAACTTTCTTAAAATCAAAGATTCAGCATTGAGTGGGATAGTTTTCTTCTGACAAAAAACTAAGCTCTGTCCAATCCAATGAATAAATAAAATGTCTTTTTATCGACTAAGAAACAATTTATTTAAAATAGGCCTACTTTATACAAGCAGTAATAACAAAAACAACAAAAAAAGACAAATTTTAATGCTATGAGAGCGCTGCACTTTAAGATCAACTACGGATGAATGTTTTGTGTATGGGGAGGGGTCTGCTGGACCCATTGTAGAACGTAAGCTACTCTATATTCTACATGTAATCATGTTATCAAAACGACAACACTAATAAACATTCTTGGCACACTCTCCATTTTTTTTTTCCTGCCTTAATCTGAACAGTTAGCTGAAAGCCGCCAAACTGTCACTTTGCGATTCTTGCATTTGTTATTTCAGTCAACACGCGGGCAGCTACACAGGATAAGACAAGCCGTTAGCTTTGTTTTTCTGAGGTCACCGTTGGATATATAATATGGCGTTATAAACTAAGTTATCTACTCCTGCTCTTAGTGTGTGGCGTTTGTCTTGCCTGTGTTTTATTATCAAAGTGTAAACAAATTGTGTTAATTCAATACAACTCACACGTTATGTGTGTGTGTGGGGGGGGGGGAGGGGTGTAACGATAATGCCCAGTGCCGTGGTTAAAAAGAAGACGTTTTTAAACATTGTATATTATACTAGTGTAGTGAGTAGTGAATACAAAATATTTGACTTATACAGACGTTCCTTCTAGGCAGCCCAAAACTCCTGCAGAGCGGCAGGGATTGGTCGGCGGCAGGGCTAGAATCCGAGAAGTTAAGAAAAAGCTTAACTGGTCACATCATTTGTTTACATTTTAAGAAAGGCGTTTTCAAAATCATGTGGGCATTGTGGCCGTGCGGAGGCGCGTTCAGCTAGCATATCAAAGGTCTTGGGCTCGAATCCTAGTAGTGCAAGCTAGGAATTTTTCCCGGGTGTATAGGATGTCATTGACTGAGTCTACTCAGCTCTGATGGGTACCTCACCTTAGTTAGGGTAAATTAAATTAAAATTGGTTACTTATATAGCGCTTCTATCCATGCTATTTCAGCATGCTCAGTGCGCTCTGTAAACACACTGCTGCCTGCTGGCGCAAATATGTTTACAGGCCCAAAACTCCTGCAGGGCGACAGGGATCCGTCGGTGGCCGGGCTAGAACCCGCGACGTGTCAGATGGTTTTTGGTTGACAGTCCGGTGAAGTAACCGCTAGGCCAGCCGGCCTAAAGGCAACTGTGCATAGTGCTGGACATCACCTAGTATGCCATGGCCACAGAAACTGGTGAACGTTGCTTCACTGGACCTATAGATTAATTTGGTCCGTCGGGTAGGTCCTACTTTACTATTTTTTTCAAACTAATGGAAGCAGATGCAGAGATGTTTTTTTAAGTAGATGTTCTTTTTGTTTCGTTTTATTTTTATTAATGGGTGACTGTATGGGGTGGGGGAGTGGGGAGAAACGTATCCCTTTTGCACCTTGATGTTCTATAGGGCTAGAGAAGCATCGTTCATTAGTTTCCATGGCCACGGCATACAAGGGGATTGTGTGGCCCCCAATAAACCCAGACGCCCTATCTCTTCATTAAATAATGTACAGTACACATCATAAATGGGTAGACTCAGAAAAAATGAAACTGCAGTCCCAGGGATAACAAAAAAAAACCTGGCATTAGCTAGGATTCGAGCCCGGGACCTTTGCAATGACGATCTGCAGCGCGCTGCCGCCATATGAAACTTTATAAGCAGCGTTGTTTTAGTGATGGAAGATTGATTATTGCAACACCCCCTCCTCCCCTCTTTTGAAGAGTTGCAGATTACGACATTACTTATTCTCCAATAATATTAATTCTCACTTCATTTGCTAACATACTCAAATCCCCTACATTCCATCCCCGACAGACGGACAGACAGACATATCCACTCTCTACCAAACACCGCATTTGCAGATACGAGCCGTAAAAGTTAATTAAAAAGCCTACATTAAGCATATTTATTTAACATAGGAAGAACAAACAATGGGCTAAAATGTTTGAGCTAAAATGTTTGGGCTAAAATGTTTGAGCTAAAATGTTTGGGCTAAAATGTTTAGGCTAAAACGTTTGAGCTAAATTCTATGATACACTAAAGCTACAAACGCAGTGGGCACAAACACCAACATGTCTTCTCAGTGAATACGGCTTTCGTTGTGAGTCGGTGTTGGTGACACTATTTAAACCTTGTAACCGCACGCAGTGAGTTCAACACGACTTCGGACTTCAACAACACGCCTTCGCACCAACTTTTTTGACGAGAGTGCACAATTGGCTTGCTACATCTCACGCCTTCGGTTTTTTCACGGTTGCCAGTAGTCGCCTCAACCTTGAATGTGTGACGTCATACGGCTGGACTAGGGACATTTTCACTGTCAATTTTCTCACCGAGACAGCATCGCAGACAATATCTGATTTCATTTTTGAATTCAGCGACTAAAAATCAAGGGGAGACTCGAACAGAATTTTAATTTGTGAAATATTTAGCGAGATTTTGAAAAATAATAAGGTAATAATATTGCACACTGCCGGGTTTCGCCTGGCGCCGCGGCCACCAAAAGCACGCTGTGTAGAGACTAGATCTAGATCTAGTGTGTTGACCATTGACAGTTGACAGATAGTCAAGACTCGATCAGGTCAAGTCGCAAGATGGAGACTGAATTGATCACAGCAGTTCAGGCTTGTGACTTGTCCGACTCTGTATGAAAATGTTGGAACCAATTAAAAAGATGCAATGTCAAATGGAGATCCATGGTGTGATTGTAAAATATCTCATGGCCGGCCAAATGCCAAGTGAACGAGGGTCAAGAAGTCAGCCAAGTCCAAGACATTCTATGTCTAGATGTACGCCTGTTGAACACAATGTACAAAGTGATGCTTACAATTATGAACAATACCACACATCTAATGCTACACATCAGTACTAATATAATGCACGGAAAAATCAAAGTGTCCTAGTTCCTATTTTTAGGGCCGGTTCAAATACACGTTTCCATTTCAATCTTTTCAATAGCAAGGAGCAGTACATTTAAATGTTTTCTTTTAGGACTTGAAAAGACAATCAAGAAGCTATTTCTTTTTTCCATAATATCAATGATTATATACACCACATTAGATCGGACTTTGATCAATAAAAAGTTACGGTACTTTATAATAATCAGTACGTTTTCTTGTTGCTTCTGTTTTTGCTTTGTTCTGACTTATTTGTTTTGTACATTAATTGTTGTAGGCCCTACTATGTTTGTCTGTTTGTTTGTTGTGATCAAGGACTTGTATGAGTATTGGAGCTCTAAGTTTAAGTGGTCCGAAAGACCTGTACAGCCATGGCAGCCCAGCTTTGTACCCTGGGGACTGGAGGACCTTAAATTTACCTCAAGATTCTGCTGAGTGCAGATGATGATGACTTATCTCAATGTAATCAAAAGTCGTTCTCTTGGGGACAACGGTTTTCGGAAGTTTGTGGTGCGCTTGGTGATGCTTGGACTCACTAGCTCCAAAAGTGTCCGAAAAGTTGAGAGTCTCATCCTGATGTACGCGATACATTTTTCCTCGTCGTTCAAACCTCGTCTAAAAGATGATGGTATTCCCCAAAACTTTCACTCTTTCGAAATATGTGATGAACCCAGTACCGCTGACGTTGAGCCTTATAATACATTTTCCCGAGCCAATAAAATAGAACAAGCTGCAAAGCTGCAATGCACAGCGCCTCCATTTTGGAACGACCTGTGTGTCACATGATCTCTAGGCTCTCGCTGGCTAAAAGTTGAATGCACGTCGTATCGCGCACTGCGTTTGTGCCAATCTCAGTTCAATCGTACAACTTACGTTCGGCTTAAGATACGTGCCGAAGGTGTGTTGGTGTTTGTGCCCACTGCGTTTGCAGCCAAACACACAAAAAGAACATTACACACAATTCTAAAAAACGAGTTTTCGTTTCCTTTCATTTTATATAGATCCATTAAAAATGAAACTACACTAGTGACTAGTGAGTTGTATTTCTTAAGCTATTTGGACCGTCAAATTGCACTGCATGGTCTGCAAGCTCAAATTTCCTTTTATTTGTCTCTCTTGCATACTAACTTCGGCGTTTCACTCTCAGTAGAAAATACCTACTACAAATAAAAGGCCAACTTGCTGAAAGGAAACAAAATGCGTCACATCCGTAGGCGATATTTTCATTGTGCATTGACCTGTTATAGTTTAAAAACAAACAGTTTAGTTTTTAATTTTCGACGCAACAACTAGACGAGAGAAGAGCCTACCAGTGGCGTACTCAGGATTGCGGAGTGGGGTGGGGGAGGAGGCGGGCAAATAGTTCAACATATGGGGGGGGGGTAAAGGGGCAAAAGGAGGCAAATATGGAAAGGTGGGAGGGGGGAGGTGAAATGTGGGTGGCAGTGCGAGGTATAAAAAAAACGGGAGAGGGTAAATAGTCTGCTGTATTTCATTCATGGCCTAATAATTTGAATGCTATCATAATTTACACATCCGTTCACTCATGCCTAATTAGCTATCTTAGAAAAAAAAGCTATCAAAATGTCAAAGCAAATGTAAAAAAAAAAATGGGGTAGAGGGTATGGTTGCATGCCCCATTCACCATCCATCCACCTCCCCTTTCAATGCCTAGGTGGCCTTTAAAATGGACACCCCTTTGTCAGATGGGCCTCGTTCATAGGCCTAAGTTGGTTTTGCCATGAACAAGGCACAAAGATTCTTCATACATCCTAGTCTGGCGCTTTTCTTTTAATGCTTTACACACACAAACAATATTTAAAAAAAACGAAACAACAATCTCGCAGACACTCAAAATAAAATATTACAAAACACCAAGCATTTAGTTGACGGAAACACCTGGTCACCTCTTGTCAGGTTTACGTCTGCCGGGTTTAAAAAAAAAAAAGAAATAACACAGTCAGGTCAGCATAACCTTTTTGCGAGTAAAGCGACGAGGCCGATTTTCTTGTTTCCAAATCTACATAAGAAATAGATTTACTAGAGATAAGCTCCCCCCCCCCCTTTCCCCCGGCGCCGTTAACGAGCAGCGGGATTGCTGAGGAGAAGTCAATGTACTCAAGGGATTTAGATGCACACATGGCGCGTTATGGTTCAGGTGTTAGTTATTGATGATTTCTCTTGCACGATATGGGTTCAAATCATGATTTGGAGAATTTCGAGTCATTTTAAAAATTCCAGATCCGATGTATTCAGTCCATTGAAGCATTACACTAGCTTCAAAAGTCAAATTCAAATATACGTAGGCCTGCTTATCTTGCCGCTCAATCCCTTCATACACAAATGTCATGGAATAAATGTGCTGAGCCACACAGGAAACTATATTATTGTACTCTACCAATAAAAAAAACTATATATTGAACTATCGTAAGCAGTAAAGTATATCATTGACACATATCACTTAAGATAATATAGAACAGGGGTCGGCAACCTTTTGATAATAATGGGGCCAAGTCGGATTTCTAATTCATTCAGCGTGCCAAAAGACTAAAATGTATAATGTTCCAGCACTCTTTGTAGAAAAGACTTTAATTGCCATTTTAGAGGTCTTCCGCGTGCCATTGAAAATCACTCTGCGTGCCAAGTCTGTTGTTGAACCCTGATATAGTATCAAGCTTAAAGCCACGAAAGAAAGTATATAATGATGCTTTACCAAGCAAGATATGATAGCTTATAGATGAAGTTTACCTCGCCCCATAAAAAAATATCAAATGTAGCGTGCAAGAACTTGTGTGATGGACAGCGCTTTCACTCGGACTCGTCTGTTCACACTGCTGCTGTCTGGGCTGTTGAAGACTGCTGCCTCCACAATACAGCGAAATATTGAACGGCACCACTTGAAAGAGGATAAGACAAATGCGATCATGTATAATACAGATTTTCTCATCGGTTTGTTTGTAAGATCTGCCTCAGAACCAGCTTTAGAGGTTCACTGCAGCATTAATTGTATCACTGTTGAAGAGGTCTGACCTTGTCATCCCACTTCTGTACCCAGTGGCATCAAAGCTGGCGATGTGTAAAAACCACCGATCCGATCAATTTAAGATTACACCGGCGGCCGAACGCACGGAGGACAGCTTCCACAGCGGCTCCGGGTGTCCCGCTATCCATTGCACACCGGGTAGGCCCGTGGCCACGATGGAGAGGTAGAAAGGACATTGTTACACGTCTCGAAGAACCTCCCTGTACCTATAGTATAGGATTAGTGCTACCGCGGGATATGGCTAAATTGTCCGGCGTTGGCGGAGTGAAAATAAAAAGGGCCTGTATAAGCTAGATAAAAATTGTATAAACTACAATAAACAGAAAGCTATTAATCTATTAATTAATTATTTTTTTTATTACTGAAGACTTTTAAGAAAGCAATTTAAAATAAATATTGTAATCGGGTAAAAAAAAATAGGCAAGTCTTTTTATTTAACAAAAACCTAAATTGTCCGGCGATGCTCGTAGATTTACAATCCTTTTTATTTATTAAAACTAATATTAATTGAAAAAACAAATGTAGGAACAAAAAGGTATTGGACTAACTGGAGAATCGAACCCGGATCGCCCGCATGGCAGTCCGATACGTAAATCACTTAAATATCTGTAATATATCTGCAATATAGCTGTAATATATCTTTAATATAACTGCATAGGGGTGTAATAATATATCTATAATATAACTGCATCGGGATGTAATATATCTGTAATATATTATTTATAATATATATATATCTTATCTTATACATTACAGACGCTCCTTCTATAAAGAAGATTATTGCGTCCAATGCTCATTCGTGGTCCGAGTCTAGTCTTGCATTTTTATTAATGTTTTAAATGATGTTTAGTTACTGGTTTTCCTGGTTTGTTCAGGCAACCCATTCCATGCCCGAATGCCACTCGGGAAGAAAGAGTACTTATATGCATTTGTTCTCACATAAGGGACAAGGAGAGTGTTTTAATCTTTATGTTTATCTCAGCTTTGCAACAGGTTGCTATTGGGTTGTATTTCTAAATTAGAGTTTAATGCCATATGTATTATTACTACTTTACTCTTTGCCCTTCTGTCCTCTAGTGTTTCTAGTGATATGACTAATGGTGTTACTCTTGTTAATTGGAAATATTCACTAGTTATGAGCTTTGCAGCTCTTTTTTGAATTTGTTCCAATTCTGTAATGTATTTACTATATGTGTAATGTATCTGCAGGCCTAATATCTGTAAACAAAGCTAGTTTTGCAGGCACATCTCTACACCAATGACGATGCCATCTATTATGTCACTGCTAGCAAACCTGCAAGTCGAACGTTAACCGAACCGAGGCTATTATCTGGACTTAATGATGTAATGAATATGCACATTGTCAAGGGGCATTTAAATATTAATTAGACTGAGTTTGAAATTATAAAACAACAACAAAATTTAATGAAATCGAAAATAAAACTCATTGTTTTATCTATAAAAAAAAAAGAATGAATATAAATAAATCATATTAAGTATCATATGAGATATTTTTGTTAAATTCTCTCTCTCTCTCTCTCTCTCTCTCTCTTAGTCTGCCTATCTGTCTATCTAGCCAGCTTGTTCTATTCTATCCATCTGGTTGCCTACGTCTATCTAGTCTCTCTCTCTCTTATATTATGGTATGGCCAACCAAACCCGACATCGAATACTTCGCTAATTGGTTCCATTGGTTCCACCGCCGCGGCAGTAGCGTCATCGTTTGAGGCCGTGCCTGCTTTTATAGTAGCCTTTTTTGTGTGTGACATTTTAGTACTTATTTCCTATTTGGAAGTCCCTTGCCTTGTCCAACCGTGTGCTACCTACAAGTATGTTGAACAATTCTTCTGCATGCACATAGAACAAAATAACGCATTTGACCACTGTTATTGACACGGTAACTCTTTCCTTAACTTCAATTTTAAGAACATCATGTTTGCGATAAGTCAAAAGTAGAAATTTTTTTTTTTCCACAAGTACTACCGAAGATTATCGCGGCCTATCTTTATCTAATTTGCCACAGTCGCTTTTATTTACAGAATATTATTTAACAAATATCTCAGTGCAGGGGTCGGTAAACCTAAAACACGCGTGCCAGACTTGGCACGCAGAACCATTTTTAAATGGTACGTGGAAGACCACATAAAGGCAATTCAAGTTTTTTCTACAAGAAATTGAGTGCTAGACCATGTTGACTTTTAGTATTTTGGCACGCTGAAAGAATTAGAAGTCCTACTTTGGCAAACTATAAACAAAAGTTTGCCGACCCCTGTCTTTGTGTACTAAAGGTAAGTGTCGATTTTAGGCCAGTTTCATCAATATGGCAAGTGAAG
>OX421502.1:17296626-17576626 GCA_949126835.1 Anisus vortex | reverse complement strand
AAACGTGATAGTTGCTTTTTTTTCCAGTTATTAAGTTGGTCTTTGAAATATTATTATATGCCTACTAATAGTTCATAACTAATAATACATATACTAAGTCCGGTGTCTTTTTAAAGGTAGAACTCAAATCGCCTACTTCCCCCCCCCCCCCCCCGACTAAGTAAATACTCAGACTATATTATACATTCAAAATTGGTTTCAATATGATAGAATTGAGCAACAGTTTCTATCATCTATTCGTGTTTAATAACGGGAAACACTTTCTTTAGCCGCTTGCGCGCATGCGTGGTTCAAATGTTGGGCCTTGTATTAATAAAGACAAGATATTCTGTTTAAACAAAACAAAACAAAAAGGTGATGATGGGGACAAGGGGAGGTAAAGGATATAGGGGAGATCACTCCGGTAATGGTGTTATTATTATTATTTTAAAAAAAATGTCATCCAGTCCTCATTGAATATCATTTCCGGACTACTCTGTCAATGCCAAGTCACGTGGTGGGTGGATCCACTTAAATCTCAATGCCTCCCCCCCTCCCTGGTGGGCGGCAAAGTTCAAAGTTGACACATCGCTTGGTTTAAAAAAAAAAAAGCCCCAGCGTATGCACAAGCTAACAATCTGGTTACATCGCCACTCATATTTAACCACAAGAGGACGCAGAAGTATGAAGTTATGTTATGGTGGTAGTTGATGAGGTCATGGAAACAACAGTTTTAAAAAACAAAAACAAGATGCCATCAAATGTCAGGAGTCTGATGACATCAATGCATTGTTTCAGAAGAAAGAATGACACCTAGAATAGAAATAAGAATGACTAAATATAAAAACACTTTTTTTTTCCATTTTATGTAAGAAATAAAGAAATTCAATCTGTTTGGATCAATGAATGCTTCGGACCAAACTGATCGTAGCAGCGTCCATGAGTTTCTGAGGCCAGGGCATACTAGGGGATGTGTGGCCAGCTCAATGCCAAGCCGCCTTTACTTTAGCCAAACTAGAGTCAGGTAACCATCAGAGCTCGTTAGACTCAAGCATACATTCAAGACCCCGAGAAAAAAAACATAGCTTTCGCCAAGATTCGAATCCAAAACCTTCTGATCGCCAGTCGAACGCGCTGCCGCTCGGCCACCGTGTCCAATGAATCTTATAATGCATACATTTTTATTCCAGGTAGTATTCAGACATGGAATTTTTTTCTTGAACTAATCTTTGCAACAATTCAAAATCTCAAGAATGCAACTACGTAGGCGTAAGTATCCAATTCAGACACTGTTGACCAACTGTAAAAACTAGATAGACCAGACCCAAGAACAAATCCTAACTTTCACAACGATTCCAGCCCTGCACCTTCAGTGATGATGCATTTTTTTTTCTGAAAGCGTATAGAAAAAAAAAAGGTAAAATAGTCCGTCCGACCAATAGTATACATAGGGCATGTGGAGCAGCGTTTCTGTGGCCACTGCAAACTAAGGGATTATGTGGACTAAATTTTGTACTTTATCCCAACTAAAGTCATGTACCCATTAGAGATTAATAGACTTTGGGAAATCCTTCACACCTAGCCACAGGATATCATAGCCTTCACAGGATTCGAACCTACCACATTCGGTACGCCAGGTGAACGCGCTACGTGCAACATGATGAGCGATCAGCTCTGGGAGAAGGAATCGGCCACATCGTTCAGCCATTATATTTATCACGATCCGTGACAAGTAACACGAGTATGGCAGCTAGACACTTAACCCTTCCCGTACCGACCTACTTTCTATCTATGCTATCTCAGTCCCGCTATATACGCGCCCGGGACTGTAAGGGTTAACAGTAGGGCCTATGCTATTCGACAATTAGACATAATATGAGATAGAAGGCCACAGGACAAGACAATGTTAATACGACACGGCCCGTGCTTATTTTGATGATTGACCCTAAGCTTAAGAAATATGACAGTGAGCCAAAAGATGTTTTTAAGACATATGAGAAAAGGTGATCTATACGGCAATAAAACATATAGAATCTAGGCCTGTACCGAGAATACATATTTAAAAAATGGTTTTACTATTAAAAAGTATACGATTAAATATGACTGAACATTAGAACAATATGTTTAACTCAATAGCCTACATGGTTTAAGAATAAGCTTATATACAAAGTATCATATACCGACTCAGACTTATGCCAATTTTAGTATATAATTAATTAAAAACAAAAGTCCTACAAGTTCTTCTTTTACCACATTGCTTCACTTCACTGGGTCTAATGAATAGTATGTTTTCTGATCATTTATCTTTTGCATGCCAAAATTTGTAACAAATTGTCTACATAAAAACCCGCAAACTGCGCATGTCAGCAAAAACTTCCCCAAACAACAAACATTAAGTTCAACCTACCAGTTTGCATTTTAAAATTAATTTTTTTTTTTGCATGTTGGCAATGAAAGGGTTAATGTGCCCCGACCAGGACAGTAAAAGTTCACAGAAAGAATGCAATTAGATCTACGTCAAGTTTGACTCGGCAACGTCCTCCACTCATGGGAAGCTATTTTGGTTTCTGAACCATAATACTAAATCACGTGATGTCAAAGGTTATCTTTAGGGATGTAAATTTCCTTTGTTAAAATATATGTTTAATGTCGTTACATACGAATATGGTACTTTTGGTCGAAAACGAAAACTTAACCAGATAAAAGGTCCCGTGGAAACAAAGAACTGATTTTGTTATTTAAACAGTATATAACTATTAATCTAAAATCGAAAAGAACTGATTTTGTTATTTAAACAGTATATAACTATTAATCTAAAATCGAAAAGAACTGATTTTGTTATTTAAACAGTATATATCTATTAATCTAAAATCGAAAAGAACTGATTTTGTTATTTAAACAGTATATAACTATTAATCTAAAATCGAAAAGAACTGATTTTGTTATTTAAACAGTATATAACTATTAATCTAAAATCGAAAAGAACTGATTTTGTTATTTAAACAGTATATAACTATTAATCTAAAATCGAAAAGAACTGATTTTGTTATTTAAACAGTATATAACTATTAATCTAAAATCGAAAAGAACTGATTTTGTTATTTAAACAGTATATAACTATTAATCTAAAATCGAAAAGAACTGATTTTGTTATTTAAACAGTATATAACTATTAATCTAAAATCGAATTTATCTATCTATCTATCATCTATTCTTCTATCTTTCTAATCATCTATATCTTTTTAATCTGCCCACTTAATCATATTATATGTCTGCCCGACTTATATTTTTTAAAATTATATTTAATGTGAAAATATCTAACCAACATAATTAATAAACTTTTGTAGACAAATACATTCAGTAGACTATAACGAATAAATAAGGAAACTTTATAATCTAAAAAGATCAAGTTTATTAATAGTCTAGACAAAAATCCGTAAAAAAATTTACAAAACGTTTTATTTAATTTTGTTTTTGTTTAGACCTATTTATTAAAGATTTTTAAACACTAACTTATTAACAGGAATATTAGTATTGTTCTTTTTTATGCATAGAAGTCATATAGACTATAAATATTGATACTATACCTAGTTAAACGAAAAAGTGAGAAAAAGCAATTTTCGAACTGATGGGTACGTGACTTTATTTGGGGTAAAGTAAATGCGACTGGGCATTCCCTATTATGCCGTTGCCACGGAAACCAGTGAACGCTGCTTTGCAGGTGCTATGGATCATTTTTGTATCCTACGGGCTACTTACTGTTACTACAACTACAGGGCAGCGGATTTCCTAAACACACTTTAAGTTACAAAACGATAAAAAAAATCTATGCTTGCCAATTCCGAATAATTGACACAATAATCTAATGATACGATATACATTAAGAATCTAAAAAAAACAAACAAACAAAAAACGATATTGTGTGGACAATGATTCAGAAATTCAAATGTATAAACACTTCTTTTTGTCTACCAGACTGCAGGTCTGTTTCCTCTCTTCTAGTCAATAAATAGATTTAAGAAAAGACAGAAGAACAACATTCCCTGATTGATACAGAACACGTGGTGTTCCTAATAAAAACGTCAACAATTAGCAGCAGACTAAATCAGTACAGTGAGTGCAGCTGAGATAGATCACATTTTTTTTAAAGATCTGGCCAGTCAGTATATGTTTAAGTGTCCACACGATACAACGCCTCCCCCCTCCCCTCCGGAGACAAAACATCTGTCTCACTGCATGGTGGGCATGTTGAAATGTCATGAGTGTCTTGAAACAAGATATATATGAATAGTAGAATGCATTGTCGGCCAACAAAGAAAAGAAAACCTCAAGCTTTTCGGACTGGAATTGGTCAGATAGCACTGACCTCAGGCCAGCCTCTTGACCATGTATTTTTATGATCAGAGAAATAAATCGAGTAGCTTTTTCTAGACTTTTCACGCGGCGATATTGCCCTTTATAGCCTATATATTTATAACAAAAAGCCCATATAAAACTGAATGTCATTTAAACAAAAACGAACACAATATTATAATAGGGCTAATATAACTTAGTTGTGTTTCTGTATTTGTTTTTATACGTGTTCGCGAAAGTTCGCATGTGTTTTGGCTTATTCCATATAAGCTCGTAGCTCAGTTAAGCACATTTTCCAAGAAAATTAATGTAAAATAAATCGACTTATGTCTAAAGTATGCGTATAATTAGCAACTATTTAATAAATATACGAAATAAAGAAATCGCGGTGATTAAAAGAGGTGACGAAATCTCATGTTTATTTTAAAGTAGCCACAAAAAGGGCGTTACGTCACTTGACTCGTGTATATATGTTTTAAATTATAACCCACTCTTTCTATTTCTCTCTCTCTTATCTCGATCTATCTATCTATGTATCTATCTATCTGTCTATCTATGTATCTATCTATATGTCTGTCTATGTATCTATCGGTCTATCTATCTATCTATCTATCTATCTGTTTATGTATCTATCTATGTATGTATCTATCAATCTGTCTGTCTATCTATCTATCTATCTATCTATCTATCTATCTATCTTATCTATCTATCTATCATCTATCTATCTATTAACCCTACTCGAGCTCTTATAAAAACAAAATGCTTCATAAAAACATAGTGAAAAAAGAAAAAAAGAATGAGATCTTTGTATTACAAGGGCAAATTACTTGTTATTTCTCGAATTTGTTTTAACCATTTTAGATGTAAAGAAAGACGCTATTTTGCAAGGGGTCGTTAATTCTATCATTTTTTAAAAAATTCTTTGCTTTTCCAACATTCTACTCCTTGTAATGGTTTTATATATAATTTATATAGATACTTGGTTTATTTTTCAGCTAATTACAATTAAAAAGGGGCGGCAACCCTAAAATAATTTCCACAATGAATTTCGCCTTTTCTTTTTTGTTTGTTTAATAAATACTTTTTATGAATTGTCTTTCGGATGAAACAAAAAAAAAATACAAAATCAGAAAGAAGTCTGTCCAAAGCGAGTTAACAAGTCGGTAAATTTATGCCCTGAAGTCAAGAAGTCGATGAAGTCATCTTAGTGACCAGTGCGTTACTGCATGCGCTTTTAAACATGCCTTGGGAAGGAGAGTCATTTAAAAACATCGGAAACCATCTCATTTATTTGTACACGGTCAAGGGCTTAAGCATTGGTGTGTGACGAGGTCACGGTAGCCAACGGCCAACAAACAAACCGAAGGAGAAGAAAAAACCAGGAAAAAAAAGAAAAGCAAAGAACAACCAAGAATTATATTGTCAACGTCGAAAAAGGGGTCAAAGGTTAACAAGGATGTATTAACCCTCGGCCACGCCTCGGCGCAATGGAACAATATATCACAGGCCCCCACAGCCTTTAGTGGCATGCCATGTTATTAATTGTTTTCCTTCCATCACTGACTCTGGGACATAGTAATTAATACAAAACATGAATAATATACTCCCGTAGATTTAATGGTTTTACTATAGATACCGCTCAGACCCTTGGAGTTAATATTTGCGAAACGATATGGATGTGTTTTATGATATATTATAATCAGCTGTGTATTCGCTACAGTCAGAACAATATAGAAATTATTAAACGTCACAGTAGCTATTTTAGAATATTATGTTGGTCTTTGGATAGCCCGAGCACGTCGAACATTTTTCCTTTATCATCTGATACATAATCCCAGCAAACACTATATATTGGCCCGATATTGGAACCATATTAGCCCAATATTGTACTGCTGGCTTGACACCTGCCAATATTTTCACCGAGCTAAACCATTATACTTATACTGACAATTTCGACTTAGTGAAGTCCATTATCCAATCTTTCTACAACGAAAAGCCAATATTTCAACTTGAGGAATAAGTGGCGTGCACACAAAAAATTGCCACACTCCTTAACAGAAGAATCAATTGACCTAATAATAGTCCAAAACATTGGCATAACATTGGGCTTATTTGGTCAATACATCGTAGTCACACATTTTACTTCATTCGGATTTTTTAATGGAACCATAAACAAAACATTACACACACACATTATTTTAAAGGAAAACAAAACAAAAACAGAAAACAAAAGGACTTAGGCCTATACACACATTTAGGTCCATACGCACTTAAAAAATACATTTTGGCTATAGCCATTTAGAAAAATGGTTTCTGCCATAGCTCGGTTAAGGTTTTTAAAAAGATTACATTTATTTATAGGTTTTAGGAAAGGTCACGCGGTAAAACATTGGATAAGTCTGACATTCTTTTTCCAGGAACGCCCCTTCTTAATTAAGTAGATCTATAATCTTATAATCTGTAAGTAGGCCTATATTTATAGAACTATTAATTTGTAGAAATTTTAAAAAAAAGGAGAGGTGGTGGTAATGAAAAGGGGGAGGGCTGCTAAATGATATGCTTATCCTTTCTCACTCGAATTATCATTTTCTATTTGTCACTAAGTTTGACTCTTGTCTGTCGTTACGCCACGCTCATAAGTATATATCTCTCCCAAGGACTTAAGTAGTCCTTGATTTCTCCTTATATTCAACAGTCATAGGCCTACTATACGATTAATTTACAAAACATTTTCGCACCACTTGCACACCAAATGCTCCTATGGAGATAACCAAGCTAGCAAGGGACATATTATTCATGTTAATTTATTTATATAAGCCTGGCTTTCTTGTAATTATTATTATAGTAATTATAGTGTTTGTTATAAGAGTTGCGAACTTTGGTACGGACCGTGCGGGTGTTCTTTATATTCTTATTCGGTGGCTAGCGTCATTGCGTAACGTATTCTAGTTGTTGTATTCACGTAAACTTAACAATTCTGGCATCACATCTATAAACTTGAACTTATTAGCACAACGCTTGCATAAACAAACAACAACAGTTAATCTACTTTTAGGATTACAGAGAACCCGGATGAAGTTTTATGTATAATTATAATTATTATAATTAAAATGTGTGTTTGGAGATAACAAAAGAAACCACGTGTTTCAGTGAAGTTTGAGTTACGTGTATTATTTAAATTCAAGGTTTCGTGTAGGCGTCAGCCATCGTCTAAATCAGGGGTCTGAAATTCGGATGAAGGCTTGTGACATTTTATCATTTAAGAGATGTGTCAAGGGCCACAGCCCCCCCCCCCCCCACACACACACACAGACAACAACCCGACCCTAGTAAACAAAATAATTTCACAATTTCTTAACTCATTTCACTACTTATCATTAATAATAGGCCTATGCCAATTTACAATTTAGACACAAAGAATTATACTAAAGTGAACGTATATAAAATTAACAATAAAATTTGATGTGTATCAATACTAGCTGTTTAAATGTCACGAATAGTACATTTTTTTGTAAGCTTACTGGCCGGCCACAAAAATTCACTTGGTGGGTCGCATGCGTACCGCGTGTTTGAGACCCCTGGTCTAAATCCATCCATTACACTATTAATTTATCGAAATGCCACGAACAGGGAACTCTACTACTGGATTGTCAATACAAGTACAAGAAAAACAAGAAGAAAATCGAAACTAAAAAAAAAAAAAAAAATTAACAGACACACACACAGACAATAATAATTAAAAAAAATAACAATGAAAAAAAACAACATAGAGCAGGTGGCAGCGCATACATTTTCTATTTGGTGCAAACTTTAAGCTTACAAAGACACAAAAATTCGCACATTTCAGAATGTAAAATCTCGACCACGACAGTACACTCGGATTGTACAACCTACACGAGTGGTGTTCATTTTATTATTGAAGAAGAAAGATCAGATATATATATAAAACTATAAACACAACGCATCATTAGATGTAAAAAAAAGATGGCTTATTTAAAAGCAAAACATTGGAGGGTTTTCGTTAGGAAAGAAAAATCGCCCATTAAGTCGGATGTTATGGGGGTTGATGTTTTCATTTATTATTAAAACACGATAGTTATAGCTTATAACAATGGTAATTATAACTGGCAATGGGATAGTCGACTGTAAAACACGGCGGTACCCAGACAATAGCCTAACATTAAGACATTGTATGACAGTAATGCAAAGTACGACAATAATTCATATATAATGACATTATAAGACGCACACATATTACGACATACATATTATGACAACAACACACACTCACACATTTAATGACAATAACATAAATTATCCCATCAGTCCAATTTATACTATATGGCTTCTGAAGCCGAGTTCACAACTTTCCGTGGCGATGGGATGCTAGGGAATTGTGTGGTCAGCACAATGACCAGCCGCTTTTACTTTGCCCATTCCCATGCCCAACTAATGACAGAGCTGAGTTAGACTCAGGGACATCCTGTAGAATCGGGTGTAGGCTTAAACCCTATACTTTATCATGAATCGAACCAGGGATATTTTCGTACGTTATTCAAGAACGCTTACGCTGGGCCATTGTGTCCCATATTATGACAATAAGACGCACATTGACCTATTATGTCAATAATGTAGACACCTTTTGTTCACAAGACCGACATATTATGACCAATAACTACCACCTCCTCCTTACCCCCCCCCCCAACATTTTTTTTTCTCAAACCGGGGATTTTGAATTTGTAAAAAATCTTGTGCATATAATTGCAAATTGTGTCAAAATTCACACGTATATTTTTAAGTATATAAAAAAAAAAGGAACTGTTTACTAAGAAAAAAAAGTCTTGGACCGGTGAAGCAGCGTTCACCATTTTCAGTGGCCACGGCATAGTAGGGGATGCGTGGCCAGCACAATGCCCAGCCGCTTTTACTTTACCCCAACTAATTTCAGGTGCCCATCAGAGCTGGGTAGACCCAGGGACACCCTCGAGTCCAGGGAAAACAATCCTATCCTTTACCAGGATTCGAACTCAGGACCGACACGCCAGTCAAACGCGCTGCCGCTCGGGCACCGTGTATGGCTAATAGGTTGAAATCATTTTAAAACCTCCCATAGAAATGTTTAGGAATATGCTGCGTCCTTGTTTTGACTTAGGCGTTGACTGTGTCAGCGTTTTGTTATTTTGTTTTTAGATTTAACCCTTCCCGTACCGACCTACTTCTATCTATGCTGCTTTCAGTTCCGCTATATACGCGCCCGGGACTGTAAGGGTTAATTTTTTAGATTAATTAGATCTTAGATATCGTGCATCATACGTTTTCTTGTTGCTGAAAATGAGATCTCAAGGTAAAACTTTGCAAAATTTAATTTATTTTTACTTTTCATTTTGATAATTACACCGTTCGTTTTTCAATGTGTGGTAAGAGGGGGGGGGGGGGGGTTGAGCACCAACTCAGAAACAGCTTGCTGAGCACAATTACATAATGTGCTCTCCTGTTTTATAGCCTAATATTTCACCCCCTTTTGCACTCTTTGCCCCGCCCCTCCCTACCTTGCAATCTTGGCTACACCTTTGATCCTTGATTTTATTTAACCTGGTTTTGTTTCCAGATCATCTCTTCTGTTGAACAATCAAAAAATGTACACTAGGTTTAATGCCAGGAAACTAATATGAGACAGAGAGGGGAGGGTGACGTTAGAGAGAGAGGGGCAGGGATTGATAGAGAGAGGAGGGGGGGGGGCGGTGAGGGAAGGGCTTCGAAGTTATGAATAAATTAAGAGAGTTGTTGCTATCTATCCCTGCACTTTACATGCTCCACTGGTTTCAAACTTTAAACATGACAACGACTGGCCGCACAGCCCCTCGAGTCGGCGTAACGCGTACAAAGGGACATTATTAGGAATTCTCTTCTTGTACCAGAGCGTCATGTGGGAAACACGGCTTGCTTCCCCTGGCTGTAAAAACAAAACAAAAAGTGACGTAAAAGTAAAGGTGCTAAACTCGTTTAAAAGAAGTGAACAAAGGGGCCAGAAATTGCACGACGAATTAACACAGCTGTATGAGTAACACATTTTGAATTTAATCCAGCCGAGGACCTTTTTTTAAAATGTGTATATGAAGTAAATAATTTTAAGCAGGACATACATTGTACTTCGAAATAAAAGCTGAACGCCATTGAAGTAATTTCCACTTTTTAAGCTTGGCATCAATCAAGAAAGAAGTAACAGTAAAATAAAATAAATAATAATACTACATATCTCTCTCGCCACACAGATATAAACAATGTGGAGGGAAGGGGTTAGTTTAACACATAGGTTCTCAACAGGGGCAATATCGCCCCCCGGGGGGGCGGTGAGAAGCTTTATGGGGGCGCTGACATTCCCTGGGGCGATTGGGGGGCGGTGAAGGGCAAGTGGGCGGTACAAACGTACCTGATATAATTTGAACACCTCAGCTATTTTAATTGATTAGTTTTTGGATCAAATGTGATGTAAACGCAAGTAATGCTAAATATCTGATATCCCTCAACAGTAGGCCTACATATTATTATACTAGTAATACTAGTAAGAGATATGAATCGCATGCACTTTTTCAACAACTAGGGGTCACTATTAGACGAGTAGGCCTATGGTGTGCGGCCGGCTCGTTATATGGTTAGTTCACCGCACTGTCAAACGTCACGACACGCGATCCAACCCTTCCGCCGACCGATCCCTGTCGCCCAAACATTTGCTATTATTATTGATATTTTGATCTCAGTTTTACTGTGATGTCCTAATTAAATGCGTTCAGATCATTTATAATATATATGATATCATCGTTGAGCGGAATGGATACTTAGTAATTGTACAAACTGGGTAGTTAATTGAATGTTTGAAAATATACGTATACATTTTTTAGTCATATAATATTTATGTAATTTTCAAATACTTTTAACAGTTCGATCATTTCAAGTTATAAATTGTAAGCCATTTATTCTTTTATAAAAGAGAAAATAAAATAAACATTAGAAATAATAGTTCAAATGAAACGGGTTAATTATCTCCCTTTAATTAAAGAATCGTTCCACATTTATTTGATTCCATAGTGATACCAAAAAAATTCTGTTTTGTAATATAACAAAAATTACTAACTAATTGCCTCTTGTTTAGATAATTTGTTGATCTATACATTCTTACAATATGTTTCCTTTTCAGTTATTTTAATAATAATAAATAAGCACACAAATCTAGTCGGCCTAAACAAAAATTGCGGAAACTATATTGACCCTTTAACGTCCAGAGGTGTGGGGGGAGTGGGCGCTAAAGTTTGGGGGAGGGGGAGGGGGGACAATGAGCGGAAAATAAAATTAAAAGGGGGGCGTTGAACCGAAAAAGGTTGAGAACCTATGGTTTAACACAGCACCAAAAAAATATTCAGTCGTTATGATGATTGATGAATAGCCATAAGGCATCAAATATTTAATAAGATCAAACACATTTTCAATGAATATCAAAGTTCCAAATTTTATTATTGCAGTAGATCAAAGGCCTACACAACTATTACTTCAAATTTTTCAATCAAACTTAAGTTCCAAATTTTATTATTGCAGAAAACCTGCAAAATAATTACTTCAAATTTTTCAATCAAACTATGGTAGATTAGGTTATTTTTTTTTAAAACATTAAGTAGTATAAGTATAATCATTTCAGTCTTGGTATTTTAATTTAAGGGATAGGGTTAACATTACAATGTTTGTACCATAGCTATAACCTAAATATGCACAATTATGTTAATTCTGTATTCAAGTTCAAGCTACTAACACTAACAGGATAATTTTATTTCTCTGAGTTTAAAGTTATTTCTAATTGTTTATAAAATGGAAATCAGAGGAGGGGGTTGGCATGTACAAACCATTTAGAATTTTTTTTTTTCATGAAGCACTTGAAATAATAAGCCTTCCTCCAGCCCCTCCCCCTTTCCATTACAGGCTTCAAGCACAAAATTGACAAGAAAACAGAAAAAAATGTCAATCTTAAAGTTATAAATAATACAAAGGTTGAAATATCATTCATTTGTAAGTAAGGAAAATGCAAGTATATTTATTTATATGTTTAATACTGTGTAATTGAGTTTTATTACAATTAGGATAAAAAATATTAACTTTGGAAATAACAATGTATATATATATATATATAAATATATAATTAAACAAATAAATACAGGACAAAATCAGAGTACCAAAATCATTCAAGAAAACTAAAGTAATTCAATATGTCTGTGAAAGTTTTACTAAAATGACTATAAAGTTCAATTACAATACAATAATTTAACCTAAACTATTAATTTAATATAAAGCTCTGTTTATTTCACATCAATTTACTAAATAAATTTAACAGCTATGTGTAATTGATATGAATTTACTAGATCAATTGAACAGCTCTGATTAGTTTACATCAATTTACTAAATCAATTCAACAGCTCTGATTAGTTTAAATCAACTTACTAGATCAATTGAACAGCCCTGTTTAATTGACATCAATTTACTAGATCAATTGAACAGCTCTGATTAGTTTACATCAATTTACTAAATCAATGTAACAGCTCTGTTTAATTGACATCAATTTACTAAATTAATTTAACAGCTCTGATTAGTTTACATCAATTTACTAAATCAATTTCACAGCTCTGATTAGTTTACATCAATTTACTAGATCAATTGAACAGCTCTGATTAGTTTAAATCAATTTACTAAATCATTTTAACAGCTCTGATTAGTTTACATCAATTTACTAAATCAATTTAACAGCTCTGATTAGTTTACATCAATTTACTAAATCTATTGAACAGCTATGTTTAATTGACATCAATTTACTAGATCAATTGAACAGCTCTGATTAGTTTACATCAATTTACTAAATCAATTTAACAGCTCTGATTAGTTCTTTTATTTTCTACATCAATTTAACAGCTCTGTTTATTTGACATCAACTTACAAAATAAAATCCCTGTAAACATTCACTGCAATTTCACCACCACACCATCTCCTGGTTTTAAGGATAAACTCCTCAACTCTACAGTTTGGCCAATAGAAAGCTTCTCTGAAACTCTCTGACTGCTGATGAGCACCTCCCCAGAGTGAGCATTGACTGGGTCGGAGGTCAGGTCCAGGTCCACAACAGCAGTTTTGCCCACGTTCATTGCAACGAGATACCTGTCAGTGTGGCCAGGGTGCTGACGGACGTAGGAAAATATTTCTGGACAGAAGAGTGGATAGAAAGAGTGACATGAATTACATTTGCAAGTGCCCTAATAAAGTTTACTTTCTAGCTGCAAGTGTTTAAACTTGTATACATTTCTTCATTAAAGGCCACAGTTTAAACAGAGCAATTGATGCACCAGTCCATTCAATATCAAAGTCAGTTCACTTAATGTACAGTTTATTTGGTGTATATATAGACTATAATATTGGACTCAGAGGAATTTATTATATTCTTGGACTTGTATTATTTCATTGTTCACGTACGGAGTTTATATGTGATTAAATAAATATATTTGTGATGCAGAGAAATGTTACTTAATTTATAATAACTGTACACGTTATTGAGTAAAGTTACACTCAGGAAACATATCCACTATAATTGAAATAGAAAATCATGCAAAATACTACTGATAAAATAATGTTTAATGGTCAAGAACAAAAGAACCATTGACAACATGGTGGCAGCGGATTGTGGAGACAATAAATATTTACAGAACCTATGTCGTAATGCCGAAAATTGAACAATTTTTTGAGATGGTGTAAATAAAATGCAACAGGGTCCAAGCAGTTTTTGAGCAATTTTGAAACTGAGACTGAGTCCAAAATTTAACAAATTCTCAAGCTTATTCAACAATAAATGATTATAACATTTGATTGAGCAATATTTTAGCTCTCAGAATATACAAGAATTATTCATCAATGACCAGATTAAAGATTTAATAGAAATAGATTGAAAATTGACTATATTGGCTGCGTCCTGCATCACTATTTCTATAACCGGATATTGTTTTTATTATAAAAGTGTTGCCAAATTGAAACATTGTTTGGTATTCCATTGTTTAATCATAAACACGGAACTTCGTCAACTAATTCTTTTGAAAAGATTTTACTCTAAATTTCGTGTTCTAATAACACGTACAAATTTTTTTATTACATTGTCGAATGTACTGAACGAAACAGCATCCTAATGTGCAGCGGAGCATAGCTGAACCAAACTAAAGCCAGATGTGTCTACAGTCTACAGCGATCCGTTTGAAGCCTTTAGCAGATTTCAACACCGAATATTCGTTTGAAGCCTAAAGCAGAGGTCCACACTGAATTGTTTGAAATCTATAGTCCTAGAACTACACTGATGTGCTTACCGATGTGCTTACCGAATCTTTGGAACCGAAACTTAATTATATACTATACCAATAGACTATAAACATTAATTAAATAATTGGGGTATAGTCTGTAGCTCTATAAACATTCATTAGCACTAAATCACCTCAACAAGTGAACTGAGTGAGCATTCATTTAATTATTATTTGAGACACTACTGAAATACTCTGAACGCTTGTGATTTCATACTGGATTATTAGTTAATACTTCATTACTTCTCATTTCTTTGACTAATAATTCGCAATTACTATACATGTTATTTTAAATGTTTCTTTTTAGGGAAAATTTCTGTTAGATGTTTTCGCCTTGTTTGTTTATGTTTTATTGAAGTAAAATTATTATTGTATTGTCATTGTTCATAAATATTGTGACTCTCTTGTTGACATTTCCTACTATCATTGTCTGTCCATGCAGCATTTGTGTAAATAATTGATATTGTGTTGTGTTAAATTTATTTTTCATTGTGTTGTCTTTATTAATTTAATTTTTTAAAATTTAGTTGTTTAAATGTAATTTACATTAATACTAGTTCCAAAGTAAACATTAACATTCCTAAAGTAATAACATTACATGATAAGGTCACATAATAATATTATTACACTTTACCAAATAATAACATTGTGTTGTAAAAAAAAATAACAACACTGTACTGCATTGTACTGCAACATTGTATTGTAACATTGTACTGTTACATTGTACTATAACAAATTGTGCTCAATAATAAGTAATAATGGATTCAAAGTTCAATTGCTTTATGAGGAAGCTAGGTCTTTAGCTAAAGAATTTGACATAACAGATAAAAAAGAATATCAAGAGTTTGTTGAAAATAAAGTTAAGCAATTAAAAAAAGAGTTAGCAGATAGAGAAAGGGATGAATGCGCAGAGATTAGGGCGCATGAACTTAAGCAAAAAGAACTAGAATTAGATAAAGAAAAAAATCTAAGTGAAACACAGTTAAAACTAGAACATGAACTAGAATTAGCTAAACTACAAAATAATAAAGTTGAACAAGCAACAAATGAAAAAAGTAAACATAGTGTCAGATTTAAAATGCCTCCTTTTGATGGCAAAGACAAAATAATGGACTTTCTTAATCTCTTTGAGGCCACTTGCAAGGGGTACAGTATCCCCATATCAGAATGGTACATTCATCTGATTCCACAATTAAAAGACAAGGGTAGAGAAGCTCTAGCACATATAGATAAAGACATAACAGATTATGCAATATTTAAAGAACAATTAATAAAATTTTTCATACATTCAGAAGATTACTTTAGGCAAAAATTTCATAATTTTTTGTTAACAGACAAAATTGAACCCAGAGCTTTTGTGTCTGAGGTCAAAACTTTTTTATTGGGATGGTTAGAGTTAATGAAGATAGATACAAAAAATCCCAATGAAATAGTTGAAATTATGGTTGTTGATAAAGTGTTGGAAATGGCTTCTAAACCTTTATTTACTCACATAATGGAAAGAAAAGTGAAAACTGTTGAAAATTTAATAGAAGCTATTTCAAACTTTAAAGACAGTCATTGACACCAGGATTCAAACCCGGGACTTTTGGTACGACACTCCAAGCGCACTGCCACTACACCACCATGACACAGATGCAGATCAACAACATTTTTAAAGTACTACTGGGCAGTAAGTGTGGTCTTTATGGGGTCAGTAAGGGGTCAACCCTTTTGTGTGTTGAGAATCTATTTGGACAAATTTATATCTGATCATGTTTTAGACTGTTATTTTCTATTTTGGGAGGGGGGGGGGGCAACCAAAAACAATGAACAGTATGTTCTAATTTGAAAGGGAAACTTGGTTGGTCAAGTAGATAATCTAAAAAATCAACTCATTATTCATTTATGCCTTACACAGACTTGATCTTCATTTCAAGAGTCAATTCTGGGCTACAATTTTCAGTGGTCATTGGCAAGCCTTTACTTTTTTATTTTCCACCTGACGCCCAGGTTACTTTTTCAGAGCTCTCTAGGCTCAAGGAAACCATGCACACAGAAAATCTGAGGTTTACCTAGGTTCAAAATCTGAGGTTTACCAAGGTTCAAAACCTGAGACACCAGGAATGTCAATCTATTTCTTCAACGATGATACATTTTCTTTGCTCAGCTCGTAACTAAATACCTTCAGTGCATGAAGCAAAAAGCAGATCCCCATGGAGGAATACGGGGGACTTCCTCAACCTGGCCAGCATTTGGTAAATCTTCAATGAGCTCACTGGACATGAATCATCAGACTGGACCTGGAGAATGGAGATAGTTCCCAATGACTACATCTGAATAAGTCTTGTAAAAAGAAAACAGGTTTCATTGTTATAAAAAAGAAAATGAAACAGAAAAAGACAAAATTTTGGGGTTAACCTCATTTCCTACACACAACTTTTTTAGCACCTCACATTTGACACAATTTTCCTTTACTTTTTTACCCAAGAAAAACTTGGTCTCAGAAATTTTCTTCACACTAAAACAAAGACTGATAATTTAATTAGCTTTGGCTATCTGGATGGATTAGTCTTGATTACATCGCAAAACAAATTATTCTCAAACAAATAAAGTTATTGAAACTGAATTTTATTCTCCTTCATTTATAAGTTTTCTTAGAAATTGTTGAATCCAAGAACGTGCTACCCGGTACTCACTTTAGAAAAGTATTGAGTGTAAAATTTGATCTGCCCTATGTCCTATGTGTTATTTATCATGTTGATTCCACCATTTTATTTATGATGTTTCATTTATCACAATTTCCTTACTTTAACATTGCATGACTTGTAGTTTGGGTGGACAGGGAGCCAGGTCTTGCTGCTGGTGGAGAATCCTGCTTGGGGCGAGTCATCCCACTGCATGGGGGCACGGCAGGCGTCCCGGGAGTACATCTGATACCTGTCCTAGACCCAAGAAGATTTCATTATAAAATTTACAGTCATAATTTTCACACTGAGACACAACATTAATAATGGTAGCATGTTGAATGTTGGTAGACATTAGTAGAATAGAAAAACAAAAATGAATTCATGTCTTTGGCTGTTCTAGTATTTCAATGTGATTGGTTTCCAAAACAATAAACAAACACACAAGTATGAAATTTAAAAAAAACATTGAAATTTTTTGTCTTCTTAGTCTTTATCGCTCCCCGTGGAGCATAAGGCAGCAACAAAGTTCCGCCAGGCCTCCCTATCCTGGGCGAGCCATCGGATTTCGTGCCATGTTTTATTTGTGGCCTTTGCTTCCTCGTCCATTGTCCTCCTCCACGTTCCCATTGGCCTTCCCCTTCGTCTTTTTCCTGGTGGTGTCCATTTCAATGCGCTGCTTGGGAGCCTCATTTTGTCCATGCGGAGGATGTGACCCAGCCATCTCCATCTTCTTTTCATTATTTCATCGATAATGAAGCTTATTCCAGTTCTTTGGTGGACTTCGATGTTGGAGATGTGGTCCTCCCAGCTGATCCTTAGTATACGTCGGAGACATCTACCTTCAAACCCTCTAAGGCGGCCTTCAATTTTGGTATTGGTCTTCCAGGTCTCTGCAGCATAGAGAAGGACTGAGCGTACATTTGACTTGTATAGTTTCAGTTTTGTTCTTAGTTGCAGAGAGGATGACTTCCATATTTTCCCCAGTTTGTTGAAGGCCTGAGCTGCCATAGCTAGTCTGGTGGAGATTTCCATGTCTATGCTTCCATTAGCAGAGATGTAGCTGCCAAGGTATTTGAAGTTTTCAATCTCTTCCACCTCCACACCATTGGCACTTGTCCTCTTAGAGCTCTTTGTCTTAACTTTCATGATTTTTGTTTTCCCTGAGTTGATCTTTAAGCCAACACTTTTGGCTATTTGTTCTACTCTTGTTGTCTTCTCCTGGATATCTGGTTGAGAATGAGAGAGCAGAGCTATGTCATCTGCAAAATCGCAGTCTTCTAGATAGGAAGTTAGTCCCCATACTAGGCCTCGAGGTTTATCTGCAGTAGCTCTCCTCATGACCCAGTCCATTACTATTAAGAAGATAACAGGTGATATCACACATCCTTGTCGGACACCTGTTTTCACCTGGAACCATTCACTCTGTTGGTTTTCATGGCGTACACAGCACTGGTTTCCAGTATAGATGTCTTTCAGGATGTTAATGACTTTGCCTGGGAATCCATATGATTCCAGAATTGTCCAAAGTGTTGGGTGGTGGATGCTATCGAAAGCCTTTTCAAAATCTATGTAGTTGATGTACAAAGAGGAGTTCCGTTCCAATGACTGTTCCACTATGGTACGCAGGACAAAAATTTGATCATTGCATGATCTTCCAGCTCTGAAACCAGCTTGTTCTTCACGTAGGACTCTCTCTATTCCTGTTCTCATTCTCATCAGTAAGATTCTACAAAAGATTTTTCCTGTAACAGACAATAGGTTTATGCCTCTCCAATTCTCACAGAGGGTTAGGTCGCCTTTCTTGGGAACTTTGACAATAATCCCTCGTTTCCATGAGGTAGGTACATGTTCTTTGTCCCATATTTTATTAAAGAGTCCTATAAGTGTTCTTGCACACAGGGTTGGGCTGGACTTGAGCATGTCTGCCGTAACTCTATCCTCTCCTGGCGCCTTATTTCCTTTTGTCTGTTTAATGGCTTCTATTATTTCTTGTTCCATAATGGGCCCTTTAGACACTTCAATCTCAAAACCCGTGTCTGTGATGACAGCCTCTGTTTCTGGGTCCGGTCTATTCAGGATATCTTCAAAATATTCTGCCCACCTCTGGAGCTGGTCTTTCTCTGTCGTCAGATTATTTCCATTTTTATCTTTAACAGTCGTCGATTTGCTCCTTAGACCTCCCGTAAGGGACTTAATGATTTTGTAGACTGTTTGGTTGTCGCCTTTATCAGCTGCTACTTGTGCCTCTAGTGCCATGTTGTCTATATAATCTCTTTTGTCTTGTCTTGCACTTCGCTTTACTCTAATGTTGAGTCTTTTGTAATCCTGTCTAGCTTCTGAAGTTCTTTCTCCATTTTTGGTGAGCATTTTTCGCTTTGCCTCTTTCCTTTGTTCTATGAGGCTCCATGTGGCATCTGAAATCCATTCCTTTCTCTGTCTTGTTTTGTGTCCTAGTGTTGTTCTACTGGTTTCGGTGTATACATTTAAAATCTTATCGCAGTGTGTGTTAATGTCGTCCTCTAAAAGATTTTCTAGTAGGCTGAATCTATTCTGTAGTTCCAACACAAAACTGTTTTTTACTAGTGTATCTTTTAATTTGGAAGAGTCATAGAGTTGGTAACTAGTAGTTTTGGTAGCTTTCTTTAGTTTGAGTTTGAGTTTGCATAAGACAAGGTTATGGTCACTACCAATGTCAGCACCCCTAATCGCCTTGACATCTTTCATACTTCTTCTCCACTTTTGGTTGATGACAATGTGGTCAATCTGATTCTTTGTCCTGTTGTCAGGAGAGGTCCAGGTGGCTTTATGAATATTCTTGTGCTGGAAAACACTACCTCCTATAACCAGGCCATTCTCTAGGCATATATCAATGAGGCGTTGGCCATTGTCGTTTCTTTCCCCCATGGCTTCCTTGCCCATGCAATACTCATAACCACTGTTGTCACATCCTATCTTTGAATTTAGGTCTCCCATGATTATCATAATATCATGTCGAGGAGATTTATCTATCTGACTTTGCAGGTTATGATAGAACATGTCTTTTTCATCTTCTGTTGCTTGTTCTGTGGGCGCGTAGCACTGTATGACAGTAATCTTAGCATATGTTGAGAAAAATCTTGCTCTGATTATTCGGGCATCAATTGGCTCCCAGCTCAACAGACTTTTCCTTGTCTGCTTGTCCATGATAATACCTACACCTTCCTGATGCTGACCGTCAGATCTTCCAGAGTAAACTATGGTTTGGCCTGATGCCAGAGTTACCATTCCCGAGTCAGTCCACCGCATTTCACTTACACCCAATATGTTGACTTTATAGCGTACCATTTCTTTGGTTACTTGGGCAGTTTTTCCTGATTCGTACATGGTGCGTACATTCCATGCTCCAATTCTGATTTCTTTTTGAGGGGTCGCCAAGGATTGTGTCAGAGGAGGGACTTCTTTTCGGCTTTCATCTCGCCTCCTCATATCAGGCATCACAGCCTCAACCCTCAGCTGAGCTCCCATAATAGTTTGGCTTTTGGATATTTCTGTTGCTGTTTCTGTAGCTTTATGGTTTTTTACATGGCAGGTTGCTAGCCTAGCGCATAACCGTCTAGGGAGGAGTTCCCCTCTCAGCTCTCAGGATAGCTGCCTTTTTTCGGGTTATGTTCCCTAGCCTTTGTGGATCCCTCCACTTCCTGCAAGGCAGCAGGTACTGATTTTGGTCCGCCCCTGGTATTTGATTTCCCCGGTACCTACCATATCTGGTGGGCTTTCCCCGATCCGCCACCTGGGGAGGCGCCCGATGGGAGATCAGTAACTCCACACGGGGAAATTTTTTGTATTATACATTTATTATTATACATTTTTATGGGGCTAAGTGGGTGATTTAGAATTATAATTTACTAACACTAAGTAGAAAATTACTTAACTCATTTGCTACTACCGCGACTGAATGCGACATACCCCCTCCGTACTAATGCGCCCAAACGCGGCCGCCACGTGTGTGACTAACCTTGTCGTTTCTAGATTTTTTTTCGATATGCGTTCTGGGGTTTTATTTTACTGCAAAAACGGCTTTTAAAAAGTAGGAATATAGTCTGTTTCGTTAATAAAAACCGGATGTTTTTATCTAATTTCGTTTTTTTGCTATGCGCGTCAAAAAATTGGCTATTTTTCACTTGCCTTTCGTCTTGTAAAACTTTTTTTATAGCCTTCGTCTTTCATTTTTTACTTTATTAATCGATAGCTCTATACATCCGAATATAACATTTAACAACAGTTCTGATAATAAGGATGCTGCAGATATAGACTTAGATAAATTTCCATTTCAACTCGATTTTTGGGATTTATTATACTTTATTGGACTTTGACGCTAGGCCTAGAGAAAATATTTAGCCAAATCATAGGGTCTCAACACTCAGCGAATGATTCTACCGATAATTCGGCATTTTTTATGTATAAAAGTATACATTTCCAGAAAGCTAAGATATTTATCTATTTTATGATGTAATTTTTATTCACTTTGGGGAATATTTAATTATTAAAAAAAAATATTTAAAAAAAATTTACTAAATTTAATACAGAGTTCCTTCCCTTTGGCTAGCACTTTCCCGGGTGTCTTTGGAAAGTAGGTTAGTAGCAAATGAGTTAACAGTAAAACTCTACGTAAAACTAACTTACTGGCCCCATGTTCTTCCCAAAAGGGTCCTGTGTTTCCTCGTAGGTCACCTGTATGTCTTCCATGCCGATCTCCTCCCCATAGTAAGTGGTGGGCGTGCCTTTGATGGTCAGCAGGAGCATGTTGAGGATGTCTGTGTAGGCGACGCCATACTTGGACGTGAACCTGTGCCGATCATGGTTACCCAGCTGTGAAAATAGAACAGGGGGTTACATCACTCATATAAAGGCTTCAGTGTCTGATTATATTTGATTATAGTTGATTATATAAACCTTTCATACAAATTAATGTTTGGGCATTATTTCATTATATTTGACTTAAATAGAAATTAGTTTCTGGGAATAGTGTGGATACAATAGCCATTAGAAAAGATGTAAAAAAATTTTTTACAGTTGATATTGCAGTAAGATTTATATAGAAATTTCAGACATAGTTTTGTATAAGCTTGGCAGTGAGTCATTTGAGCTATTGGACACTAGACATACAGGCACTTGAGCATGTCCGAAGAGTAGAACACAGAACAGTCTTTAATTGCCCTTTGCAGTGATCAATGGTTGATTCATTGAAACATGTTCTTACAACAAATGTTGGCCAGGCTCCTGGGGGAAGAGTGTCGAGCTCCTGACTGATCAGCTTCTTCAAGTTAATGCCAGACAGTCCCAGGCTCTGCAGGGTGTCCACCAAGTTCATATTGAACGGCACGCCCCCGTACCGGCGATAAGAGTTTCCACCTTCCTCGTAGACCTCTATCACCATAAACCTGCAGTGTACAAAGAAACAACACTAGACATATCTATATACAAAATAATACACACAATAATATAATTACAGCAAAAGAATACACACATTTACAAATGCATGGGTCTTATAATTTACACGCATTTATCTTAGACAAAACATTATTACATCAATTTCCCAAACCTCTTGTAAGGCAACATGGGTTGGTCGTAGACATGGTTAGAGCCCAGATCGTAAGAAAGACAGTACAGCATACTGACCCCAGGACCTGCCGGCATGCTGAAGTAATTAAACAAATCTAACAAACCTTTATGCTAAATAAAATAAAAATGCTATCTCACATTAATTAAACCTATACTAGAATATCCATCTTCCGTATGGGACCCATCAAGTATAGAGAACATTAAAAAATTAGAACAAATTCAGGAAAGAGCTGCAGGGTTCTTTACTAGCGAATATTAAAAAATGACAAGAGTAACACCATTAGTTAAATCACTAAACCTAGAAACACTAGAGGACAGAATGGCAAAGAGTAAAGTAGTAATGATACATTATGACCGCTTTATATTAAAAGAACAGCTGTTTAAAGAAAATATTATCAGTCTATACTATTTTTAAATTATTAATTATCAGAAATGGACCAATGAATAATATAAAAGAGCTAATGTTAAAATTTGACAAAACAGGGAGGTAATCCAGGTTTACGATAAGTCTGTGCATTTCCAATTATCTGCATTGTCTCCCATTTTAAATTGTTTAAAACAGTGGAAAACAAATAATAAATTCTACAATTGTACTGCTTGATGGAAGTTTACACCTACAAGTACCAACAGTAATACTACAGTCAGCCAAAGCTAACACACCTTGAAGAAGTCAATTTTGTAACAATGATGGTGTATTACTTGGGATTATTGTTAAGTTCTGAGACATAAACCAACAATTGGTCAATATCATTGGGGACTTTGAGGCTATAGAAGTATAGGAAAAAATGTCAGTTTGCATTCCCACCCCACACTAGTAATTTTTTTATTATGTAGACACGTCCTCCACATAGAAATAATTTCTTTTAAATAGCATGCCCCCCCCCACCCACTTCTCCCTGGTCGTTCTTGTTTTTAGAGATGCCCCCAACCTGGTAAAAAAATGTTTTTTTTTTCTGCATGCTTGAATGGCCAGAGTTATAAGGTCTAAAAAAAACAACCAGACAAGCCCAAATGTCTCTTTAGTCCAGGGCGTAATGTAAAAGGTTGAGCTCAGGGGGGGGTACTTCATAGCTCTGTCTGGGCTCCAGCCACCCCACGTCACGCCTAAGGCGTGGCATGCCGTGTCACAGTAAGGTTTCCACAGCAAACGATTGTTCACTGCTGTTGCCATAGGATCATTATCCTGGTGGCTCGCCCGTATACCTGCAATGTCACCCGGTAACACTAATCCTATACTATAGGTACAGACATACAGGCACCGGGTGGTTCTGAGACAGGGTTGCTGCGTCCATTGTTTCCTCCCCACAGAGACCCTGTGGCCTCTCGGAAGTGCAATGGGTCTCGGACCTGCAGCGGGAGCTGTCCCCCATGCGTTCGCCAGCCGGTGTAATCTAAAT
This sequence comes from Anisus vortex, assembly GCA_949126835.1. Lineage (NCBI taxonomy): Eukaryota > Metazoa > Mollusca > Gastropoda > Planorbidae > Anisus > Anisus vortex. The sequence continues at coordinate 17,552,254 of OX421502.1, read as the reverse complement.
ATAATTTGTATCAGCGGTTTACACACTTTGCCAGCTTTGATGCCCATGGGTACAGAAGTGTGAATGGCGAGAAGAAAGCATGATGCTGGATGCTGTCACCTGCTAATGCCATCCATGGCTGTAAACTCATCAAGCACATCTCTCCAGTCTTTCACCAATTGGAATCCTTCAGGCAGCATGCAAGTGTAAATGTGGTTCAAATGTTCATACTGGTCCTGGGAAAAATAAAAACAAATTTACATTTTAGTAAATTCAACCTGTTTAATTAAAATACATTTCCAGAATTTGATTTTGAACTGTAAACTCAGGAGTTCCACAAAGAACTATTTCTAATTGATATTAATGACTTACCCAATTGAATCAACACAGGAACAAAAGCAAGGTTAATTGTACATGATTGTAGAATTTAAAGTACAATAAAGTCAGAAAAAAGCTGATGAACTCTTAAAAAAGACCTAGATGAATTACAAAAATGGCCATCACAAAAATCGGAAATTTAACTGGAGTATGTCTTTTGACCCAGAAAATTTCCAGCTAGTAAGAGTTTCCAAGCAAATGAAACAAATAATTACAAAATACTTCATTCATGGTAAAGACCTGACCCAAACTAATAATGCTAAGTACTTAGAAGTAAATATAAATGATAAATTATCTTGGAAACCACATATTAGTAATTTAAAAATCCAACAAACCATTATGCTTCATAATAAAGAACTTTTACATGAGGAATAAAAAAACATAAAACTAAAATGCTATCTCACATTAGTTAGACCTATACTAGAATATGCATCTTCTGTATGGGACCCATCAACTAAAGAAAACATTTAAAAATTAGAACAAATTCAGGAAAGAGCTGCAGTGTTAATTACTAGCAAATCTTCACAACTGACAAGAGTAACACCAATAGTTAAATCACAATACCTAGAAACACTAGAGGACAAAAAAGCAAAGAGTTAAGTAGTAATATTGCATAATACAATGCTCAGATAAACATAGGGACAAAAACACTTTCCTTATCCCTTATATTAGAACAAATGCTAATAAGTACTCTTTCTGACATCTGGGCATGGAATGGGTTGAATGAACAAACCAGGAAAACCAGAAATTAACACCATTTAAAACACTAATCAAAATGCAAGAATAGACTCAGACCATGGATGAGCATAGGATGCTATAATATTCATTATAGAAGTAGAAGAAGCGTCTGTAATATATAAGATAAGATAACTGACCTAACTTAAATCAACTGTAAATTTAACAGACAACATTTCCTGTAAAGAACAAAACTTTCCAGCCCAAATGTCATGCAAAGCATCATTAAAATTTGTAAAGAAGTGAATGAAAATCAAGTATTGATTATAATTATATTATCATGAAAATCAAGTATTGATTAAAATTATAATTATATTATCAGTCTTTTTATGAAGTAAATGTTTCTAACAAGTTTTAGAGAATGAAAAGATTGGATAACTACAGTGTAAAGTAAACCTACAGGGGGATAATCTGCCTCAAGATTTATTGGCTCATCCAGCATTTTGTCCTCAGCTTCCATGATCTGCGACAGCGCATCAACCCTTATACCATCAGCACCATGACGCAACCAGAACCTCAGTACATTCTGAAAGAACAATATTCTATTACTGGAACAAAAAAACAATACATTGTGCAGTTGTAAGAATAGATAAAGGACACAAAAACTGGTAGGACACTAGTCGTGACGGTTGCATATGGATTCGTCCATTGATACATACTGAAAAAATCTCAGACTTGGACCACGAACAGCTGCTATTTCTTTTGGATTTAAAAAAAAATTACAATAAATGTAATAGTGTTGTTAGTTCAGTATTTTTCGGTATAATTACTATAATGTTTTTTTGTTGTTTTTTTAAATTTATAACTTTTATGTTTTATAAGCTAAAAAAAAATTATATATTTTTTTGTTTTCCATGTCAACTTTCTTTTTAACCGTATGTTTTCAATCGCCAATATGAACTCAAAGCTCATAATTTTACACAAATCAGAAAAGTCATATAGAAGCCTCTGTAGGGCCTGCAGGACAATTGTTAAAATTCTGCTGAGTACCCCAGTTCCCTAAATAAGTACCCATGTAGACTTTTAAAATGCATATTACCTTTACAGTGAATTAGAATTAAAGTGTATCAATTGATTTAAAAGAACACATAATTCTAACTGGAAATTTGTAGAATAAGAAATGTGTACTAGTGGAAACAGCTAAGTAAACTTGCTCAGCTGTGTGAAAATTTTCTTTAGCTAAACATCAGATACCTTCATTTCCTGTACAACATGCTGACATCTATAATTTAACTTTGGTTGTTCTGCGAGTAAGGGTCTGTAATAAAATTGACGTCTCTCTTCATTCCACGTCCAGGCTGAACCACCAAACACACTGATCTTAAAAAAGAAAAAAAAACATACCTTCAAAGTCAGTATAATGTTTAGCTGATTAGGTAGTAAGTTGCCTTGACAACTTTTCAACCAATATAAATATACAATTAACAAACCGTATATACTTGTGTATTGTGAACAAAATGTTTGCTTAAAAAATTTGGGGTGCGACCTATAAACTTGACATAGCTTTTAAAAAGTTTGAAAAACATCACTACTCTGTCATTAAGTTGCAACCTGTATCTGTGGTTGTAATGATGTAGAATTACTAGGATATTGCGCAGGCCTACATTTTACATTAAGAAAGCTTTTGCAGTTACCATCTTTATATAATCGATATGGACAAATATTTTAGGTTTGCAAACCCCCACACCCCTTTTTTTTGGACCGATTTTGTATTGCCCAATTAAATTTCAAAATGTCAATTTTGTCGGCTTTTTAATTGTATTGGGGACTTTGTTTTCTTACAGTGATCTTCTATGAACTAATATATAGGAGTATATACAGTAAGATGACTGTATATTGAACAGTCATTTAAGACATGAATAGACAAAAACTTTTACCCACCCAGTTGTTAGGTGGGATTATCTTCCCATTCTCATCCAATTTCCCATCATGCCAGACATAGTAGTCTGTATATGGATCCTCTCTCTTGACACTCCTTTTAAACCAATGGTGAAGATGGCTTGTGTGGCCAGGTACAAAGTCTATGATGATCTTTATATCTACAAAAAATTGTTTGAGTATAGACCATTAGATGTACACTGCTTTTTTTCCAAAATTCCATGACCCAGTGCAAACCCTGCCTATACTATAAATGGTACAGCTAAAACACCAATCCCAATTGATAACTTTATAGTCAACTAGATTTGAGTTTATATCTGATCTACACCTTACTATTCCATAAAATATTTACAATTTTGAATAGGATCATCAAAATAACACAATTTTAACTCTAAAAAGCATTGAGTTGACTGAACATAAAGGTATATCTTATATATGTTACAGATACACCTTCCTTACTAACAATTATTAGCAGAATGATGAGATTTGATGCTTAGCTTGTGCTAAGTTTTGTGCAAAATAAAACAAAAACATGTAAGAAAAACCAAAATGAGGTAATTTTTGTTATCCTTATAATTGAGAATCAAAGAAAAATATGAAATAAAGTGGAAGAGATGCATTAGTGGAAATTAATATAGAAATTGTTTGTTTTAACCCAGACTTACTGTAGATTTTAAAAATTGTTTTTTTTTTAGTAATAATTAACACTTCCTTTTATGGTAAAGTTTTAATTTAATAAAAATGAGCTCTTGACAGTTAACATCATTTGAAACATCAACTGTAAAAATCTAATTAAAAACAATTGTCCTTTTTTAGGGCTTCAGACTTTTCTAAAAAGAACATTCCCCCAAAAAATTACAAAATGTACCTCTTTTGTGAGCCTCTTGAACAAGGTGGTCAAAATCATCTAAAGTTCCAAACATGGGATCTACAGAAAGGAAATCCTCAATGTCATAGCCAAAGTCACATTGGGGAGACTTGTAGAAGGGGCTGATCCAGACTGCTCCAACACCAAGGGAGGTAAAATGATCTAGCCTGGATATGATGCCTGAGGGTGAATAGTTCAATAGTGGCAGCTGAAGTAGTATAAAAAATTGTGTGACAGTATAATAACATGCATAGCATGCTTGAAATTATTTGTATTCTAAACACTTATTACTAAATGGTGGAAACAGATACAGTTAAAGGAAACAAGCATTTAAAACATGTAAGTTGTAAGCTTTACAATCATTTATCAAAAAAACCTTAAATCATTTCAAAATTCCCTAACTTTTCATTCACCATTCCCAAGCTTTTAAACAAAAAAAATACACAAACCAATATATATTGGTAGCCTATGTGTGAAATGTTATTATTTTAACTGGTATTGTATAGTATAAAGTAGTCCGAAATGAAAATTTATAAGTGGATGTTTTTCATTTAAAAACAAAAAATATAATTATGGAATCATTGTTTGACATGTTTTTTGTGTTTTTTCCTTTTGTTAGTATGTATGAATGTATGGGTTGAAAAAAAATGCAATTGTTCCTTAGCAAAAGTACCAATCGATTAATAGAAAACTCATTCAATACAAGCCATAGTGATTGGAATCACCAACAAAAGATTATAACAGCACAAAAGACAGTGTTATTAGATTGGTCAATAAAAATAAATTACATTCTTAGAGAAATTTGAATATATTTTCATGTGAATGAATGAGCCAAAAATTTAAACTAGTTGATTTTTTTTGAGAGGATTCAAAAACAGTTCTAATTACCATGAATTTAGAGTTTAGTCTTATATAATAATATTGATGTTACATGTTGCATAAATTAATAGAAAATGTATATTATAACATGAATAAAGCTCAGAAAGTCTGCCTGTTCAGATTGGAGCGTTCAACATCAGCTAGAAATAACAGTTTTTGCGTCTCAAAATAGTTTCATCATTTAATAAGGCTGTGCTGAAGATTAGGGTTGGTGTTAATTCTAGTTACACATTTGGTTGTCTTGTTTTTTTTTGTACTTTATTGCAAGTGAGAATTTGCATTGGATAAAAACATTTGGTATATATCTTTTCTAAGACTTAGCCTATTGCTTAGAGTTTGTAAGGCAATATATAATGAATTGTTCTGGTGTGAACAATCATATGGTTATTTCCAAACATTTTTTCCAGAAAAAAAATAAATTGTGTGCCACCTTACATAAATGATTATTTTCCAACATAATCAGTTTTTAAGCGTTAAAATTTGATTTTCTGTTAAAATATCCCTAGTGTCACGTCATTAATGTGCACCTAGAACACTAACACCAGTGCAAAACTATAGGCCTAGAACAGTTTTAGTTAAGCCTATGCAGCAGCCAGGACGTACACCAAAGCAGACACCTAGGCCTATAGGCCTAGTTATAGACTATAGTCACTATAGCCTAGACCTACATCTTTTAAAGACCCTGTCACTGCATTTTATTAAGTAAAAGGTTCTGAAACCATTCAGTCGAGAGTGAAGAATCAACTCTTACTCTCTGAGAATGAGTTATGAGTCCTACTCTTGCCATGATTCCAATGTGACTCAGACTCAATTTCACGCAATGTCCAATGCAGATATTCATAATTCATAGGCTAATTTTTTTTTATTATATAAATTAAAAATGTATTTAATTGTTCTATTTGAATTAACTATTACAGTATTACTATTAGGCCCTACTATTAGTTTATTAGCCTAGCCGCTAGCCTACTCTTCTAAGTCTAAGACCACTAAGAATAAAAAAGTAAGAGTAGGCCTATTATACTTAGTTACTTAGACAGACTTAAGTAGTACACTTAACTTAGAGTTTACTTTAGATTTAGACTAAAGTTGACTAGAGTCTAGAGTTTAAGTTTAGTTTAGTGTTTAATATTAGTAGGCAAAGTAAGTTTAGAAAGTGACTGAATTTATTATGCGACTTAAAAACAAGTACATACTGCCTCTCACCTGCAAGGTCTCCAATACCATCCCCGTCTGAATCCTGAAAAGATCTGGGATAAATTTGATAAACTATAGTTTTCTTCCACCATTCTAGTGCGTCTGAATCGTATTTACTATCTTGATTTGAACAGGTGTTAGCTGCCATATCCAAGAAAAACGAACAGTTTTTTCCCTTGCCAAAATAATGCACTGAGCTATATATATAGAGAGAGCACTGATCTATAAATAGAGAGAGAAAGCACAGTGTTGTTTTCGTTCGCCTTTTAACCATGTGCAGACTACATATTAATTAAATATTATACTATGTCCAGCCTAGTCAGTCTTAAAAATAAAATACGTTGTAGTGAGCATCTTTTGAATATGTGATGCTGGAGTGGGGACTCTATGGCAGTGACACACGTGGGGCCTAGGCCTATGTGTTTGAAAAAATTCAGGCCGGCTGGTCCTGCGGTATTGTTCATTGTAGGCTACTGTCAACGAAACGGCCCGGGTTCTAGCCCTGCCCGAGTGAGGGGGGGGGGAGTGCGTCAAGATCCTGACTGAGACTAGCCACCTCACGGCACGCATAAGGCAGGAAAATAGTTACATCTGTGTGGGTATCCATATTCTAAATGATAAAACATGTTTATATGTGTTTATACCACTGAGGTATATATAGGCCCATATACCTCAATGGTTTACTAACAAAAATGATTAATTTTTTTTTAGAGATTATTTTAATAGGAGGCCAACAAATCCGTCGTCGGCATCCGTCCGTCTCCAAGAGACGATGGTGTATCTTCACGGCAAAGGTGACCAGCTGCACCGCCGAGAATGGCTGTGGAGGCCAACTCGGGAGTGGCAATCCCTGCCGCACTTCAGGCATTTGAAGGTGGATGGCTGTTGTAAAGGAACCTTCCGCCTCGCTCTTTTCTGGATGGCAGCTTCCATGCGCCCAGTTTCTGCGCGGGATGTGCCAAGCCTGACTGCGAGCCTCCAGGTTGGTCGGTCAGAAGCTTGGCATTTCCACGTGTCAAGGTCTATTGAGCTCTCGTTCAGGTCTCTTTTGCAAAGGTCCTTGAATCGCAGTTTTGGGCGCCCTATCTTCCGGTGGCCTTCGACCAGTTCTCCATAGAGGAGGTCTTTAGGAATGCGACCTGCATTCATCCTTTTCACATGGCCGAGCCACCTGAGGCGTTTCTCACTGAGCACAGCGTGAAGGCTGCTCATGTTGGCTCTCTCCAGCACCTCTGTGTTGGAGACCCTATCCTGCCACTTGATCTGCAGTATTCTCCGTAGGCACCTCATATGGAAGCTGTTGAGTTTCTTCTCGTGCCTCGCGTAGGTGGTCAATGACTCACAGCCATACAGGAGAGTGCTGAGTACGCAGGCGTGGTAGACGCGCAGTCTGGTCCTCTCGGTGAGGCTGGAGTTGTCCCACACTCGCTGTTTTAGTTGGGCCATGACTGTGGCTGCCCTGGCGATCCTGCTGTTGATCTCCAAGTCGATGGACTGTGAACTCGAGATAATGGACCCGAGGTAGGTGAAGTTCTCGACAACCTCCAAGGTGTGTCCATCGATGACAATGTTTGGAGGGGTCTCCGTGCCCTGAGCCATGACGTTTGTCTTTTTCAGGCTTACAGTCAGGCCGAACTCCTTGCATGCATGGGAGAAGCAAGTGACGAGCTGCTGGAGTCCGTCTTCGGTGTGTGATGTCAAGGCTGCATCATCAGCGAAGAGCATCTCTCGAATGAGGACCTTTTTGACTTTGGTCTTGGCACGAAGACGCGCTATGTTGTAGAGCTTGCCATCAGACCTGGTCTGAATGAAAACACCCTCGCTGCAGTCCTTGAAGGCGTGTTGGAGGAGCATGGAGAAAAAGGTGCCGAAGAGTGTAGGCGCGAGGTCGCAGCCCTGCTTTACTCCGCTGCTGACTGGGAATTCCTTGGAGGTTGCGCCATTGTAGCAGACAGTGCTGTGCATGTTGTCGTGGAAGGACCTGACCACCGCAAGCAGGTGTGGGGGACATCCGATCTTCTGCAGCAAGCTGAATAGTCCGCCTAGGCTGACCAGATCAAATGCCTTTGTGAGGTCGATGAAGGCTATATAGAGTGGCATCTGCTGTTCCTGACACTTCTCCTGGAGCTGGCGTAGTGAGAAGATCATGTCAACCGTTGATCGACCAGCCCTGAAGCCACACTGTGACTCTGGGTAGATGCGTGAAGCGAGGGTCTGCAGGCGGTTAAGGATGACGCGGGCGTACGCTTTACCAACGATACTGAGGAGGGAGATGCCCCGCTAGTTGTTACAGTCACTCCTGTCACCTTTGTTTTTGTACAAAGTGATGATGTTAGCGTCTCTCATATCTTGTGGAATGTAACCCTGTTCCCAGCAAAGGCATAGGAGGTCGTGAAGTTGCTGTAGCAGGGCTGGTTTCCCGCACTTTAGTACTCCTGGTGGGATTCCGTCGCTCCCAGGTGCTTTACCGCAGGCGAGACGGTCGATGGCCTTGCTGAGCTCATCCAAAGTGGGTGGAGTGTCAAGCTCCTCCATGACCGGCAGGTCTGATATCGCTCTGAGAGCGGAGTCTGTTACAGTGTTCTGCGTTGCGTACAGTTCGAGGTAATCTTGCGATGACGCTGGAGTGTCCTCTCCAGTTGAGCTACAGTGCCTGGGAAAAATAATATGGAGAGCCAGCTGGTGCCCATGCAGCAGGCCCCCCCTCTCCTCGCAGCTGACGGATCCAAGGGAGCGACAGAGTCGATACATCTTGGCTTCAGATGCGCTGCAGGAGTTGCCGGTGATGACGATACAAAGTCAAACCGCCTTAGGGACTCCAGCTCCTGATTTTTTGTCAGGGTTTACTCCCTTAGCATTTCCCATGAAGGGGTAAGCCGCAAGGCAGCGGTGGTTTGGAGTCAGAGTATCCTTCTCCTAGATAGGCTACCATCCAAGGTTAACGAGCCCCAACTGCCCGAAGCGACTGGTTTTGAGGCGCCAGTGGAACGTCCATGCCCCTTCTCCTGTTAGTAGAAACGGTTTTGCCGGGCTTAGTAGCTAAGCCACTCGGGAAGGCCAGGAGCTGGACTTAGTTGTAAGAGGCTATTTGAGACGCATGCCAATGGGAGCATTTTATAGGAAGTGGGAGCTTATCCCCACTACCACCCCCGGCGATAACAACCTTTAAAACCAGGCCAACAAATAATGATAGAATAATGATGGTATCTATTTACAAATCAATTTCCAGGTTTCTTACTCTACATAACTACAAGCATTTAGAAATTACCAAACTTTGCCAAACATTTTATTTATAAACCAATGTATAGTTTATAATAAAGTAGGTGCAAAAAATGTTTTCTTGTGAACTGGTAGTTTGTGCTCTAGCAGTAGCAGAAATTGAACATTGTAATTGCTGATTTTTGTCCAGAACTCATACCTTAATTATGCTTCTTCTATTAGTAGTATTAGCCAGTCTGCAGAGCAGTTTGATCTCTTGCAGTCAATATTAGACACTCTGGTATTGTTATTCTGGATTTTTATTTGTGGCTTTTTTCAAAACCCCGCCACAGTTTGAGAGAGTTTTTGGTTCTCCACCCAGCACCTGCGAGGGGTACCTCGGGCTACATTGTCATTGAGTCACATTCCCTTGGTCCATTCTCCGCCATCCACATAGCTCTCCAAATGGTTATGACACTCAGTTGTGCCATTTAATTGTTTTAGATTTTGGGAATACTCTGTGGAATTGTCACATCCTGAATCCAGCCCCCCCCTTATGACTTCACACCTCCTGGTCTCCATGCTACCAGCACCAGAGCCCCCCCCCCCCCAGCAGGAGGTGTAGTAGTGCAATCTAGACCTTTATCAAACAGTACCACAAAGGGGGTACAGGTTTTACATTGAACCCTAGGCACAACCCACTATTAGTTGCCTTTTACGATATGCAAGTTGGACTATACGCAGTTGGGTTATGCTTTCACCTGGTCATTTTTAGGACGCCAATACCCACACGGGGGCCAGAACTCATACAAACAGCTCTTGATTATTAAAAAAAGATTTCTTGCCAAAATATTCATTAATTATTATGATTGCTGTTAATTAATATTATTCAAACATTCCATTTTAGTAAAATTCACAAACTGACAGTTTTTTCGCAAACATTCCCATCCCGAATGAACCTTGATTTATCAAGCAAATGAGCAACAAACTTAAAAAACACATGAAAAGAAATATAACAATGTTTGGATATAAAATAAATAATGTTTTTATTGCTTTGTATTTAACATTGCTAAAGAAAAATTATTAACAGTATTCATGAAACATAAGAAACAAAAATTAAATGTTTGTCAATAATGCTTTTTACTGTACAATATATTACAATATACAATAATCATAGTCTTTTTTTCCAATAGTATCTCAATGCTAATCATAGGCATTTAAAAACTATAGCTACAAACCTATGTAACCAGTCACACAAATAAATAATACAAACATCCAAGAACACATATTTTCTTTTCTTGATAATTGTGTGAATTAATTCTTGTAACAATCCAGTACGTTATGTTAGCTACTGTATATGCATGGTTTCATATTTTACATATTGGTAATGGAGTTCTAAATATAAAAAAATATGAAACATATAACAACAGATTTTGCAGTAATGGCTTCAACATAACATCACAAACTTGTACTTTATCATCGGGAGGTTTGAAGGGGAGTGCAACAGTATAACACTTGGCCTATTTGTGAAGGTCTACCAGAGATAACATGATGCTAAGCGATATGATGACTTGGCCATTTAAAGCACTGGGGGTTGTGTCTAATGGTCAGCTAAACTTGAACAACAAGACATGAGATTAAAAGGTGTGTATAAAGAAAATCACCTCACAACTCTGTAAGGTAATTAAAAAAAAAGCTAAATGGAATGATTTGAAATGCGTCCAGTTATTGCGGACAACGTGTAAAATCTACCATATTCTATACGCTATAACAAAATAAACTGGTTCCCCAGAGAAATATTGGGGGCCTGAAGGTCTATTGGTAGTGCTATCAAGTGCCTTTATGAAGATCTAGGACTCTTTCCAGCTCTTATAGGTGACTGGTGGCTGGACATTCTTGTATGCCATTACCATAGTGCTGTTTCACTAGCCCGAATGGACCATATTGGTGTATAAAATAAAGCTAACCTTTTGAAATCAAACATTGGAACATCCAAACAAAATAAATCACAGCTTGCTCATTTCAGTTTCAGCGTGGATCATCTGTAAACAAGTGCGGAAATCATCCCTGATCTCCTCTATCTGGGGGTCAAGTTCTTCCTCCATGATGATATTGCCTCCTTTACACGAGAAAGACTTGCTGCGGTTGCGGGTCTTCGCTGGAACCAGCTGCTGGGGCCGCGCTGAAAGACTGCATTTTCTCGTCAGCTTTACGATGGCGACGTTGTCCGATTCAGACTTAGTCCTGGTTGAGGCAGACCGAGCCTTGCATCTCTGGACGCCGTCAGAGTCAGCCCTGGTCAATATGTAGCGCTGGTTGATAAAGTTCAGCTCATTGCAGGACCTCTGCTTAGATCCAACTGACCCCTCCTCCATGGACTGAGACCGAGTATCTCTGTTTACTTGGGATTCCCTGAGCGTACGCCGTCTGCGTTTAGGTGCACTGGTGCTCACCACTGGCACCTTCGCCCTGGCCAGAGGGACTCCACCCAAAGCAGGCTCATACTTCATTGCAAGCGGGCCTGGCAGCCTGGTGTCATCCGGGACGATGGACGCTTTGAACCGTGGGCTGCTGACCCAGTGCTTCGGTTGGGTTGGTGAGTCCGAAGGAGCGACTAGGACGCAGCCCACGTGCAGTTGCGTTTCGTTGGTTAGAGTAATGCCAGTTGGTAGCTGATAATTTGTTGTCCTGGAATTGAGCTGATTCACATCAGGCCCAATGAGCAGCCTCAAGTTTGGAGCATTGCTCTGGCCAAATCGGCGGCGCCTTTGAGCCAGACTCTCAGTTGGCTTTGTCTGTGAAGAAATGTATAAAGTTACATTTAATATAGAAAAAAAGTATTCACCTTGGTTTCTTGCTATCAGAATTAATGAAGCATTGAATTTGTTAATGAGAAGAATTCCCACATGCCTTAATTGTTCCCTAAAGTGCAGTGTTTCAAAATAAAAAAAAAGATCTTGCATATAAATAATTTTTCAAATGTCAGGAATAAATTTCCACCGACCCGCTACTTAACCATAGGCTGTAATAAAATGACTCAAATTTGAAGAAATCAAATTTAAAAAAATGTTTGTTAAAAAAATCACCATTAAAATGTTTTTTTCCACATTTATATTTATAATGCTCTTAAGAAAATCTGACAGTTTTTCTTTTTTTTTGTTTATGTTAATGAGGCAGCTACATTTTTAAGTATCTTAGAAATTACAGAGGCTCCCTCATTTAATAATATAGCAGATTATTGCTCTGATACTATTCTCTTTAAATTGCTTGCTTTCAACTCCCAAGAAATCTGCATGTAATGTTTACTATTTTAGCAGCTCATAGTATTAGACCTCAAAATCGCTGCTAAATGAAGTTAAATGCAGAACTGGTGCAGATGTTGTCCTACAGTCTTTCCCTTATACAATTTTTGAAGAGACTGCCCCTGCTACAAGACAGGATTGTAGTCCAACCATTTATACTAATGTCTCTATTGTTAGTGAGACTTAAAGATAGTGCATCACTTCACATTTTCAATCTCAAGGCAAAAGTAAGCAACTCAACAGTATATCTCTTAAGGGGATGACTGCCCATTACTGTGCAGAGTAAACCGTGTGATAGGTGTAGAGACTGAAGATGTATGAACCTTGAAAGGTGCATAGCATGTGCCACAGGCTAACCTATCAGCAATGTCCCTATCAATGATGTGTGCCACAAAGCGAAGAGACAAATCAACGATATATCGTGGATTGGCACGGAATAAGTTAAGGGAATGACTGCCCATTACTGTGCAGAGTAATCCGGGTGATAGGTTGAGAGATTGAAGATGTATGACCTTGAAGGGTGCGTATCTATAGCATGTGAAACAGGCTAATCAATCAGCAATGTCCTTATCGATGATGTTTGCTACAGGCTAACCTATCAGCAATTTCCCTATCCATGATGTGTGCCACAGGCTAAAAACCTATCAGCAATGTCCCTATCAATGATGTGTGCCACAGGCTAAAAACCTATCAGCAATGTCCCTATCAATGATGTGTGCCACAGGATAAGAACCTATCAGCAATGTCTCTATCTACAACATAGTCTTAAAAATGACACATGGAGCCAATTTATAAAAGAATAACTTAAGTAGCCTATATAGAAAGAATAAACAGTTGAGACCATCAAGCCATCAATACTGCCCCTCTTGCCACACAGTTCCTCAAGCTATCAACACTCTTGCCTCCAGACCAGAGATCAGCAACCTTTTGATAAGCGTGCCAAGTCTGGCAAACGTTCCATAGGTTGCCTACTCCTGCTCCAGACCACACTGTCCCACAAACTAGGCTGAGCTCACATGAAAAGAAAAAACTCACCTGAGTTCCTTTTGGCTTTATGCTGCATGACTGCTGTGTGCTGACTTTCAGTACTGCTGGCTCATCAGCCAACTGGTGCCACGAGGACGAGCGTGTCAGGACAGGGATTTTTGGGGACACATTCACTATAGGTTGCTGAATGAATATATGATACATAAAATGTTACTTTAATTGCAGGTAATATTTTTGTAACACAATCAGAATAGTTAGCTATGTAATATGTCATTGAAATGTTTTAACTGCACATAAATGTTGAGTAAAATTCACAATATGGTCTTGAGAGATATATGCTATATATGGCACATCTTTAACTAAGGCATTATTTATAATTTATAATCTTCATTCATTAATGATTAAATAGATAACAAGAAATGTTAATTTTCATAAAAAAATTGAGGTGGTTTTTACAATGTTTTTTTTATAACTTTAAAACAATTTGATCTAATATAAAGAATAAAGTGACTTATTAAAGTTTGAATTTATAATGGTCCTAATTAGAAACTGGACATTGTGGAATTAAAGCTAGGGTCAGACACTGGACATTGGACATGCATATTGATTTATATATTTTTTCAACCTCCTTTCCAATGTGAATATGTCCAGTGTTTAAATAAAAATCAAAGAAGAAAAGCCAAACATTGACCAGGCCTGAGTAAATAAATAAAAGTGCAACTAACTGGTATCTCCTATTCATCAATTAAAGCCCAAAACATTCTTTTAAAAAAGTATAATATATCTACCAACAATGTTTTTTTAAAATTACAAATCCAGGGCTGGGTTATAACAAATGGGTTAAAATTTAACAGATACTAACTACAGCAAACTAATTGAAAAATTTATTTAAAAAAAGAATTTTAAATCTCTAAAAAAGAACAACCATTAAAACATATATATACAATCTTGTATATAACTATACAAACGATAACATGCAGCTGAGCTAACACTTATTTAGTTATTGCATTGTTATAAAAATTAAAAAGCTACCCAGTAAAAAATTGATTAAATAATAGACATTAGACCAATAGGAAACCTTTAATACAATTAATAGAATAAAGCCTTTTTATTATAACAAGCAATTTAATAGACTATATGTTATTTAAAAAGAAAAGCAAAGCAAAATCTCATTTGTAGTGCTACCGCACAAATCATTACAGAAGTAGGTAAAATGGATTTTTCATTAAATGCAAATTAACGTGAAAAAAGGGTCCTAGGTAATTTTTAAGATTGTAATTGATTTGTAATGTTGAATGCCTTAACTTGTAGCTCTGAAAATTTAAAGTAAAACTGTTTTTAGAAATAAATTACTTAAAAATGTGTTTTTGATCAAATCTTGTATAAAATCAAGTAAAATGTCCTCAAAAATAAAACTGTGTAAAAGGCAACTTAATATTATTTAAAACATTTGAAAATTTAACAGCTTGTGTATTGACTGTGTATTGGCAATCCGAAAACCAGATTCCAACATTACCAGACAGTCCCTATCATGGAACCCCCAAGGGAAGAAGAAGAGGGGCCGACCTCAAAACAGCTGGCGACGTGACCTGGATGCCGACGTCAAGAGATCAGGTCATTCTTGGCGACAATTGGAAAGACTCGCTCGGGACCGGGATGGCTGGAGAGCCCTTGTTGGTGGCCTATTCCCCGAGGGGGGTAGTAGGCGTAAGTAAGTAAAAGTAAGTATTGACTCATCATAAGTGTGTTTGCTAAATTTCATGGCGATTGGTTAATATTTATTCATCTTGGTAATTTTTAATTATCTGTTACACTGATAAATTGTTTAAAATCTGTACTGTTTTCTTGTTCATTTTTCACCAAGTAGACTTTCCTTACTCTACTTATGTAATTATGAATAACTTTTGAACAAATTAATCAATTA
Organism: Anisus vortex; assembly: GCA_949126835.1. Lineage (NCBI taxonomy): Eukaryota > Metazoa > Mollusca > Gastropoda > Planorbidae > Anisus > Anisus vortex. Next base: position 17,536,932 of record OX421502.1, on the reverse strand, counting down.
TAAGGCAGTAAAGTTTATCAAAATAAAAGATGCAAAAAAATCAAAACGTTCCTTAGTAAAGAACGGCAAATCATCCCAAAGTTCTTAGCTTCCGATCGTGGTACAAAAACAAAAAACTTGTACAAAGTGCCCACTTTTAACCTTTTTTGCATAGTAGTTGAGGTATAGAATCATGCTTAAAGGCAACTAGGGACCTCTGGCTCACTAAAAATTGGTAGCAAAAAAGGTCTGCTGAAGGCACTTTTTATGATTGTTCTAGCAATTCAGTATATTGAGTAATTCACTGTGCATTACATAATTATCGGTATATAAATGTTAGTAGAATTTGGTAACAGAATCAAACTACTTCATTCAAACATAAAATAAAAATGTATCTATAGTTTATCTATAAAAGCTAATGAATAGGTTTTAAAAAAATAATGAAATGAAACCAAAACAAAAAGTGACTGAAAAGCCAACTAAAAACGACAGCTCTGTTGGAATAAGGGCCGAAAACCAAAGGAAAACAAACACCAAGCTTGAGCCCTCGGTGTGGACAATATAGACTTACAGAGCTCTGCCTGCATAGCTTACTCTCAGCCCAGCCCAGATCAGTTTGGGTGAATGCATCACGAGTGCTTACTTTGTGCTTTGACCTCTTGGTGACGATGATGTCCTGATTCTCTTCATTGGCCAACGAGACGCTTGCTGGTCGTGTCTTCTTGCCCAGTTTTTCCAGGGATCCTAAGGACAGAATAGTCAGGTATGAGGTATTAAGTATAGTAACTAGAAAGTAAGAAATCCTTACCAAGTTGAGCCATAGCATTCACAAGTTTCTGTGGCCACAACATATTTAAGAATCGTGTTGCCAATACAATACCAAACAGCCGTACATATTCCCAACTATAGTTAGGTACCCATCAAAGCTGGGTAGACTCAGGGACACTTTGAAGACTCGGTAACAAATCTTAGCCTTCACCGGGATTTGAACCTAGCACTAAGCATACTAATAATAATTAAATTGTATGGTATGTAATGTAATGTGTATTTGTGAATTTTCTGTAGTTGTAAAAGTATACTTAGCCTACACTTTTAGTTTTAAGAACCCCAATGTAAAAAAAAAAATGTAATAACTTTTCACAAACTTTAAAAAAAAATTCCCAAAACCAATTTTTTATTTTTACTTGCATGAGTGATATTTCTTAACTTGAATCATATTATAGGTTGTCCGAATACAACAAATGTGGATGTTTTAAGTACTGATTTAAGAAAAAAATATCCTGGACGCTTCATTTAGGGGCATCTTTAATTAACTACATGGCCTTTCACTTTTTTATTTTACAACAAAACCAATCAAATATTTTCCACACTGTTTTGTCTATTACAGTCAAAGTCACAAATTCTTTCAAACCTTGGGCAATTTTCCCAAAGTTTGACACTCTTTCCCAAACCTTATGAATCTTATTCAGCTAGTTGTTCTTTAATTTAAAAAAAACATTAAATAAAAAGCAAGAGTTCCAAGATCTACTGCTTTAATGTTGCGGGTGAAAAAGTTCCAAATCTAATTTGATTTTCAACAAAGTTGAAGTTGAAGAAAAAACTCTTAAATAATCACTTGATGTTGTGAAATACAACTTTGGAATGTGACTTTATTATTAATTATTATTACATGATAAATAAACAATAAACTCGTTTCTTACAGATAAAATAATGTTGTAAAAAAAAAAACTCTTAATAATCATTTGATGTTGTGAAATACAATTTTGGAATGTGATATTATTAGGCCTATTAATTATTATTGCATGATATAAAACAATAAACTCATTTCTTACAGAAAAAACAATTTGATCTCTTTGGTGTTTTTTGTATGGGTTTAAGTTACTAATATTTATTTATTGATATAATTATAAGTAACAGCAAAGCAATATTATTCATTTAAAATCCCTGTATTGATCAAGGAGTAACTCTCTTATATCTGTGTTACAAAAATATTATGCACGCAAATTAACACAGATGTCGATATTTCACAATCACCATTATCTATCTTACACTATAATCTCTCAATAACAAACAAAAAAAAATTAAATCTCATTCAAGATTATTGGAACAAAGACAACGGTTTGTTTTGTACAACAGTAGTACATTTTATCACAGACAAATGTTCATTTTTTAAATTAAAAAAACAGCAACACATCTATAGTGCATACCTGAGGACATGTTACACTGAGGGTTGCTATAGGCATGGTTCAGTATGGCTTTGTGCCTCATGTCCATGGGCTTTTTACTTTTGGGCGTGCCCGGCGACACAGGCAGCAGTGTGGTCTGGGACAGACTGGGCATGTGGACACCAACAGGCGTGAATTGGACGTGATCTGTGACCATACAACAAATATTTCATAAATACAGTGCAGAGCAAATTGGAAGCTTTCCCTAATTAATTTTTTTATCTCCACTCACTTTTCACCATGAAATATTAAAAACTGAAATAGAACCAACCATGAAACTAACCCCCCAAAACAAACACAATGTGACAGCTCTGGGAATAATGGAACAAATCGGTCTATGAACTCTGAAGTTTTTTTTTAGATTAAATCCAAGTTAAAAATGCCTTTTTTTTTTCTTTTAGCAGTCGGGAGTGTGGCCCTGAGATAAATTGGGAAATGGTGGCAGGGCATTGGGTTGGCCACACGATACCCTTGTATATACTATGGACACAGACACTAGGGAAAATTGCTTGGACCTATGGAGCAACAGGGATATGAAAAGGGATATGTTACTACTTATTCACAATGCTTTAAAGTTTATACCCTCTACCTGAAACTATATTTTTTTACTTCTATGAATTTGCTGTAATTGTCAGTATATGATATGGTCAGTAACACAGATAAGGAAAACTGCGCTTGGGGCTGGTGGGGGAGGGAACAGGAGAAATAATTTCAATATGTCTCGAATGTCAGTTTTTATTAATTTGTAAGATAACATAGGTGGGGGTAAGACAAGGTAGTGTGTAGAAATCATTGTTTAAATTGAATTGAAATTTCATTCGATAACAAGGGATCTAATTTTGTCAGCTAATTCTGTTGCTATGATTATTAAACTTTTTTTAAACTGTCATTATGGCGCCTATCCGAACTTTGGCGCCTGGGGTGGCTGCCCTCTCTGCTTACCCTACTGGATCAGGGTCAACTTTTAAAAGCAAAGCCATTGGCCCAATTCAAGTATTAAGCTGAGTGGGTACGGATGAAGATTTTAACCCCTCTCCCCGCCCAAGCAATGTGCTCAATTTAAAGAGACAGACAACAGACACACCACATCAACAGTTAAGCTCAATAATGATGGGACATCCTACCGGCCACAGTGCTTAGACCTTCTCTGCTCAAGTCGATGCCAAGGTGGGTGTGAACTGTGGGATAGTACTCCACATTACTGTTAGACCTCTGTAGTGTAGCTCCCCACCCTTTACGGGGCTGACATGCTCTGCGGACTTTCTGGACAGCAAGAGAGAACAAAAAATTAAAAAAATAAAGAGATCTCCGCAATAGAAATGAATTATCAAAACTATTCAAAACCATTGTGCTTGAATCATACTATTCTTTATGGAAATATATATAAATTTATGGTGTGAATTAGAAAATATTTGTACAAATTACTTTAAAAATATTTGGTGGCAAAAAGAAGTAGGCATATAGAATAGATTCATTCTTATATGAATTATGAGTTTCCATTGATTGAATGAAACTAAATAAATTAATACTTTAAAAAAAATAATTAAAAGAATAATACATTTAATGCATGCATGCAACTTTCTGTGACTGAACTGACCTCTAAAAAAGTCCCGCTTTTGGTTTGGGAAATCTCATGAACAATACCAACAAAAATAGGCACAAGTGACAGCAACCAAAACAATAAGCCAATCAGATTCATCCACCAGGGATGTGTCTCATCTTCTTCCGAACTAACAACTGACACAAATGAGCTTATGATTAGAATCTGTGGAATAAAAAAAAAAGAAAAATTTGTTACAGCATTAAAGATTTATTTACAACATCTAATATTTATAAGACAAGATGGCAAACTAGTCCTATTTTTGTGATGCTAATGTGTTTTTATGGTTGGTATTTCACAACATTGTCATAATATGACATTTACTTACTGTTCTATCCACTATTTCTCAGGGCATATTTATCCCAGTTGTTTGAAGAGAAAAGATGACACATGACAATGTAAACCTTTGACAACATAACAACAACAACTAATAACTTACAGCTGTAACGCTAGGGCAAACCACAGCCCAGATAAGTCTCCACCACCATCCCAGTGGTGCGTTGACCATCCTGCTCAGGTCTGAGCACAGCCGTCCAATGCCATAGATCCAGGTGAAGGCCACGACTGTTGCCCCACCCACGCACATCTGCGGCAGGCCAGACTGGTAGGTATCCAACACAGATACAATGTGAAAGCCCACCTTTTCATGAAAATAAAAATACAATGCAGAGTTAAAGAAATGAAGTAAAATGAATGCTATAAATAAAAATTCTATTAAGAAAATCATAGTGCATTCAAAGTAATAGCACACTGGATTAGGTTAGTCTAGTATATCAAGGGTATGAATTAAAATTAATGAATGCAATACAATAAAAAAAAAAACTCATAGCGAACTATAAATTCCTTATGTTTTATTAACTCTTTCTCTCCGGGTCGACGATACCAGCGTCGATTTTAAAACGGCCATTTTGCAGCTTCGATTTGTTAAAATACGTTTATTTCGTTTATTTTCAGTGCATTTCTTTTATTTTACTTTTACATGCATCTAGAATGATTTCCCTTTGAATAACATCAGAATTTGTGTTTATATCGTGTTTTCATTTTAAAATAATTCATTTTTATGGATTTTTTTTCATCCGTGTAGGGCAGTATGTTGTGGGTAGTGATCGTAAATGATAAAAACGGGCTTTATATTTATATTTTAAAAGAAATACTTGTTTTTTAATAGTGAAAAAGGGTAGATCTATATATTTTAGGAAAACAATGTGGTTAATTAATTTGGGAATTTATTTATTTTTGGTGTGAGCCTTGGAATTTGTGTTATGTAAGACTATGGTGGGAAATTGTTTTTTTAATTTTCGTTTAAAAAAATATTTTTTTAATGTGAGTTACAAATGATTTTATTAACTCTGTAAGGAGCTTTTAGTTTCCTTTAATTCAATAGCAAATATGATATTGTCTGATTAAAATCAAAAAAGTTATTAAGATTTAAAGATAGCAATAGTAATAACAAAGAGAAAAAAAAGGATAATTCCGTCAGTATAGGGAAAATAATTCCGGAGAGAAAGAGTTGTCATGGGAGCTGATAAACGTTGTTTCACTAGTCCTTAGCACTAACATGGTCTGATCTTATGTAACATATATGTATTCTAACACGATCCAAATAAAATGCTATGAGTGATCCATGGTAAAACAAAAAGATGATTGAATTAAAATTAAGCCCTTGAAATTCTGCTATTTTGTTTTTGGTTAGTCCTTGAACTATATCAACCTAATTTGACTGTAACCATTAAGCTTTCAGGAAAAATTTCTATAAGAGTAGAATTTAGTATTTTGTTGTTAATATATGTGTGGATTTTTCTTTTTTTCTTTATTCAATTCCTTTTAAAGCATTTACTATAAAATAAGTTATCCGCCAATTAACTGCAACGCAAATTGAGAGGTCATCTGAACATTTTATACAGTCTTGTTTTTCTACATTAAAAGTAAGTAAAGTACCTATAAAGAGACCATTAGTGTATTGGGCAAGTAAAACAGTTTTATTCTGGCCACTGCATTGAAGTGAACCATGCCCATGTGCCTTTTCTTTCCTCATCAGGTAAATCAGGGTTAAAGTCAGGGAAACTTTCAAGATGAAAGTACAAAAAAATACATATATATTTACCAAGAATTAAACCTGAAATCCTTAAAACGGAAAACACCTCAATGCATAATGATCTAACCTGAAGAGTCATTGGTAATCCTAAGAGAAACATGACTCCACACAAGCCCAGCACAAGCCATGTTTTGTGCTTCTTGAACAAGCTGCTGTATATGTCCATGATGGAGGAGACAGCAGTGTTCATTGTGGTGACGCAGGTAGATATGCCAGACATAACTACCACCACGAAGACAAGAACAGACCAGAACAAGGGCCAAGGAAGAGTCAATACAGCTTTTGAAAGGGCCACAAAGGTTAACCCTATATCTATTGGGAAACAAAAAATTAAATACAATGACATTATTAGTACAGTATTAGTATTGTATATCTTTACATTACATTTAAAACCTTTAAAAGCTAAAAATTAAATGCAAAGACTAAATTCACACTGTATTGTATATCTTCACATTACTTTAAAAGCTATGAATTAGAGACAATGGTTGCATCACTATTGTAATGTAAATTGTAAAGAAAATAAATTTTTGCAAAGCTAATAATTTCTGGCAGTTTTATGATGCAAGACTGAAGTTTAACAAAACTTTTAAAAAATGATACTCTAATAGCCATTTATGCCAATGATAACAAAGTTTAGTATAATGTGCAGTCTACTTTACAATACCATTATATTTTAATTAAACAAACAATTGCTTTCAACAGACAGAGAGAAGCATCAATACCATATTACTGCTATAGTGAAAGGCATATAATGGTACTTGCATGTATAAATATATTTTCATTTTACCTGCTCTTGCAGCATGCTTGATGTCAGTATCTGCAGCTTTTGCTAGGGTTCCAACAACAGCAAACACTACAAGACTACACAAGATACTTATGCCTGTATCAATTATGCTCAATAAGGCTGATTCCCTATATTTTGAAAACGAAACAAGTAGGCTAAAGAATGCAAATTCAAACTAAATTTTATGCTTTTTTTTTTTTTACAAAATAACAAATTTAGTCCTCTCTGGTCTGAATCAATTTATGTTTAAACACATTGCACTATTATACAATTTGTGTGTGCTTTATTCAACTTGTCAAGCAGGTTGAGTTTTAAAAACATGGAATGGGTTGTATATGTGCTTCAACAACCCCAGAAACCAAAAACTCATCAGATTTTAAAACTCTAATCAAAATGGAAGGCTACTAAAACGAGGAATACAAGTCGAATGCCATTTATTATCTGTATAAAAGAGCATCTGTATGATTAAAGTGAGGTCCAAGGTTAGTACAGCCGGGGATGGGAGTGGGAAATAAGCACCCACTCCTCTCAAAATATCCTCATAGCTTACGTCTCAAATCGCCTCTGCTTACCAAAGTCCAACTCATGGCCTTCTCAAATGACTTGTAATTAAGTCTGGCATATCATTTTCTGATGGATTATGTTACAACTAACAGGAGAAGGGGTGAAGGCGGGCCACTGTTGCCTTAAAACCAGTAGCTTCAGGCAGACGGGGCTTGTAAACCTTGATAGGTAGTTCATCTAGGAGAGGGAAACTCCGATCTCAAACCTCTGCTGTCTCGTGGCTACACCTGTCAATGGAGTAAACCCTAACAGAAAATCAGGAGTCCCTAAGACAGGGCCTTTACGCTATCTCTCTGGCAACTCCTGTGACGCAGATGATCCCTTGCTGTATCAGCTTAGCTTTTTCCCCTGCAATCACCATCTACCTGGAGAGAGAGGGCCTGCCGCCTGGGCAACAGCTGGCTCTTTAAAAGCATCGCCTAGGCTATCGTGGCCTCCCTTACAGAAAGGGGGATTGCGCCGTCTTCCCTTGATGATGGACGGATGCCATATATATGATTAAAGTTAAGGCAAACACAGCTTACCTGATGACATTATTGCTGAATTTGTTATATGTTCCCATGGCAATGAGACTGCCACATCCAATTGACATGGAGAAGAAAACTTGCGAGGTTGCATCTTTCCAAACTTCACCCTCCATAAGCTTGGACCATTGCATTGTGAATAGGTAACTGCCAACACAGAAGGTAAAAACAAAAGGTAATTAGGCCTATAGCCTACTTATACAGCTACGGTATATACTATACTATAGACTATAGCATTCATTTAAAAGTCATGTCTAAGTTAAAAAAGTAAGTTAAAATTCACTAGGCCTAACATTACTATAGCTATAACTATAGCCTATCACTATAGCATAAGTCATAAGGGTAGTCAAGTGAGACTCATACTCATAGTCTCTATTATATAATAAATACTATAACACTTCTATTAGGCCAACACTATTTATTAATATTTAGAATTTTAAATTATGCTATGGCTATAGCTATAGGCCTACTATTGAATATTAAAATAGCACTAACTAATAAGAATAACTTATTATTAAATATTAATAAATAACATTGAATCTCAGTGATCATTCATTGAATTGTCACATTGGACATTGTCTGACATTGAATCTCATTGATGATTGAATTTTGTTGATTTGGACATTTCATTTCACTTTATTTTTTTTTTACTAGCCTACTTACTTGAGACCATCATGTCCACCAGCAAGTGAGCTTGACCGCACTAAAAGTATGATGAGCGTAAGAATCGTCAAGATCAGAAATATGTAGGTTGTCTGTGGAAATTATAAGTAGCCCTATTATATAAAATGGTTTATTAGCTTTTCGATCTGCAAATAGTCCAACATTTTTCTATTGGTTTAATTTCGAAGAAAAAGACAGCTCTCCAGGGTTAGAAATAAAAAAAGGTGATTATTATGGTTTCCCATCTTTCTAAATTAAAAAAAAACAAATAATTTGATAAAAATGTAGGCCCCTAACAACTTTAAAAAAATCATATTATAAAGGCAATCAGGCCCAAGCCATTAAAATTTTCAAAAGGATAGTTTAATTTTATTTTGTTTACCTTGCCACCGGGTTTAAATCCTTTTATTAAAAATATAAAAATAACAGCCCACGTAGTCAACAAACAGAGGCAAAGTTGCCACCTAAGCTCTCCAACAATTCCGAAGCTATCCGACTGTTTCACAACAGAAAAGCTGAGGAAAAAAACAACACGCAGGCTTAATCATTTCAGGTTTAAAGGAGTTAGAAAATTATTTAACGAGATTTAAAAAAGGTGCAATTAATTAGCCTACTAGGCAAGTAGGCACATTGCTTTAAAAAAATATATGGGCCTATTTATAAATATAGGCCTAGCCTGTAGACTACTGTAGAGTCTAGCTCTATATAAAACGTGTAGATCTAGGCCTAGGTATCTATGTCCCAGACGGATCGATTTTTTTTTTTTAATATAATTATATTTTTACCCCCTTCCTTGAAAAACGACATTATAATTTGGATTGAAATGTGGCTTATTTCTTTTCAATATCATATTTTTGTTAGTGTTGCAAATAAAAAAAAAAAAAAAACTATAACGATTACGGGAGATAACTCACTAAAAGTATTCTTCTGCCGATCTTACTGATGTATTGTCGAAGTTCAGGTTGACGTCAGTGCGGTTGACCTCGTGGCACATTGACGTCACCGTGCCATTAGACCCCAGGCAGTTCGCTGAGCCGGAGTCGCAGGGTTCATCGGTTGAATCGGTTGACACATTGGCACACACGGTGTAAGTCAAGGGAACTGTGGCGCAAGCTGAAATTATTTTTAGATCGTTATACAGGGCATCCGCAGACATTCGCCCGGGGGTGGTTGATACAAGAATCCAAATTAGAAAAAAAAATATCAGAATTCAAACACACGACTAAGCTTATAGCCTCATCACATGTAGCATACTCAAGCGAACAATCACGATACTGTGACACAGACATATAAATATATAGGTTGATAAATAGATTAAAAAAAAACACAGATATAGGCCTACTGATAGAAAAAAATGAGGGAAAGACAGACAGATAGACATAAAGACATACATGGTAAAAAGAGTTAGACAGACAGATATATAAATATATAGATAGACATGTAGAGACACGGATTGATATTTATAGACATATAGATATGAAGATAGACAGATATGCACATAGATGGCCACATACATTCAACGCTGGGGTGAGTACTTATATTCGTGCTCACAGTTTGTATTCCACGAGTTCTGGCAATTCCTCCATGGCATCACAGAGGTCAACGAAGTGGCGAGATAAAACACTGACCATGACGTCACCACACTGTAGTAAACCGAGGTAGCCAAAGAGATGACCATCATGGAGTAGCCAACACCTAGAAAGTGAAGAGGTTGTGTACAATACTGTTAGAACACTGTTAAACAATACCTTGGATTCCTTATTTCTTTAAACATCAGACTCAGTGGCGTAGCCAAGGCTAAATGAAAGGGAGGAAAGGGAGTGCAAACTCCCAGATATTTGTAAAAACCAAGTTCTTTTTAGTTGAAAAGGAAGAGGGGGGGGGGTGATAATATTTTCTTGAACTAATCATTGTAGACTCGGTGCAGTCCAGTGGCGTAGCTAGGGGTGGGGGGTCCGAATTAGAAAGTCCCCCTGGACCCTACTTGAGAGGGCCCCCAAAGGAGTGTATTTTTGTTCTTTTTCTTAGGTCATAATGTCGAATGTCAAAATGCAGGGGCCCCTAAAGAGGCCAAGCCCCCCGGGCCCCCAATCCCTAGCAACGGCACTTCATATTTAAATGAAGTTTCCCGGATCAATTCAAAAAAGTAAGAAAAACTTAGACTTAGACGGTGCATTTTCTATAGGACTATTTACAACACTGTGATAAAGCACATGATATCATCGTTTAGGCCTAGCAATCTAAGACTATACTATACTATAGGCATAAGCTTTCTCCATTTACGTTAGAGAGAGACTGTCATTTAGCCTATGTACGTTGTCCTGAGCATTGCATCGGAAATATTGTCTTTCTATACTTACAGATGCTATTATATAATTCAAAATTCTTTTTACAAGTGATATTTTATATTTACTTTACTAAAGCCGAACGTGCAAACAACGTATCAGATTTAAATACTGTGACATTGTACCTTTAAACACCGGAACTGCACGCCAAACGCTGACAGGTCCAAGACTGGAGAACTGACCAATGGCTGTCTCGAGGATAATTAGGGGCGTGCCCACGGCAATTAGAACGACGACGTAAGCCATGATGAATGCACCTATTTCCAATACAAAATATTATCGAGTTAGACGATTGTTGATATCCTTTTTTTTTTAGTAGGCTAAATGACAACTAGATATGTGGAAGAATAAATGTATTGTTAGGTCTAATCAAATAATAGCTTAAAACATGACACGAGGCAATAGGTCAACTTTTGAAACTTTTCTTCACAATAATAACAACACAGCAAACGCAGCACCAACAACGACAGCAGCAACACTAATACAGGCCTTTGCATTAGTCGAAACAAAGGTAGGCCTTTTACAACCACTATTCAAACTTTCAAACATTGTTGGACTAGGCCTATATAGCCTAATGATCAGCTAATCAGAACAGAGAACACTAGTAGGGCCTATTTCTATATTCCTATATTCATGCATGCTCGTCTCAAAACCATGTAAGAATTTGATTATTGTATTTTTTTCTACTTGTTCATCTTCTGAAAAGTCAATTTTAACTGCCTATAAGTTGTGTTGATTGTTGAATTCTAATTTGAATTCATAAAAAATGTTAAGCTCTATTTATATGCACCATCCTCTTCCCAGGTTTCCCCTGCACCACCAGACTCCACATAAAGTAGGCCTACTTAAAACACAGCAATTAATGTACTATATCAATAAGTATTGAAAATAAAATCTAAAATAAAAATCGAATATAATATCTAGTGCAATGTCTAATATAATAGGCTATCTTATATATAATATATAATGTAATGTAAAATGTAATTTGATATGTAATATTTATATCTAATTTAATTTAGGCTTATTTTTGTTTATTATTCTTTATCTCTCCCCGTGGAGCATAAGGCAGCAACAAAGTTCCGCCAGGCCTCCTTATCCTGGGCGAGCCATCTGATTTCATGCCATGTTTAATTGTTGGCCTTTGCTTCCTCGTCCATTGTTCTCCTCCACGTTCCCATTGGTCTTCCCCTTCGCCTTTACCCTGGTGGTGTCCATTTCAATGCACTGCTTGGGAGCCTCTTTTTATCCATGCGGAGGACGTGACCCAGCCATCTCCATCTTCTTTTCTTGATTTCTTCAATGATGAAGCTTATTCCAGTTCTCTTGCGAACTTTACTATTGGAGATGTGGTCTTCCCAGTTAATCTTTAGTATGCGTCGGAGACATCTTCCTTCAAACGCTCTGTGGCGGCTTTCGATTTTGGTATAGGTCTTCCAGGTCTCTGTAGCATTAAGAAGGACTGAGCGTGCATTTGATTTGTATAGTTTCAGTTTTGTTCTTAGTTGCAGAGAGGATGACTTCCATATTTTTCTCAGCTACCAGCTCTTCTGAGCTACCAGAGCTAGTCTGGTGGAGATTTCCATGTCTATGCTAACATTGGCTAAAATGTAGCTGCCCAGGTATTTAAAGTTTTCAATCTCTTTTATTTCTACACCATTGACATGTGTCTTTTGACAGCTTCTTGTCTTCACTTTACTGTAGCCTTTTTTTTTAAGATATAAAATATAATATTATAACTAATATAATATCTAATGTAATATGCAAGGACCCTTACCTCCCCCGTGTCTAAAGGCCAGGTATGGAAACCTGACCACGTTGCCCAGGCCAATTATTTGACTCAAGCAGGGAATGGTGTTATGGCAGCGACCCAGGCAGCTGTCTTTGGACATGGGGTTATCCATGGAATTGTCGTCGTCAGAGCTGGTCAGTGTGGCCATATCGGACATGTAGTCTGGTCCCAAATCCGTATCCGCTGATGGTGGCGGCTGAAAGACACACAGATTCACATACTTTAAAATACAGTGGAAAATCTTTACACATTTGATATACATTATCTCACTTAAGGGGGACAACACGCGCTTTTTGTGGCCATCTAAGGAAAAATGGCACAGCTAAGATGGCTCCAACATGGTCTAACTAGCAGCGCTTCCTATTTATGTTTATCTTTTCATGTTATGGTAAAAAAAAGTATTTTGGTTTATTAGTATGTTTAAACTTAATCAAGTTGAGCTCGATATGTTCTATATTCGGTATAACGACGCACATATCATTTTTCTAGAAAGTCCAGACAAAAATCATGGTGATTTACAAGTTGTCGTGGTTATAGTTCATGAAAAAGATTGCGTGGCCAACACCCCCCATCAGCTCACATTTAACTTCCCTGAAACCCAATATATCTACATAACCCAATTGAGTCTTTGGTATAACCTCTGATGCTGCGCGCAGTGCTTTCAAGTTTCCATGGAAATCATAAGAGATCTCATTCTAATCCACGAAAATAACCCCAATGAAATAAATTGTTTATGCATTTCTGTAAATAAAAAAATATATAAACAATTCAAGATATATAGTCATATTCAGTCCAGACCTTAATTTGAAATTCTACTAAAGAATATAAATTTTCAATACGGAATAGTCCTACGTCAAGGGAAATAATGCAATGTTTCGTTGAATGCCGTAGAGTTATAACAATGGCGCTGGCTATACATGATGCTGAAGATGATGTTGATGGTGATATTACCTGCATGTTCACGAAGTTGACTATGTTGGGCAGGTAGAGGTTGGCGGTCAACATGGCCAGGGCGTTGGCAGGCCGGAAAGGGTCGGGCTGACATATCACGTACTCCGGAAGGTCAGCCTGGGGCTCGTGCTCCGGGTGGCCAGGCCCCCAGGAAGAGGGCGTGGTGCGCAGCTGTTTAAGTCTCTGTACATGCAGACGTGAATGATATATCATTAGTACATCGTTGAGTTATCTTCCATTTCACACCCAAACATAGTAATGAATGATTTTAATGATTTTAATTTTATACATTGATTATCCCTTCCTCACCCACGCACACACACTCTAGACGAGTTGTATCCCATTCAATAGTAAGAAAACTCTTTTACCAGAGTATCTCTTAAGTATGTAAACGTTTGGAATTATTAGAGTTTAGACACGTTTATGAAAGGTCTCACATTTAATTAAACTATGAGTCATCTCACATTGAATACTAGGTGATTGTGTGGCCAGCAATATCCGCATCCGCCTTTACTTTACCCCAACTAAGGTCAGTTACCCATCAGAGCTGGGTAGACTCAGGGACACCCTCCAGACCCGGGAAAAAAATCCAAGCCTGCACCAGGATTCAAACCCAGAACCTTCAGTACGCCAGCCGAACGCGCCGCCACACGACCGCCTTGCTACATAAAAAAGGCCAACAGTAAAAGGCTTGGCGGGCCTTGTTGTTCCCCGCGGGCCACCTGTGGCACCTGTGGCACAACCTTGCCTTAGGCAATGACTTTTTCTGGTAAGAATTATAATAACATGCTTAGATTAGAACCTATAGTTTTTACAATGCATATCAAATTATCCCTATGACGTTAAAACATAATAACACAAAATTACAACACAGATAACTAACTAAACCAAACAAACATTTTTTAACACTACCAAGAAAACATCACAAACTTGTGACTTTTAACCGATTGTTAAAATGCAAATACTAATAAGCTTATTACAAGAAACACAAGCGTAGCGTAAAATAAATACACAATAAAGCGCATATTCACTTTATAAATCACTAAAAAAAAAACAACGGTTCACTGAAATATTTTATATTGACCTGTTTAAATGTCCCATGTGCTCGCAAAAAGGAAACTGACGCCATAACGAGGCCGGGAAACAGAATGATTGGATTGATGGACCAGGCGACGACATGAATCCACTTGTGTCGTCTGTCTACTAAAGGCAAATCTTCCAGCAGGTTCGTTGTGAGGATAGACGCAAGCGAGATCATCTGCAATAGATACATATACACCGAAGTTGCAATAGATAAATAGACACCGATGTTGCAATAGATAAATAGACGCCGATGTTGCAATAGATACATTGACAATGAGGCTGCAATAGATACATGGACACTGAAGTTGCAATAGACACATAAACACTCAAGTTGTAATAGACACATAGACACTGAAGTTGTAATAGATACATCATATACATAGACACTGATGTTGCAATAGATAAATTGACACTGATGCCGCTTCATTGAACAATCTATTATAGTTCCTTGCTGCAGTATTCCAAGACTTAAGTCTAAGAGGTATACGCATACAAAATGGACGCAAATGAAACCAACTGACAGTAATGCATTATAACAGCGGATCCCAAACTTAACCAATCGCCGTACCCCATTTAAAGTACATTTTTCCGCCTTTCCCACAGTTGAATCCACATTTGTCGCATCTTACCAAAATTTAGTCGAAAACGATAAGTAATAACCTTAAACACCTCTGCCACATTCCACGGCACCGATGGTAAGCTCCCAAAGGCACCATGGTGCACACTTTGGGAAGCACTAGGTTATAGAATGATGTTGCTGCGTTAGATGTTTCTAGTTATACTGGTTTACCGAGACCGTTCTATCTGTTAATTGGTCGGTAAACGTATCATCTTATGGACTTTTGTAGTAATTGCAAGGAAAGCCATCTAATAAAGACGCTCTTCTTTAGACTTTTCTTTTACACAGAAGAGTCCTTCACAATACTGGGTCGCAGTAAGAAAACATGGCGCCCCGAGGGGGAAACACTAATTTCGCACCCCCACCCGCAATCCGAATATTTGATAAGATACCGGGCGCCTTTGGTACACCTTTTATTGCTTGCATTTTGACAGCGCCGACCCGAGCGCTCCCTTGTCACAGCAAGAAAAGGACAACTGGACAACTTACCGTCAGGACAACTGGGCAACCCCAACGCCAAAGCCACTTCCAAACAAAACTTTTATTCCGTCCGGTCATCTCAGTGATTCTGCCGGCGAACCTCCGGGCTCCGTAGCCCCAGCCCACGGTCATCGTCTCCGCAACCCCCAGGAGTGGTACGGACAGACGCGGGACTGAGAACTCTAACAGCCGAAAAACGTGAAGTCCATTCTGTAGGAGGACAAGAAAAAAAAACACATCATCATTAGATTTACATATTCTAAGGAACCATGAGGATTAAGTAAAGATCTATGTCTTGGAAAGCTATATAAGATTAATAATTATTTTCTATAAGGCGCATCTTACTATGTTATTGCATTAAGTATGCTCATTGCGTTAAAAAAAATATTTTATCCACAAAAAAATTTCTACAAAAAAAAATTCAGTGTCCGATTATGTAGTGAGGCAGGCATAAAATCAATAATTTCAGAGAAAAAAACTCTTCTCAAATGATTCTTTTGTCTCAGAATTTTATTGCGTTTGTCGTAAGCGGCCCCACAGTCTAGGCGCCGCAGATTCAATGAAACGCACCACAGAAAAAAAACACAACAAACAACTAAATTCCGCGGCGTAATGTGAAATTCCGCGGGATGAAGTAATTGTGGGCTCGAATATTTCTGTATTTGTGTCTATGGGTAAATATATTTCAGATAAGAAGTCTAAATGAGATTAAATGTGTTGGTGCTACTTATTAGTTCAGTCAAACCGTTCCGTTGTACAAATTTCAATCGGAAAGAAAATGAGTTAGCAAAAAAAAATAATTAACAAAATAAAGAAAATTAATTATATTAAATTGTATATTTTACTGCCTCATTAAGACAACCCCTTACAATCACCAACGCCAGTCAAGAAGAAAGTCTTTGCTCGATATACGAGACCTACCTAATTTACTAGACCGTTAAGTTATAGAGTATTATATTCTATGAGGTAAACAATGAGTTTCTTTTATTTATATTTTGTCTTGTCTCTCTTTATGTATACATACTACCTTATAAACACTGTAGAGCTCAACTTATAACTTACTGTTTTGTACAATTAAAGTATAAAGAAGCGCTTCTCAAAGGCGTTTTTGTTTTTCGCGACCAGGTTATTTTTATACTTCTAGGCCTACCTCCAGACCAACTATGATCTTAAGAGTCGGCAACCTAAGGCACACACGTTCAAGACTTGTCAAGCAAAGAGGTTTTCAATGGCACGCAAGAGACCCCAAGAAGGAGATTTTTGTTTAACGCAAGTCGAAACACCGTACGTCAGCATAATGAATGGTTGCTGTGTGGCAAACTACATAACTCAGAGCTCGATTGTTTAAGTTTAGGAATGTTTGTGCGCAAAGACCTCATCATTGGACTTGCGATCTGTGATTGAATCTATTGTTAAGATAGTCAATTTTATAGTTTTTCAACCCTTGATGATTTACAGGCAATGCAAGTCTATTCTACGAGAAAGTGATGCGGAATATGGAGATCTGCTGTAGCACACAGTGTCCGTTTGCTAAAAACTAAGCTAATTCTAGGATAGATTCGTTTCTTTTCTGGAAGCAATTAAGGTGTATCTTGATGAAAATAAAAACAATATCCGGTATTGACATGACGAGAACTGACTGTTGAAGCCGATATTCTGAATGTCAAAGCGACCCATTTTAATGAATTGAAATTTTATTTACAAGGACGTGGTAAAAAAAAAGCACTCGAATGGTTAAAACATTGGAAGGGATTTGCATTGAAACTGGACATATCTTGTCGTGAAATCAATTACAAAACATTTAACTACTTCCCGTATTTAAGGAAAGTTAGACCATAGATAGATTGAAACACTTAAAGCGGACTTTTTTTAAACAAATGCAAGATTTTCAAATTCATGGAATCATGTTTTCAGACCACATTAAGCATGACTGGCTTGATTTTTACTACAAACTACTTAGATCTGGATCTTTTTTAGTGGAGGTAGACATAAATTAACAATTTTAAAAATATTAAACATCCGAAAAATGGGCATCCATATGTGCCTATTTGCGTGAAAATCTGGAAGGAAGTTGCTTAGAAATGTCATCTGCTATCGTCAACTGCTAGGCATTCGCTCTACTTTAGCTTTTGGTCTAATTTACAGTTGTGAACCGATATTATTGCACATGAAAGCTGTTTTAAGCATAGAAAGATGTCACTTACACTTGATCACTCAGAAGTGACTAAATATGTATCTGACATTGAACAATTAGCAAAGAGCACTCAAGGCAAGTCACACAATAATTGATAAAGACTTATTACAGTTAAAATATTTTTTAATGATTACTTCCCCTTATTTAGGTATAAATTTACTAATTTGTTTTATTATTGTAATAAATATAATAGGCATAAAGCCTATATTAGCATTTTATTATGTAATTATTGTAATCATTAATTTAAAAAAATAAACTCCTTAAATCGACTTAAAGAATGCAGGAAATGTTTATTTAAAACGTAAATTATCTTAATACATCTAATTACTGTTGAAATAAAAAGCATAATGCTAGATTTTTATTACGAAATAATAATTAATAACTATTATTAGTTAATGTACACACAATTTTGTAGCATCATAAGCATCAAATTTGGAGAATTTAATTTAATTAAAGGGAAATAATAAGCCCGTTTTCTTTGCGGTAATATTAAATTTTTTTTTCTTTAGAAAAAAATAACGTACAATTTATAAATTTAAAAGTATCAATTTTAAAAGATAGTTGAAAATTATATAAATATTATATCACTCAAGAATTAAGTTACAAATTGATAAACATTACATGATCTACCCAGTTTGTGTAATTATATTTTATTAAATCTGCTCCATTGCATAACCTAGAACAAATTATGTGCCTTGTAATAATAAATCAAGGGTAAATCTCAGTTTCACTGAGAATTAATTGAATTTCAGCATGTACTAGAATTATAATATAATAACAAGCAAATTGAAATATTTACACAATAATAAGTGTTAGCAACGTGAAGAAATTATGTATTTGATGTCAATGGATATAAAATCAGATGATAATCAATAACACGTTAATTTGTTATTAAATATAAACCGCTTTAATATATAATTTACGTTATAAAGATACTTTTCTTTTAATCTTGGTCTTGCTGCGGCACTAAATAAATTGTCTCATAAAAATTTAAATATATAGTGGCACGCTGAATAATTTAGAAATCCTAGTTCGCCACACTATACCAGCCTCGATTCCATGTGTAGCGTGTAACAGATATGAATTTCTCCACACTGAAGTATCGATACTAGTGACGTCTATACTTTGGGGTTGTACCATAAATCGGGATCAATTATTTAAAATGTCCGCTGGGGGGAAAAGGAAAGGGAGGGAAGGGAAACATATTGTTATAAATTTCGGTCTATTGTTAGTAGGCCTACACTAGAATAATCTGACAGAGAATTTGAAATTTTAGTTGCTCCTTTTAAAAAAGTAAAGTATCCCGTCGGACCAAATTGATCCATAGACATGGTGTTCCTTTGAGCGATCCCATATTTTTTTTTACGTTCGCAACTCGGGTCTGTGACACACGGTCACACACCATGGCATTCTGGGACAAGCTGGCCTTGACCTATACTAATTTTATACTTATCTATATAAGCATTTTAACTTGAATGTTATACAGTTATAAATTCCTAAACTACATGAAATTTTACACATCTGTAATTACACAAATTAGATTCTTCTATCACGATATCCCATGTGCTGATAAATTACGAATCTCTCTCACTCTCTCTCAATCTCTCTCCCTCCTTCACTCACTCCCTCCCCTCTCCCCCTCTCAATTTATCTCTGTCTCTCTCTCTCTCTCTCTCTGTCTGTATCCATCTCATTGCACGCACGTAGGGATGTTAAAACCGGTTTATTTTCAAAATCGGTTTTCGGTTCTATAAAACCGGTTTAAAACCAGATTTCGATTCCCCCCCCTCGCAATATCACAAGTCACAGGCCGGAAAAGACAGATGTGCGTAGTTTTGTAGGTGAATTTGAAAAATAGTTCAAACTTAGTAAGTGTTTGCAGAGCATTAATAAGTGTTTGCAGAGCATTCAAGTGGTTATTTGTGTGAATACATTATGATTTTGTACACTTTACCATAACATTCTTTAGAACTAAAAAAATGGGCTAATTGATTAAACCGATAATAGCTTTCAATAGTGATAATTTGTGCACCGTGGACTTAGACTTGTAAAATAATGAATTGAATAGGATCACGTCGCACCAATCAAAAGTCAAAAGAATGTGTATTTAATGCTGCCGTTAATAACAAAGCACAGAGGTGGTGTGTAGCCGAATTGTTCAGGGTCACAGGACAAAACTAGTTTGCGTCTCTCCATTGCGTACATCAAAGAGTCGTCGTCGGCATCCGTCCGTCCCGAGAGACGATGGTGTAGCTTCATGGGTGATGTATCCAACTGCACAGCCGAGAATGGCTGTGTAGGCCAACCCGGGAGTGGCAATGCCTGCCTCACTTGAAGCACATCAAAGAGTAGCGCACATCTAAAAGATGAGCCGACATTTGCTTTGATGTTGTTTTTATCGCAAGCCATTGTTGGTATTTGGAGAAAAAAAAAAGAAACACAATATCTAAGACTAAATAGTGTTAGCAAGGCATTTCAAGAATTGTTTTGCGTGAATCCAACATTATTTTTTTAATAAATATTTCCATCAGAACCAATAAAAAAAAATAAAGGGTGTGCTACTTGAAGTAATGATTACCTTCCAACCAACAAACCGAAATCCGGTTCTAAAAATCAAAACCGGTTTTCAGCTTCAAAACCGGAATCCGGAATTCCGGTTTTCGTTTAACATCCCTACACGCACGTACACAATTTTTGAACAATTTTGTAAGTAATTGTCATCACAGGCTTCTGATAATCTCATAGAGAGCACAGACACTTAATGACCACTTCGGTCGTAAATATAATAATTGAAAAAAAATATATTTATATAGCATTAATAATTGCCAATATTGTCTCGTGTGATAGAAAACCATAGCATGGAAAGCATGAGACACGTTTAAGCTGTTCGAGACAGAAGTCTGTTTTGAGGGAATAAATAATTTAATTGCAGATTCTTTTCTCGCTTTGTCTCACTGTCTCTATCTATCTATCTATCTATCTATCTATCTATCTATCTATCTATCTATCTATCTATCTATCTATCTATCTATCTATCTATCTATCTATCTATCTATCTATCTATCTATCTATCTATCCATCTATCTATCTATCTATCTATCTATCTATCTATCTATCTATCTCTTTCTCGTCTCTCTCTCTCTCTCTATATATATATATATATATATCCCTCTGTCACTATTTTAATGTATTTCGTATCTTTTTCTCTAGTCTATATCCAGTTCATAAACGACTAGGCGGCCAGTTACAATAACAAGGTTATACAAAGCTGGTTATAGTCGTTATAAAGTTATAATCCAGTCCTAATTAAAAACAAAATCATAATTACGTTTTAGCGAAGTTGTTGCGCTATTGGACACTGTGGCCTAGTGCTAGCGCAATAGACTTCCATTCAGTATGGATCGGGCTAGAGTCTGATGGTGGCATAGAGCTTTCCGGCTTTTACGTCCAGGGCCTAACGATGTGAGGGGTGGTTCAAGAAGGGCACACCAACATCCTGTCCGAGACTAGCCACCCCTAGGCACGCCGATAAGGAGTATCGCGTAACATAGGGTACGATCTCCGCAGTACATGCAATACACTGCACTCCACACCTGCGGAATTTTCCTAGGATCAATAACGTGATGGCTCGCTCGTATAGCTGCACTGTCGCCCGGTCAAGAAAATCCCAGACTATAGGTCTGGACATCCAGTCACCAGGGGCGGGTTCAAAATGGACTGTCTTACAAATAAATAGTAGGCCTATATTTGGTTTTGTCCCTTGGCAATTCTGAGTATTGTATTAGATTGTTATTGTTTAGTATCGCTAAGTTAAAATATAATATTCAATTCTAATTACTACCGTGTTTCTTCTTTGAAATTCTAAGTTTGAATTAAACTGTCACATTTGCTATTACGCAAAGAAACGTTATATTACAGCGCCACTATCGCTAGACATACGCCCAACATAGGCTTAGTTTTACAGTGCACCCGTTCATCGAAACAAGAACTGTTAATACTTTGGTCAATAGATACGCTTAGAAAAAGAGGTATGGATGTTATATGTGTATCTAGTGCATCTGAAAGAAGTCTTAGGACAGAATTATATGTGTTATGTTGTTATCTTTGTTCAAGGATTGGGGGAGGAGTGCATTATCAAACGCCAACATCGCTCCCGACACTAAGTATACAGGTAAAATCTTCCTGATTTTGCTAATATTTATGTTCGCTGAAGTAGTTTCCAGTGGCAATATCTATTGATAAATCGGTTTGAACAGTCCATAAACAGTCCATAAACTGGAGCAGAAAGTGAAAAGGTCAAAGCTTTGACAAAGTCCAACAATTTTTGACATTTAACAGGACATTCCCGCGCTTTTCTTTCCACGGTTGAGCGTTTTCACGAGAAACAAGAAAATCTCACCTGTGACGTGGTCAATACGTTGAGGGACATCATGAGAACGCTTATGGTGCACATTATGGCCATCTTCCATTGGACCTTGATGTCGTGAAGGTAGGCCACGTCCACTAGCCCTTGCTGGATATGCTGGACGGTGACTGCAGCCTGGACCAGGCCCAGTAGGACGATGAGGAGGAAGAACATGCAGCTCCAGATGGCCGGGGCCGGAAGTGTGGAAGTCACGGCCGGAAACAGGGCAAACCCTAAATCTACATCGGCTGGAAATTTTAAAAAAATATACAAGATGAAACTTTTAGAAATAGCTTTACAGGAAGTGGATATTTCATACATCAATACTGAATAGAAGCCTATCGTTTGTCTTTAGTCTAGATTGAAATATAAGTGAATCAGAAAGCTTTTAATGAAATTGAGTCCTTTTCTAAGTTTGCATTAGGACATTAACACTTACACGTTTACTTGCATCTATAAGACTAGAAGTCTAGGGCAAGGTCGCAACCTAAGGCACGCGTGCCAAATCTGGCACGCATATATATTTTCAATGGCACGCGAGAGACCTCAAGAGGTTTTATTATTGAAGAAAAAAAACAACAACATTTTCCGGTTCTCAATGAGGAAAACTGACTGTTGAAGCCCATGTTTCTGAGTGACATAGTGACACATTTCAGTGAGTTGAACTTGCATTTACAAGGACCACTGGAATACATTTACATTGAAACTGGATATATCTTGGCGTGAAATCAATTTCAAAAACATTTACCTACCTGTACATCCCTATTTTAGGGCAAATATTAATATAGATAGTTGGGCTTTTTCAGAAGTACATCGATTCACTCAAAGCGAAGTTTTCTAACCATTTTTTCATACAACATCAAGCCTAATTGGTTTGATCTTACTACAATCTTCTTAGATGTAGATATTTTTTAAGTGTAGGGATATTGGCGATTTTAAAATGCAGCAAGTTGAATTTTAAACGTTTAGAAAACAGGCATCAAAATGTGCCCATTTGTGGAAAAGATCTCGAAGGAAAGTCATCAGCTATTCTCAACTGCTAGGTATTCGCTCTTCAACTTTCAGCTTACTTTTGGTTCAACTTACACTTGCGAACTGATTTTATCGCACATGAAAGCTGTTTTAAGCAAACAAAGCGGTCACCATCTGCACTTGACCACTCAGAAGTGACTAAATATTTATCTGACATTATACAATTAGTGAAGAGCATTCAAGACAAGGCGCTCATTAATTGATATAGACTAATTTCATTTAAAAGAGTTTTTATGCTCATCTTCTTCAATTAAGCATAAATAAAATTAATTTTAAAACAAATTTTAGGCCTATTTGTATTTAATAAATATAAGAGACCTATTTAATAGCAATATATTATGTAATTTCTGTAATTATTAATGTTTAAAAGATAAACTCCTTAAATGGACAAACAATAAATGCAGGAAATGTTTAACGCAAATTAATTTTAATTCTCTAATTATTAAATCTTGTAAAGTAGACCATAGTATCGGATTAATATAAAGAAATAAGAATTAGTCAGTATTATTTGTTATATTACAAAACATAAGAACATAACTTGTTTGGCATCACTATTGAATCAAATGTGGAAACGTTTTATAAATCAAGGGAGATAATTAACTCGTTTTATATGCGCTAATATTTATAATATGTTTTTTTTTAATAAAAGAATAAATGAATTAAAATGTATAACTTACAAATGGTCAAACTGTAAAAGTATTTGAAAATTATATTACTATTATATGTCTAAATAATTTATATGTATATTTTTAAACATAACATTAACAACCTAGTTTGTATGATTACTACGTATCTATTCCGTTTAACCACGATGGAATTTTACTTTACATTGATTGTAACATATTAAAGAGACATTTCAGTTACACTGAGGTCAAAATTAATAATAGCAGATGTAAGATCCTTATCTTGACAACCGATTGATAATGATAAGGCTAAGACAACAATTACCATAAATGTGAAAGTTATTTAATAAAATAGTGTGTTTGATATAAATGCAAATAAAAAGGATGATAATCACAAAAAAAGTTAAATTAAATTAGTATTAAATATAAAACGCTTTAACGATTTTCTCAATAAATAATCTATTTTGCTTTTGGCCTTGGTCTTGCTACGGAGTTAAATTTATTGTCCTAAACAATTTTTGTTTAAAGTATAATAGAGCAGGTCGACTTTTAGGCTTTTGGCACGCTGAATGATTTAGAAAACCTAGTTTGGCACACTTTTAGCAAGAGGTTGCCGACCCCTGATCTAGGGGAATCATGAACTAGGGTTTGGGCATACAACGGGTTTTAGTGAATATCACAAAGCCCGATTCCCTTTACTTCTCACCCTAACGCGTGTTAGGTGCAAATCAAAGAAGAGTGGAATCAGGGTATGCACGTTCGGATTTGTTCTGCTAGATTGGAGGCTGACCTAGAAGCAGTTCGCTCGTCTAGCGTATCGAATGTCCTGGGTTCGAATCATGTTAAGGGATGAGATTTGTTCCCGGGTCTGGAGGATGTCCCTGAGTCTAGTCAGCTCAGAGGAGTGCCTGACAAAAATTGCGGAAAAGTAAAGACGACTGAGCCATGTACTGGCCTTTGCATTCATTAACCATGGAAACTTTTAATTGCTTCTTCACGAATGCTATAGATCAAATTAGTCTCACGGATCTTCTTTACTTTTACTATACCCACGCAAATTAATATCCATAAAAATTCCCTGCAATTTAATTAAAACTACTCCGATATCTTTAATTTTAAACATAAATCATCTTATGGCCATATAGACATAAAAATCAATAATTATATTAAAATATAGTTTCCCATCGTTTTATACCTCATATTGGTTTTATTTACTTCACGAAAAATTAACATTAATTGAAAAAAATTGAATTATATAATTTTTGACAGTTAAACAGATTCTAACAGCTCTACATGTTTGTATTATTAATTGTGGTTTTAATAAATAAATAATGACAAGATGTCTTAACAAAGCACGAAGACTTACTGAATCGTGGTAAGGTTTCGACTTTTAAACCACACAGCTTCGACTCCACACCCACCAGGGACAACAACAGACACCCAGACACAATTGTCATGAGTAAGGACAATGCTGTGATGAGCATGGCGTTCCTGTATAGAGACAAATCTATTTTTTTTAGTTACTATTAAACAATTCATGTATTTGTAGCATAAACAAACTATGAGTATTTTTGTCTGTAAAAGAACTAAACAATACATGAGTAGAATTGTTTATCTTCAACTAGGTCAACTATCTCAAGGGGTTGGCATTATATATGTTTAGACATTTCAACCAGTTATCTTTGATTTTCAAAGAGCCAAGAGCAGTCCAGACATATGAATACATTTACCTGAAACTGTTTCCGTGGAAAGGACATTGTCCTGAAAGAGTGACCAGAACTCCGGTACCACATGCCAAGCTGGACAGAACGAGATCAAATGCATCAATCCAAGGCTGAAAATAAAAGAAAAAAAAAGCTAGGGGTTAGAGCTTGTACAGCTTTAGAACTTCCATAAAAAAAAGACATTGAAGAAGAGAGAAAGATGGGGAAGAATCACACAACTATATCCCATAAAGCCATTAAGGCCGGCTGGTTCTGCGGTTGGTACTTAAGATTGTCAGCATGGCGACCCGGATTCCAACCCTTGCAGCCAGAAACGAACTCCCATTGACTAAGACAGAGAGATTGCTCTGATGGTGCCACAAACTTCAGCCCAATCTTTGCCGCCCTACAAACGTTTGGGCGAAGAATGCAATAATCTTTTGAATATTATGAAAGCATGTAACGTATACGATTATACGATTGTATAACTTATATATATATAAGATAACCAGTATTTCAATATTCAGTCTCTGTATGCCTTAAGATATTATAGTGCAAAGGAAAGAATTGAACTCTTACATTTAGGCTTTTTTTTAAATAGACTTGTACACATTTCTCAAACAACACTCAACACTTGTATTTCCTAATGTTTTTCATCAATTTTGTTAAAAGCTTGTTTAGCATATTTATTTTTCATTTCAGATAAAACTGTGGGAAACAGTCAAATTATACCTAAACAAAAATATGTTTAGAGACGTGGTTTCCAATATGTAGTAGTTTAACAGAAGACAGGTATATTGGCAACTAATATTGAAATTCGCTGACAATGAAAAAAAATGCATTAGAGTAGAGGTCGGCAACCTAAGCCACGCGTGCCAGACTTGGCACACAGAGCTATTACCAGTGGCACGCGGAAAACCCCATAGAAAGCAATTCAAGTCTCTTCTACAAGAAAGTGAGTGCTATAACAGGCTGTTGACAAACTGAAAGAATTAGAAATTCCACTTTGGCACACTGTTTTCAAAAGGTCACCGACACCTGCATTAGAATATAAAAAAAATATGCCAATGCCTGATTGTTTGAAAGGTGTGTGTTATATTTTTAATCAATTGGTATGAAACAGACCAAAATAAGGGTTGAGAACCACTCTGTGTAGAGCACTGGATTCACCTTAAAATACTAATGAAACAATTTTTTTTTTTTGCTTGCTTCAGCAGCTTGCCGATCTGCCAATTTGTGTGCAATGATACGCTTCTGTCTTTGCAGCAATCAACAGAATATTTTTCTATGTTTGCTGGCAGGTTGGTTTCTATCATTTTACGACGTCAGTTTTATATTAGGCCTATAGACTAATTATTGAATCTATTACCAAGATGTATTTTGCAGCAATTTGTAGTAACGATTTTGTGTAAGTTTTGTTTGTTTTTTTCGTTGTACGAAGTCTGCATTCCGTATGCGTCATCCATCTAACAAACCAACCAATCATCAATCTAACCATCCAATCATGTTCGTTTTTAATGTCTGCTCTCCCTTCTTCCCCTCGCTATTTCATACTTATCCTCATGCATGCTTGTGAGCTCAAATAATTTACAATTCCTAGTTGTTGTTTTTAAATAAATTTTATACAAGATTGGGTCTAGATACATTTTAAAAATCAGCACTTAAAGATATTACTGCAGACATTCGTGCAGAAAGATAATCAAATATTGAATTCCGCGGTGCTGGGAACAATATCATTTATTGCGCCATCTATCTTTTTTTTTAAAAATCCACACTTAATCTGATTTTGGGTTTTTCTGACAATGTACTGTTCAAAATAGGAAATACGATGTCAAGGACTCAAAATCGATATAAAACTTTCTACGAAGTCAATAAACAAGGTTTATGTTTGTTGACAAGATCGAAGGTCATTGTCAAACAGTTGCAGCTCTAGTAGCAACGATCTTATCTATTATTCTATGCTATAGATGTATATTTTTGGTTCGTTCTTTTACTCCAAATTAGAAAACGGAACATTTATGAGATAGTTATATTCATCCCACCTTGTTTTTCTATCAATTTAGTTCCATCCGGAACAGTATACGCACATTCAAATGCAATGTGTATGTCTGCAACGAGTCAGCTTACTGTATGTACTTTATAGAACGGTACTGTATATGTTTACTTTAAGCAGTAGGCCTACACTTTTCAAGGGTCATGTTAATTATAACATCAATTATTCAATGAGTTGGATGTGCTCAGTATATTAGTACATTCATATGCAATCCTAAATTTTGGCACTTTTAGCCAGTTCGCGGGAGTTCTAGAAACATACCCCCCTCCAATCCCCCCCACCACCCCTCGCAAATGTCGTATTTTTTCGTGTATCTTGCTCCACCCATGCCGTGGTGACGATACATAAATCAATGATAAAACTGAATCCCCCCCCCCCCAGCTCCCCATTATCTCGAGGCTTATGTCGCTGGGAGGCACACATTTTTTTTCCGCGATAAAGTCACTAGCGTTGCAGAGTTATTTCCCCCCACACGGAGCTTTTGGAAATATCAAACCATTTAGCTTTGAGCGACATGTACATTTGTCGATCAATTATTGATTTGTAAGATGTTATCAGTGCTGGTACTACTGTGTTGGGATATTTCTTCGTTCGTCGCATAGAAAACATAATTTTTTAGTTTATCGCTAGTTTGGGCTCTTGGACATCTTAGAGAGCCGCACATAAATTCCGGGCAGAGCATTTTTTTTTGGATAGGATTGAACCTACAAGATGACTCGCGAAAGTATGAACCAGAGTACGAAATATCACCACTGTGTTCGAAGTTAGTGCTTAGTTCCAATACAACTGAAGACTCGAATTGGGCCAACTAAGTAACGAACAGTATTAAACACTTTATTGTACTAATGTGTTTAAATACAATGTGACAAGGTTAATCGAACAAATGCTACAACGGCTTGGCTCATTATATACAAGACAATAAAATTTAACGTTGTAGCTTTGGAACATAGAATTTTAGAAAGCATTTTTTTTCTTTAACTCTACCTAAAAAGTTAAATATAAAAAATGAAATGATATTCAGACTAACAATGTTAATGATAATGACAGTTACAACAACAATGTTAACAGTGCAACTAACTTTATTTTTTTCCCAATAACAATTGCTATTGTGGCACAGTATTAAGCTATGAAAACATGATCAATTTATACTGAGTTTCTGAGTAGTAAAGAGATGAAGAATCTTAGTCAATAAAGTTTTCAATTTACAAAAAAAATGGATGAATGACTTGCATTCAATGATGCCCATTGGCTTATCTCGTCAAAGTAAACACAATTTCTTTACTAAAACATTCAAATCAATTCTTGCTGGTATTTTGTTTAGGTTTTTAGCCATGACTATTTGCCATTCACCAGCACACAGTTATCGATCTATTGATTTGATAATACAGTTTGTGTACACAAATATACAACAAAGCGAGAGAAAGAGAGAGAGAGAGAGAGAGAGAGAGAGAGAGAGAGAGAGAGAGAGAGAGAGAGAGATGGTGACGCAGAGCCGTGAGTCGACTCTTCACTACGCCCATATACAATACGTACTAATTGAAGTGTGTCACGTTTTGCTGTTGCACTCAACTCTGTTGCACTTGATTGAATGTTGACAGGGTATTAAAGCGAGACAGACATTTTTTTTTACCATGTAGGTTTTATGTGGATGATTATTAAAAAAAAATCCCATAAAGTTAAGTGTGACAAAAAGTTGGATGCTCAGAAGCGATATATCTTAACGAATATCCATTTACAAAGTGTAGGCCTACAATGTGTATCCGAAATAGTGCATGTTTTTGAATGTCCGTGAATTGCATTACAAAATTAAAATAAAATTCAAAGTGTGAAATCTGTGTCATTGCGGTTTTATAACTTTAAAAAAAAAGTTTGTTGGCTTCATCTCCACGTCTTAAAAGTGCTATTTAATTAATGCTTTTATTTGAACTGCATGCATGAATTAATCTCACCACTCCATCTGTCAATACTGACTGACACTCGTTCATTAGGCTCGGTCTCTGAAGGTGACGCATCTCTTGTGTTAATATTTATTGTGACATTTCCAATAGTTTCTATTAAACTGATGGTGCGTGTATGTGTGTGCATTTGTGTGTGCTTGTGTATAGACATGTGAATGTGTATATGTGTGTGCCAGATGTGTATACCATGTTTAAATAGGTTTCATATTGTATTTTAGAATTGTCTCGAGAATTAATTTCGTTTTGTGTGTTTCTATTTAATTATGGCGTCTAGATTATTTGTGTATAATTGTATAGATCAGGGGTCGGCAACGTAAGGCACACGTTCCAAACTTGGCAAGCAGAGCGATTTTCAACGGCACGCGAGAGACCTCCAAGAGGTGGGTTCTTTTAAAAAAATTGATTTTCCTGTTCTGAATGAGGAAAACTGACTGTTGATGCCGATGTTTCTGAATGACATAGAGACACATTTCAGTGAGTTGAACGCATTTACAAGGACGGGGTCAAACAGCGCTTGAACTGAGTGAAATCAATTTTAAAACATTTAACTATATGTATTCATTTATTAAGGCACTTATTAAGACAGATAGTTGGGCTTTTTCAGAAGTACATCGAAGCACCCAAAAGCGGAGTTTTCTAAACAAAGGCAAGATTTTCACATTTATGGAATCATTTTTTAATACCACATCAAACCTAACTGGTTTGATTTAACTACAACCTTATGAGATGTAGATGCATTTTAAGTGGAAGGATATTGACTATTTAAATCGCAGCCAGTTGAATTGTCAACATCCAAAACAATGGACATCGAAATGCCAATTTGCGGAAAAATCTAGAAGGAAGATGCTTAGAAAAATTATCTGCTATTATCATCGGCCAGGCATTCATTCGCTCTACTTTCAGCTTTTGGTTCAACTTATATTTGTGAACAGTACTTATTGCACATGAAAGCTGTGTTAAGCATTCAAAGAGGTCACTTACACTTCACTACTCAGAAATGGATAAGTATGTATCTGCCATTATAAATTAGCGAAGAGTAAGACAATGCGCTCATTAATTGATTGACACAGACTAATTACATTTAAAAGAGTTTTTTTTGCTCATCTGCTATAATTAAACATAGATATAAGTTATACTAAAACAAATGTGTTTTTATTAATTTAATAAATATAAGAGACTTTTTAATAGCCTTATATTATGCGATTGTTGTAACTATTAGGCTAATGTTAACAAGATAAACAATAAATACAGGAAATGTTTATTTACAACTGCTGAACGTAAATTAATTGTATCTCTCTAATTAAATCTTGCTATGAATAACATAATGCTGGAATTGTATAATGAAATAATAATTAGACAGTAATATTTGTTATAATATTACAAAACATAACTTGTTTGGCATCACTATTGATTTAAATTTAGAAACTTTAGTTTAATTAAAGGGAGATAATTGACCCGTTTTATTTGCGCTAATATTTCTAATGTTTCTTATTTTTCTTTTATAAAATACTAAATGGCCTACAACTTATAACTTTATAATAAACTAACTGTAAAAAGTGGTTGAAAATTATATTAAATATTTTGTGACTAAAAATTATATGCACATTTCTTAAACATTACATTAACTACCCAGTTTGTATGATTACTACGTATCAATTCCGCTTAACTATCGATGTGCGACACATTATCATATATTAATAAATTAAAGATAATCTTAGTTATAACTGAGAACAAAATATAATCAATATTAGCAGTTGCTAGATCCTTATCTTGACAGCCAAAATATCATGTTTACAAAAAAATTACCATAAATATGAAAGTATAGAATAGTTATAAAATATTGTATTTGGTATAAATACAAATTAAAGGATGATAATCACTAACATGTATATTTTTTTTATCTTGCTTCCCAAACAAAGAATTTGACAAGAATTATTTTTTTATTCTAAGTTTTGTAAAAAAAAAAGTACATATTTGTAAATTTTTTTTTCGAAATGTTATTTAATTATATAGATCTATAGATCTAGAACTAGCCTATGGATTGTTTACTTCAACTTTCGATATTAGTTTTTTAATTGTTTACGGTTAACTCGTGGACCAGTACAGCGTTCAGGCATCAAGTCTAGACCTAGGCCCTAATAATAATTTAACCTGTTGCTACTTTACACAATTTGTTTCTCCTCCCACCTCGCATCATTTTTAGTCTCAACTTTTTCCAGTTTATCATACATTTCTATAATGTTATAGCCTTTATTATGGAATTTTTTATGTTTACCATGATGTCTGATCAATTTATTTTGTGTTGCCAAATGTGAGGTTAGATTAAATATACACCTTCACCCCCCCCCTTTTTTTTCGCTTTGTTGCCACCTCATCTAAGCCTATACACTAAATTTCCAGCTACAGCAGCTCTGTTATAGGCTACGATATAACTATGGTATGGACTATGGGCCGTCGCTAATGACTCTATAAGCGTTGCCAAATCTGCAGCACAGTTGAAACATACATTTACACTTTTAATCGCATCCCAAAATACATTTTTTTCGCTTATAACATAAAATAATGCTAATAGTTTCTTGAAAAAAAAAAGCCAAGATAAAAATCCAAGGTCCTCGAAAATAAAGGCCAATATCCCTAGTTCGGATCGAAAAAGCCAAGATCTTGGGGAAAAAAGCCAAGGAGTGGTATCACTGATTATGACTTAATAACACCACTATCTGCTCTTGTAGTCTCTACAACTTTCTAACACGCATCTTCTTTTGCATTCTGAAAACTTTCGGGAAAATCCATTCAAAAACTTTCTGCATCGAAACCTATATAACGCAAGCACAAGAGTCGTTTGGCTGTTGTTGTTGTTTTGCATAGCAAAAAAGAAGAAACTTTTGATTGATTGACCAGTGAGGTTGAATGCTATTAGTGTAAATAAGTTCAAGCATTAACATCTTCTATAAACGTTCACCGAGTGGCTTGGGTGTATTATTTCATAGTGAACCAGACCCTTGACAAACGACACAAGACTCGGGTTTGAAACAGTGTGAAAAGCAGGAAATTATCAATAACTTCATGTTTACCCAAACGCTAGCACTGATATCTTCTTGATATCTTTTGTATAAACATTTGAATCTGTACAAAGATAAAGATTTCGCACGAACTTTAATTTCCTCAACGGCATATTAATGTTTTGCACACCCACAAGTCTTCTTTAAATTTTATTTTTATTCGATTAGAAACAGCTAGTCCCCTTTTTAAAACATGTTAAATTATAAAAGCCAAATTTTCTTAATTCATTTGAAATTTTATTATTAATCATTTCCGGAATTTTTGTAATGCATTAATAAAGGAATTGGCATTGCAAATGATTTAAGCTCCCTTTTTCTGCCTCTCTCAGAGTTTGCCCCCCTCTCTCTCTCTCTCTCTCTCATTCATTTTCTCTCTCTCTTTCTCAAATAATTTTTTTTATTTATGAAAATAACGACTTTATTAAGCTAATACACATTTAAAATGTGTTTATAATCTCGAAGAGCCATGTTTTTTTTTATACATTGCACAACAGGCAATTCCGGCGTTATTTTAGATGCAAAGAATAGATCGACTGACATTTTGAATGAACTACATTTATTTGCTCTCTCTAGATATCTCTCTCCCCTCTATCTCTCTGTCTATCTTCCTTTTTCTCTCTCTGTGACCTCTATCACTCCATCTCCCTTTCTCTCCCCACAATCTTTCTCTCTCACTCAAACACTCACATAAGCACACACAAACAACAAGACATCAGATATAATTGACAAAAAGAACACGGATATAAGCAAGTGTATTTAAAAAAAAAAAAAGGCTTTATCAGACATACTTCTAAAATTAAACATATTGTTATTCTCTATGTAAAAAGCCCATGCATAATTAATTACCTTTATTGTAGACAAGTTGTGCCATTTAGGGCTCAGGAAGGCCTGTATCCCCAGCACAGACCCCGACATGGTGCTTGCAGCGATTAACAAGATTATAATAAGGACGGATGGAACAGCAGTGAAAAATATTGCAATCTGGAGGAGAAATAAACAAAACGTATTATGTATACTTTACATATGGTATACATATTGTATAGTGGTACCTATTGATGCAAGCTGAGTATACAATTTCATACACTTTATACACTATTCACTTATCCATTTAAGCGAGTTATAGGAATAAAGCAGCTATAATAAGAACATATATATATATATATATACAATAAAAAGAAAAAAAAGTAACTTGAAATGTATTCACAAATTCTATAGATAAGTAATAGCATTTAAAATTGGCGGACGCTTCTTGCGTCAAGAATATTGGTACCGTAACTAATCCATTCATTTTATAGACCAGTGGTAGCACTATAAGGCAAATGAAGTTTTAGTTCACAGGCTTGGTTGGCCGCGACATATGAATATATTGACAATGCCATGCTGGATACTATGTGTATGACCATGTCCCTCTTGTACTTTTAACTGCGACTATGACTATTATCCCTTCAGAGCCCCGAATATTATCTCCGAGGTTGCGTGAATGCATCCGAAGATATATTTAGAAAGTGGATTTCCCAATCCAATGAATTATATTGCCTTACCACCAGATCCCAAAGACCATCCTGCTCTTAATGAAATTGGGCTCAAAACCCGCCAAGACGATCATTCCACGCTCTGCTTTAAGTGATCATATTCCATTAATTAATACTTTCTATTTGTTATTTTTTTATTTATTGTTATGCATTAAAATACACTGTGAGGGGTGTGATCTAGCGATTGAACAATACAAACAATTACCAGTGATCACACGAAATACTGTAGTAGGTAATACTTTTGTGTACTCACCTTCCCCAAGAGCCGGGGTCCGATCGCAGACAACAAAAACACTAGGAACCAGATGACCAGTAGCGAAATTATAATGTAAGGTACCAGGTGACCCATATTGGAAATACTGTCCGTCATCTCCAGGGTGGCAGAACTGAGCAGAAAATACAAAGAACGATGGATGATTTGGCATGACATTGACACGATTGATCAATCGTTCGATATGTTAGTCAATCAAATGATCGCTATTGATTCTGCCTATTGTCCTCATTGTCGTTTTCTATTAAATATATATGTGTCATTCAGTCTGATCACATAGCTTTCGAGATAATATTGCATGCTTGCTTTGGTAACTGGTCTTTTTAGAATTAAAGGCGAATACCAAGAGAGAGCCGAGCTACTTTATAACTTATTTATGCGAGAACCAAGCGATTTTAGATCCAATATCAAGCGAGAGGCAAAGGCAATAATTAGGATTATGACCAAGCTAAACTGTTCACAAAGAGCAGAAATAAGTTTTGAATGTACTTCAACATTTTCTTCTCCCAGGGCATAATACAAAATAATACAGTATGGGGCTCAAAATTTTTATTTTCTACAATTAAATTGTATTGGCAATTTGATCTTTCAACAGCACTAAAAGATGTCTAAATGTGCCAGCAGGTCATTAAACCCAATTATAGTATAAATGTATGTTCATTAGCTAATTACATGCTATCTAGCTTGTTCAAATTGTTTTTTTCTAATGGACTTTAACAAAATTTACCGTGGAAAGCTTGACCTAGACATATTTGTGTCTAGACCTCCGTATCGATCTCAAGCACGTGACCAGGAGAATGGTGTATGGGAAGGTGGGGTTTGAGATCAGCGATGGATACACAAAAAAAATGGTGTAATCGATAGTGTATATAGGTCGCAGTGACCGCATGGACTGCGATGACACACGAGAAACGGAAAGGGCCAGCCGAGCAAGCAAGCAGCGGCGTTAGATTAAGTGAGTCAATGAGTTAGTCATGTGCTCAGTTTGATAAAGCAAATTCAGTTCGATAGAGTATAGCAATGATTAAGTTAAAATAATGTAGTTAGTGTAATTTCTATACAAAATTTGGCCAAGATCTAGTCTATTAAATTAAAATTGAAAAAAAAAACAATTCGCTAAAATGGAGCGCAAAGTAAACTATACTAAGGCAGGCTTAAATAAAATAGAACTATCAGGCACTCTTCAAGACTAGATCTATGATTTGAACACAAGGAACCCGACTGCCACAAGCTAGACTCCAGCCAAATGTTCTAGAATCTAGAGTTCCACTGCCACAAGCAAGGCAAAGAAATCGTAACATGAAAAAAAAAATGTTTGACTTTGAATCAGCCAGTATGCAATTTTTTTTTATCCTAGTATAGAAACAATGCACAACGCTACAGGATAAACATATACAGACTGCTGACAATTGTCTTGTTCACACAATCCCACTAGTATCATATTTCAAGCAAATCTGGTACATCCTGGTTCATTCGCTCTAGGAATCAATAGAAATATCAATAATGGCCTACCAAAGATATTTTTACTCCTACTACATATTAGTTAGAATGATACGAAAATGATATTTTTCTTAGGATTAAAAGCTTTATCATGTGATTAACGTAGATGTCAACTGGTGGTTATTTCTATATGTGACATTTCATAATGTCAATGAGGACAGGTAATTACTTCACCGTTCAGACAACTTGCGCAATTCTGGGTTCAATTCGAAACAAAATGTTTCCAGAGATTAAAAGGTTGCCATTTTGTAGTTTTCTCTTAGTGTGTGTGTGTTTGTGGGTGGGCGGGTGCCCGAGCTCTAATACCAGTGGCCTTTCTTGAATAATAGACACATTGAGTAATAGGCCACTATTTGATAGGGTTAATTATGTTGACGGGAAAAAGACGCCTAGAGAGAGAGAGAGACAGAGAGGAGAAAGATAGGAGAATTAATTGGGGAGTTTGTTTTTAATTCAAAAAATTCTAAAAATCAAAGCTGAAAGGGGATAATATGGCAAAAAAGTAAAAAAAAAAAGCGAGGAAGAGAGATCGCGAGAGAGAGAAAGAGAGAGATAAATAGAACACAAGAAAAAGACAGACGTTGAGAGAGAGAGAGAGAGAGAGAGAGAGAGAGAGAGAGAGAGAGAGAGAGAGAGAGAGAGAGAGAGATTTGAGTAATCTGAATAATACGTAAAAGTAATAGAAATCGAATATTAAGCGCATAGAAACATGAAAAGAACGAGACAGACATAATGTCAATATAATGGCAATAACTTTTTTTATAGTAAAGCATAACCGAAAAATAAACTATAGATAATAAGATATAGTGAGAAAGACAGCTCTAAACAGAGAGAAAGAGTACACAAGAAAACACAGGACTTAAAAAAAAACATATATTTCAATATAATATAAACCTGGACAAAACGAAAGCTTTTCCGACTAATCCAAACAGGTTTCAGTGAGATTTTTTATATTCAAGTGTTTTAGAGCAAATTAAAAACGAGAGACGCTGAGTATAGCAAACCAATGCTCCCGCTTAGCGCAAATCAGCGTAAAAAAAAATAGCGGATAAAGTACTCGTTAAAATCAGCTCCGTTCTTTGACTACTTTCCAAACATTACGCGGAAAAGGGATGTTCATAAAAGACGCCGCTCGCTTATAATTGTTTTCTTTTTTTTCGGGAGGGTGTGGGGGGGGGGGGGGGCTGAAAAAAAGTAACCAAGTTTTATTTATTAAAAGTAATCACTACTGCAATCGATTTCCTTTTTTTTAAATGTCTCGTCGAATTAATTAATGGTATATATACATATCTATCTATCTATCTATCTATCTATCTATCTATCTATCTATCTATCTATCTATCTATCTATCTATCTATCTATCTATCTATCTATCTATCTATCTATCTATCTATCTATCTATCTATCTATCTATCTATCTATCTATCTATCTATCTAATTATCTATCTATCTATCTATCTATCTATCTATCTATCTATCTATCTATCTATCCATCCATCCATCCATCCATCCATCCATCCATCCATCCATCTATCCATCTATCTATCTATCTATCTATCTATCTATCTATCTATCTATATATATATATATATATATGGGGGTACCTGGCGAGGCGGAGGGGAGAATCGGTGCGGGGGGGGGGGGGGGTGATGAGGGGAAGCGGGCCATCAAGGGGCTATTTCCTCGGCCGGCGGCATCTCGAGGCTGCCAGTCATAACATATACATGTTAAAAACCTTTGAATTGGACGATGGGTGGCGGTAGAGGGTTGGGAGGGGGAAGGTCGGGGATGGCAAATCCAAGCATGATTGCGTCATGCGTGACCCTCGTGTGTTCCGCACGTGTGCGTGGTATGACCACGAGGGGGAGGGGGGGAGGCTTCACGGCAGCCCGCAAGATAAAATACACCAATGTAAAATGAAAGCATAATAATGATAGCAATAAATGATAGCATCAGAAACGATAATAGCAATATCATATGATAATATTGATACAAATGTAAGCATACAATGAATACTGACAACGAATACGCAATGTAAAAATACTTAAAATATGTTACATGTACAAGAGCTAAGTGATTAAGTAGAGATAATGATAGGAAGATATGTGCATTCAATCATTCACTCAGTAGTGGCTATAATTGTAAGCAAATTGTACAGGGGATGGCTAAGCTAAGGTTAATCTTTATGAGAGTAGATTATATTAAACGAAATCTTCCTTAATTTCGTGTGGCGTTAATCTTGTTCGAGACCCCAAAAACGCCACACACACTATTCTGTTCCTTTTGTTTTAAAGAAAATATAATTGACTTTTGTGTCACACTGTGACGTTTTGTTACGCCGTTTGACGATAGAGCAGGGTTCGGCAACCTTTTGCAAATAGTATGCCTATCTAAGACTTCATAGTCCTTCAGCGTGCCGACAGTCTGAAAGTCAACCTGCTCTACTGTGCTTGTTTTATTTATAGATAATTTTTTTATAGCTCTTTATATTTGATAATTAAAAAAAAAAAATTGTTTGTGATAATCATCATTTTTGTTCGCATCTAATAAGAAATATAAAATTCCCCTTTTTAACTTTCACGGATTATTGAAAAAAAAATTGTGAAGATATAATTATAGAATTCTTAACTTACTATACATTCATTATATTAATTTAATCTTTATTTTTAATAGGAGGTAACCACTCTTCCGAGGCAGGCACTTACATGGTCAGCAACTTATTATTGATTCTCAGTTATATAACTGAGAATTCCAAAAAATGTATTACTTAATAAAAATACGATGACAGTATACTTAAGTAAAAATGCTACGTAGTAATCATAATAACTGGGTAGTTAATGTAGTTTTTAAAAACATACATATAACTTATTTATTTAATGTTAATATAATTGTCAACTATTTTTCATAGTTTGATAATTTTACAGCTATAGATTGTAAAAAAGTGTTTTGTAAAAAAATTTGTCAAAATACTTTGTTAGAAATATTAACGCAAAGTAAACTAGTTATTTATCTCCCTTTAATTAAAAAATACATTTTCCAAATCTAATTATTTAGTGATGCCAAACAAGTTTTGTTTTGTAATAAAACTAATATTATTTCTTAAAAAATTCAGCATTGTGGTATTCATTTTAAGATTGTATTAGATGTCTAAAATTAATTAATTTACGTTTATTAAAACAGTAGTAAATACACATTTACTGCTTTAATTGTTTGTCTATTTAAGGAGTTTCTTTTTTAAACATTAATAGCCTAATTACAACTATTAATGAACTTTGTCGATATGTCATTTAGAAACCTCACCTCGGCTTCAACACTAATTTCTCCTCATTCAATACCGGAAAATGTTAGTTTTTTTTTACCAAGAAACACCTACTGGAGGTCTTTCACGTGCCAATGCAAATCGCTCTTCGTTCCAATTCTTGGCACTGGTTCCTAAGGTTACCGACCCCTGCGATAGAGTATAAGTGGGTTTGCAGGTGCGGGGTGGGGGATATTTAACATTTATAAAAAAAAAACGTTTTGGGACGTCATTTATGGACAGCAACTTAACCAACGCTTGAAATTCAATTTCCCTTTTGCCTGCACAAACAGCAGCACGAGACTTTTTTTTTTTTTTTTTTTTTTTTTTGCTGTCGTTTGTGCACGCGAGCCAAATACAAGAATAACAACAAACACATTCTTGTGTTTTCGACATTATTTCATTAAGGCTGTTTTTGTTTCTTTCCCATAACGACATGAAGACAAATTGATAAAGCTCACTTTAAAAAATAAAGAAATATTTATACCGTTTTTTTGTTTGTTGAATCGGCATTCAAAATCTAGTTAACTTGTTCTCTTAAAAATATTGCATAAATAAATGTTTAAAAACATGTTCCGGAATTTCGATTCTATTTTCACTCAATTAATTATACAATTCATGCGTAAATACTTTTTTGTACCAAATGTTTTAGAAAACAAGTCTTATTATTTTAAACGTTCAGGCCGATTTGTTGTTTTTTTCAATCTCAACTCACAATAGAGGCTGTGTGGCCAGCAAAATTTATAAAAAAAAATACTTTGTACAAAACATTTGGAATAAAACTTGTGGACGACTATGAGCTTTTTGGATTTATGTCAAATTTTAGAATTTTAGTTAATCGGTGTCGATTCTTGTGGACAGTAACTGTTGGAAAGACTCGCTCAGGACCGGGATGGCTGGAGAGCCCTTGTTGGTGGCCCATGCCCCGAAAGGGGTAGTAGGCGTAAGTAAGTAAGTCGATGAAGACCATTCTTATGTCCTTTGACATGGTCGCTTGTGTGAATGGAGGTGGATGATAAGGTCAATTCATTAATATGTATTTAGAAACACTCATTTTGAACATTTTGTATTGTAAAGTTTGAAATAAAAGAAATAATGCATTGGAAATTAAATTTTGTAAAACCATGTTTTTAATGAGACCGTAGAGTATTTTGAAAAGCTTCGAAACTGTTCACCCCAGCAGACATAAACCGAATTCCTAGCATGAAAACAATCCAACGCTTATCCACTATACCAAATTAAATAAACCATTTCTCCCCCACGAGAAGAAACTTCTACAGAATAAATAATAATCTCGTCAAGTAAGCATCTAAAAAAAAACCATCATTATTTTTTTGTCAATTCCTTAGAGATATGATAATTATTAAAATATTGATTAATAATGCGGAGCTAGTTCTTTTTTATATTATCAGTCCCGCCATTGATCGATTAAGCAATCAAATATACTATTATTCTAATCACGTAGGCCTACGCGTTTTGTTTTTTTCATTTTCTCTCCTTTAACCCATCGATGTCTAGCTTTTGAAATTTCCAACGTCGTTGTTGAGCTGAAAGTTAGGAATAATTCAGTAGCCTATTACATTTGTCTGTACAATAGATTGTTTTTGTAAGCACATTTTTTTTTCATATTTTATTAGGAAAAAAATATTTTGTTTAAAAAATCAATCAAATTAAAACTTGATGTAGTTAATAATTTTCCGAGCAGTAATGGATAATACCCGCCATTTTTCTTTGAAGAAAAAATTAATGCAGATGAGTACTGTGTCACGGAAGAAAACTCGAACTATTATTCTCATAGACCCTTTAGATATACAAGGAGGAAATTGTTGACTAAGTGGCTAGCCCAGTGGTTAGTGCCCCAGGCGGTCAACTAGATCAAGGGTTGGCAACCTTTTGACAATAGTGTGCCAAAGTAGGATTTTTAATTCATTTAGCGTGCCAAGAGCCTAAAAGTCATCATACTCTGGCGCTGATTTGAGTTGCCTTTTTTTTGGCGGCGGCGGGGGGGGGGGGGGGCTTTTCCGCGTGGCATTCGAAATCGCTCTGCGTACCAAGACTGCCGTAGTTTGCCTACCTCTGCTGTAATGTATAAGTTACCGCTATGTCCAATTTTAATGTACACTCATGTACAGTAAGTGTAGATTGTACAATTTGTACACAATTAATAGTAATGATTTTGTTGATAATGGTTACTTTCATTTTAGTAAAAGAAAGTAAGAAGAAGACTGCTTACTGTATGTAACCATAAAGAACAGAAAATTTAACAAATTAACTTTATTTGTGGGACGCTTTTGGCTATTTACGAAAACATGAATATATAGTTTTATCATACCCGACTGTAAAATAACACAACTACCGTAACATATTTTAACACCAGCGTAAGACCGTTAACCTGTGTATTAAAATAGTAATGTTACGTTGGTAACCGTCATAAATTGGTAATCCGGGTAAAGTCATATAGGCCTACTATACAGGTACATTTAACAACAATCACTTGTTGGAAATGCAGACGCTGTTAAATTTAGGAGCAAATATTATTTTTAAGCTAAACACCAAAGAGTATTATCTTTGCATTTACTAGTGACAAGGGTCAGCAATCTTTTGACAATTGTGTGCCTAGTGCCAAAGTGGGATTTATAATTCATTCATCGCGCTAACAGCCTAAAATGTCACCCTGCTCTAGCACCCTCTTTTTATATAGAAGAGACTTAAATTGCCGTTTCGGGGATCTTTCGCGTGTCATTGGAAATTGTTTTGCTGCCACGTCTATCATGCGAGGCATAGGTTGACGACCCCTGACCTAGATGACCCAGGTTCTTACCCTGCCTACGACAAATCCCCGCCCTGTAGGAGATTTGACGAAATAATTTTCTTTCTAGAAGGAACGTTAGAAACGTATAAGACAATTGTTCTTATCTTATTTTATAAAGTACAGTATTGATCTTACAAATAATATTACAAAGATAAGCAAAATGGGAAAAGAACGCTCACTGATGAATACGTTGGATAAAAAGAACTCATACAGAGGTATTGGAGGATATAAAATTGAACTATTTAAATGTCAATTAATTTTTCACAATTCATTTTAATATGGAATAATTTTAATGTGAAAATGAAGAGAGTAAATTGAGAATCTGAGACACAAATTAAGATAAGCTATTGGTAGTTTTCAAAGCAACAGGGTTTAATAATTTGGGACATATATCTATGATAATTGGAACTTGTAATAAACAAACAATATTATATAATTCAGATGGGTCTCCTTAGGGCATTAGCCCCCCTTGAGTCCTCCTGGCTACACCACCGGAAATCATAAGCAAACCAGTTTAAAAAGATTAACTAACTAGCATCGACTGGCCTACTAGTATACAGCGACATAGAACTAATCAGGCCTACTAAGCTCACAGGGAGGGCTGTAAGTCTGTGAGACTACCATATTTGTAAGGGCCTCTGAAATCAAAAATAGAGATACACAATGCTTCACTCGGAATTAATTATATTACAACTAGAGGATACTTAGTAAATGTTCAAGTACACATTCAAAGACAACCAAATTTTTGGCCCTCGGCGCCACATGAGATTGCAGGAGGTTCAGTGGCATTTCCTCTCATCTTCAAAGCAACAATAAAAAAAAACATGCGTAATTGTCCATTTAATTTTTGAATTTTAATATTCATGGGCCCCTAGAACTCTTAAAGGTCCCGGTGCGGTGCACCGGCTGCACCAACCTCTCGTGGAGAGAGATTCAGAAACAGAAAAGAAAATAAGTGCAGACGTCAGACAAAAAAAAATACTGACAAGACTCATCCGTTCAGATGTTATGGTGATTTAAACGCTAAACGCCAATATCAGTGTAACGACTTACAAGAAAGATCTGTTAAAACGAGCGAATGAAGCCCTGTACATTGCAGCTGATTGCTCACTGGTCATGTTGTTACTGGAGTTGAAAGTCACGCCGTCTAGGAAAACCCTTTCTAAAAAATAAAAAAAAACACGAAAATTACAAAACTGCAAAACATCTTTTACCAGAAAGAGCTTTATGTGCCTCTGGCTACGAGCTAAATTAAATTTTTGAACATGAAA
This sequence comes from Anisus vortex, assembly GCA_949126835.1. Lineage (NCBI taxonomy): Eukaryota > Metazoa > Mollusca > Gastropoda > Planorbidae > Anisus > Anisus vortex. The sequence goes on along the minus strand of OX421502.1, from coordinate 17,493,520 downwards.
ACATAAAATATTAACCATAACACAAGTTTGAGACAACAAATGACACATTTATAATAAAAAGAAAAATTCAAACAGCATGATTCATTGGTTGATTACTCACCATAATTTACTTTCCGGAAAGGCAGATTTCCGGAGATTGCCGAATAAAAGTAATAAAGTGCCCAGGCGGCCGGTGTGTTTGAGTATGACGTACGTGCCAAACTAAGTAGAAGACTGCACAGGCCTATTCCTGTTGATAAACAATTAAATTGTTGACCTGTACACTCCATAAGCTCACATTAATATACCAGCTTTATAAAAGTAGGTCTACCGTTAATCTCGCAAAAAGCAAAAATATCAACACCCCTGATTTTAAAAATGATTTTAATAGCTTAAGTTTTTATTGCCAATGTTATATTTCTGACATCTTCCTTAATGTGAATGCTCGCATCTATGAGGGAAATCAACTGTTGACTGAAGAAGATCTCAGACTGGAATTATTGTGAGATCTATTGCAAGGAAAAAACAACAACACACTGTTTTCATATTGATTTAACAAGTCGTATGGGCGTTAATTTACGCGGTGTATGTAGACCCTTATATTCCCTCCCCTTTTCCTCCCCCCCCCCCCACCCAACCCCTAACAGACACAACGATGAAGTATAATTAAAGATGCCCAGGGAAACGGGAAAAAGCTCTGGTCAAGACTGCAGAAGCTGCCAGGAGACCGCTGGGAATAGCGTGCGTGAACAGAGGTTCCAAGTTCCATGAGAAACCTAAATGAAAGATGATATACGCCACAATTTATGGTAGCGCTGTAGACACGTTTTATTAGATATAAATTATATGAAATTGTAAAATAAAGTTCACATTGGAAAAAAAAAATAAAGAAATAAATGATAAATGTTTTTTTAGGACTGCTCGACTGGCACATAGCAAAGACATCATAAATACAATTTAAATCCATTTCCTCCCATCACACTTCTATATCCTTAAGGAAATAAAACACGATGCAATGTGCAAGAGAAATGTTCTTCAAATATTGACACTGTCGAAGCCAAGATGTCCTTCTTGTCATATCCGAAGATATGGATTTTTATCTGGAAAACATGTTTTTAAATATTGCCAACGATGGCGAGATGTGGAAGCTATGAGGGGATTAGGCCTAGTGGCGGAAACTGATATACATATGAATTGAAGTAATTGGGAGCTTACACACTCATATGTACATGGCGGCTATATGGCGTCAATCAAAAGCATTACACAGTCTATCGATCTCTTTAGAACATCTAGATTTCTTGCGTGCAAGATAAAGCGTAACTATACAATCTCATACAATTTTTAATGGGTGTCTTTTACTCAATAAATAAGAATAAAATCTCATATTTTTCTGTTAGACAAAAACAACATATACCAAATATACATTAGAGGTTGGACAGTTTTATGCAAACTCGCTTTCTCTATAATCATTTAATTTCTCCGAATGAAAGAAAGATAAACTAATCGAATTTAAACTATAAATTTTGCTCATAAATCGTTTAGAGGTTCATAATTAATGATATGACTTTTTTTTTCCCTTTTGCAGCAAAACAAAACCACTAAAATAAATTCTATGCAAACATAATATACATATTAACCCGCAATAAATTGTCTGGAGTACTACAACGAGTGTGTTTTTTTATGAATATCTAGTCGATGAGGCAGAACTTTAATATGTCTCTTTATATAGTAATAAGTTAAAAATGCTTCTATAAGAATAGTCCACTTGCAATATGTGCTAAGCCAAATAGAAAAAAAGATTTTGCAGGAGTTTCTATTACATCACTATTTAGCATCTTTTTAATGGCGCCTTAACCCTTACAGTCCCGGGCGCGTATATAGCGGAACTGAAGGCAGCATAGATAGAAGTAGGTCGGTACGGGAAGGGTTAAATTTTCTTTAATATAAATTAGTGTGTTTAGAATCGTGTAAATGTTGATCTAAATATTATTGTATAAAATAAAAAAAACAAAGTGTGAAAAACTCAGTTTCAAAAAGTGAATTGGCACCTTATTCGTGTGGACTACTAATATATTCAATAGTAGCATTTGAGCTTAAATGAACAACATACACATACATAAAACAACACCCACAATAAAAATGGACGACGCAGATTAACACTCACAAAACAAAAGAGAAAATGATTTGACTGTTTTTGTAATCAAATTTCTCGAGTTTGATTCGGAGAATAAAAATTGAGTCACGCTGTCTACGTCTGTATTTGAGTCAACATTTTAGATCGATAATGTACCAATGAACATGATAATGTACCAATGAACATGTCTTCCGTACCAATGAACATGATAATGTACCAATGAACATGATAATGTACCAATGAACATGTCTTCCGTACCAATGAACATGTCTTCCGTACCAATGAACATGTCTTCCGCACAGGAATTGGTTTCTAAACATTGCATACTACGATTTTTGAATCACTGATCTCAGTGCTCAACGATAAAAGAAATGGTATTATAAAAAGGTTGAACACATTTATTAAAACAAAAATTGTAGATGTCAAGGTTACATAAATGATAACTTTTGTAAATGAAATGATCAAGATGTTCTTTAATTCTACTGTTGCGGTCAGTACAACTTAGTCTTGTGACACACACACACACAAAGGAACAGTCATTCATAAAGTGACAGAGAGAAGTAGGTATATTGTGGGATATGTAAAGATATGTATAGAATGGAAATCAGCTATATGGAAAGAGCGACCATACTACAAAGGCAGAAGAGAGAGAGAGAGAGAGACTGAAAGAGATTGAGAGAGAGAGAGAGAGAAGGAATGAGAAGGACATGAAGAGATAGTGGACAGAGAGAAAAAAAAGAGCATTCAGAATGATCCATATTCTGTGATGTGAATTGATGAAAGAGTGGCCCAATCTATTCTAAGTGGTAGAATGTCACAAAAGCCCTGATTTAATTACATTTCGCTGTCTCGTGGAGTTTTCTGAAACTACTTCAAAAATGTAAGGGAAAAAAAACGACGCTTTGTAAAAAAAAATCTCTTTGAATGCGCAAACTGTTTGGATCAGAATCAACATCTCTCGGAATCTAGGCCAAACCATTAGATAGACGTTTGTCTCAGAATGTTTACATCAACTTTGGACGGAGCTATTACCAATAGATCTATTGACCCCAATTGTGGAGAAAAGGTAAAGAGCTAAATGAACCTAACAATTACCTAAAGAATTGCCATTTTGTTTGTGGGCGCCAGTGGTTCTGAGTTTTGATGCTTTCTTTTAAGACCATCGAGCCAAAATGCTAATTATAGAACTAGATCTAAGCGTCTGCTGATAAACTCTTGCAATAATAAGAATCTGGTTGATGGCTTGTCTAAATATCACTGCTGTTGTGGAAATTCACGAAAAAAAAGGGCGCAGAGATCAAGCTTTAAGCAGTACTTTTTGTCTCAACCTAGAAACGAATTTAGAAATAGTAGAGCCACAGTACTGTTAAGAAACAGAACATCTTTGGTAGCCTGTAGAACGAGCGTCTGTAGCATATCGAATTAGAATCAAGGATTTTTCAATTTAGAGATTATGTTTAACTCGTGTATAAACTATTGAGTCAGAACAACACAGTTGCTATGTATTAAATAGAAGAATTCAAATTAACTCGTAAATTGACTTAGTTCCATGTAGTGATAATCTGATAAGGAGTTAACGGAAGATGTTTGAAGATACCATTTTATCTGTTTGTTTTTTTTCTAATGAGAAATTAAATGGTTTATGGTATTTATGTTAATTTTATTAACGTTTTCACAGTATGTTAGCGACCGAGCTATAGGTATCAAGTACCGATTACATCTACAGCGCTCCAGAACCGTCTACAGCTACAGCCCTCCAGAACCGACTACAGATACAGCATTCAAGTACCGTCTACAGTTACAGCATTCAAGTACCGTCTACAGTTACAGCATTCAAGTACCGACTACAACTACAGCATTGAAGTACCGACTACAGCTACAGCATTCAAGTACCGACTACAACTACAGCATTGAAGTACCGACTACAGCTACAGCATTCAAGTACCGTCTACAGTTACAGCATTCAAGTACCGACTACAGTTACAGCATTCAAGTACCGACTACAACTACAGCATTGAAGTACCGACTACAGCTACAGCATTCAAGAACCGACTTCAACTACAGCCATCTAGTATCGTCTACAGCTACAGCATTCAAGTACCGATTACAACTACAACAGCCCTTTAATACCGTCTACAGCTAAAGCATTCAAGTACCACTACAGATACAGAACTCAAGTACCAACTACAGCTACAGCATTCAAGTACCAACTACAGCTACAGCATTCAAGTACCGACTACAGCTACAGCCTTCAAGTACCGATTACATCTACAGGCCTCAAGTAATGACGTCGATAGTCTTGAAAATTGTGCTGAAATTCATTTCTGGTATATGTTTCTGTATATTCGTTAGTTTTTATTGTGCGTCGCGATGTAAAAGTACAAAAAAAACGCTGCTCTTATGTAGATCTATATGCTGTTATGTGTGTATGTGTGTGTGTGTGTATGAGCAAGGCGAACTCTATAATATTACAATCCGACAATCTTGTAAAAGAATGTATGCAATAAAAGCTCTCGTGTTTGACCTTGCCAACTTCTCGTGTGATCTCGTGATTCTAAAACTCGTAATGTGATAAGCATTTATTTATGATAAAAAAAAAAGCCAAAGTGCTTAAACAATTTTAAAAAATCATGCTTAAAATTTATGACGCTGCTGACGGTTAAAGTTTTTAAAAAAAATCTTACTCTAATTGCCCATTACAAATTTTTTATTTTCTTTATTATTAGTACAAAAGAAAAGATATTCCCAAAATTTGAAGAGTAAGGAAATAAAGCTTTTATATTCTCTTGATTTTAAATTAAAATGTAAAGTTCTAAAAAAACAAAAAAAACAAAAAAAAGCTTGCCACAATGTTTCCCAAACTCCGTTTCGCGACTAGATACCAGGCCACGAATGGAAATTTACTGGTCGCAAACAGAAGAGTTCAAAACCCTGGTAAGATTATAGCCATGTACTAGAAATATTCCCTATAACAGTATTATATTTCATTCTAGTTGGACAATTTGTGATATTTGAATGTATAATAATAATAATAATGTTTGTATAACGCTGCAAAAAAAACAAACATGTAAGCTCAGAGCGCATACAACTAAGAACACGGATACAATCTCTATGCTAAGAAATATGAAGATAATTGATGTTTAAAACCTTACAAACGTAGGACAAATCAAATAAATGAAGCATTAACCGACTTTTACATTATACCGTCACCGTCCTACACTAGTCTCGAAAGATTTGGTGGAAATTGATTACTATTGGAGCTTAGGCAAAAACAATGTTTAGTGGGTCACAGAGAAAAAGTAAAGTGTCTCCTTCATCAGACCAAAATTATCTATAATGATTGTGAAGCAGCGTTTCAAGAGTTTTCTTGGCCACAGTATACTGGGAGATTGTGTGGCCAGCACAATGCCCAGACGGTTACCAAGTATAAGTAGTTTGGGAAACACTGCATTGGCTACATGTTGTAGTCTACAGAGATAAAAGATTGATCCGCCGTGTCCTTAAACCAGGAGCAGATAATCAAAGTTGAAGGCCGTCGAGAGAAGCACCTGACCTAATTTCCTTCAAATAGGAAGTGGTCTTTATAATGGCAGATGAGCAGGCTGATGGGACATGAGGAAAAAAAAGACGACACCTGAAGTATCTGACAATTATCGTCGATTTCCTTAGCTTTTTTTTTTAAATTTTATCTTCTAAAATTTCTTAATTCAACACGTCTCATGTAGGCCTACAGAGTTAATTGGGTAAATAAAGAATATAAATAGTTATATTTCGATGAATAGAAAAGCGAAAAAGTTTTTTTAAGTGGTTTAAATTGTAAGATTTTTAAAATTAAAAACTACGTGCATACTTGTGCATAATATAGCTATTGCAGTGCTTAGTTTAAGCTCATCACCCAAACTTAGAGTAATAGGCTAGCTTGATAAGTAAGCATTCAGGTTAGACCACACGACCTTTACGGATAATGTGTATTTGGACCTTTTGCATTCCGAACAATATAGTTGGGGCTTTTTACAATTGTTAACATAATACGGTTTGTTGATATTTCTCTTATATTTTGTCTATTATTTTTAATAAGCATTTTGAAATAGAGATCTTAGATGATTCTTCTATAAAAAAAAGATTAATGCGTCCTACACTCATCCGTGGTCTGAGTCTAGTCTTACATTTTTTATAGAGTTTTCAATGACGTAAATTTTTTTCCGGTTTGTTCAGGCAACTCATTGTATGTCCCGACGCAAATAATCCATGGTCTTACATTTTTATTAGAGTTTTAAATGATTTTAATTATTATTTTTTTCTGGTTTGTTTAGGCAACTCATTCCATGCCTGGACGCCACTCTGAAAGAAAGAATACTTACATACATTTGTTCTCGTATAAAGGATAAGGACAATGTTTTTGTTTTTCTATTTACTCCCCCCCCCCCCGCCAAAAAAAAAAACAAAAAAAAAAAACAGTATGCACAACTACATCAATACCACACATTTGTGCTTGTTTCTTGTTTTATTTAGTTTTTTCTTCTTACAAAAAGTTGGCAAACGTTTCCGCTGACATTCCCAAGATGAGTAATCACCTCATCGCTCATTCCGCGACCTGCAATCAAGCAATCACACGGGCAATTTGTCCAAACTAGACTGACACAGATGATTGAAGCAGACATCCAAATTGAGAATTACTGGCATTATAATGTCTGAAGGTCGTGGGGTGGGGGAGGGCTTGATAAGAATGATTTTTCTTCTGGGAAAAATGGAGAGAGGTGGGGGGGGGGGGGGGGCTAAAAGTGGTAGCTGGAATTCTTTTGAGTTATTATCTTTACTTTTGATTCTACCAAATATTCAGAATCTCAAGTTTTTAGCTTTAAATACGATGTTATCGATGTACCTTGCCTAATAGGGATATTTAAATATTCTTGGAACATATGCTTGAAGAATGGACATTTGTTTTATTACTTTTATGACACAACGTCACAGTATCTGTCCTGGATATGACGTACGACTTTCAAAGCTAAATCAGTGGAACTAAAGTTACTACATCAAATTTACGCATGGGGGCCTTCTGTCACTATTTCAAACGTATTTCTTGAACATTGAACTTCAATATCAATGTTATTTTTTCTGGGCGTAAGTTAAATAAATTCACGTTTTATGTCGGCAAAAAAAAACAACTATCATCAACAAAACATTTGCCTATTTTGATTGAAATGTTGATTAGGATTAAAAATTGACAAGAGTAACACCAATAGCTTAAACAAAGAACTTCACAATCATCTGCTGACCTTGTATTGTACAAGCACGTGTTGTAAGAATTGTACGTATTGTTCTAAACTCTGTCATTTATTGAATGAACTACATCGGAAGAATTATTAGTATATCCCAAATCAATGTTAGTTCCTTGTTCTGTAGGTTAACCCAGTCGCTGTCTCTTGATTTACACAGATGTTGGCTCTTTAACTTCTTGGCTTTTCTGTAACATTGTCGGGAGGTCACGATGTCGACATTTATTGTGTTCATGGTCGCTCAGTGAGTCTCAAGCATTTGTTACACAGGTATTCAGTTAAACCCAAACAATTTTTTGAAAAGGACAAGGTTAACTAGAATCGATTGAACATATTTTAGCATCTTCTGTCCATATTGAAATGCATTTTTAAAAATCAGTACAATCCTTTTAAAGATATTATTTCATACTAGTGGTTATGCCCGTCGAAATGACTGAAAACTGAATGATTACAGTGTTGTTGTTTTATAAAGAAAAAAAAATACAATATTACAATAAAAACTGTAGTGTGACCGTTTCTTTCAGTATTTAGTTTTTGTTCTTTTTCATTGTTTTTCATACGTTCACCTGGCCCCTGAACATGCAAATGAATTGTTGCTGTCAAGCTTATAACGTCAAGGCATATTTAGCCTTTAAGTATAACCTCCACAGAGCTGCTAACAACAGTAGTTTATTAAATTTAAAAAATCCTTATATTAAAATCCACATAATTTTTTAGAATCTGCGGCATACCCTATTTTATCAAATTCATTGTACGGCTCCATGACATAAAAGTATTGTAAAACCCTTGAGATAGACGGTTACTATAAAAAAATATCTATTCAGGTCAATACCCCATAGTGCTAGTTTGCATTTAAATAAATTGGCTTTTCTCAAAATGATTTGTCTAAATTATTTGTTTTTAATCAAAACACACTAAAAACAATACTCATAATTGATGAACGCTCTTTCACTGAAGACTAGTGTCAACTATGTATAACATATTCACATACATGCATTGCTTATCTTTAATGAACGTAGCAACATGTAGTACTGAAATGTGCTGGGACAACACAAGAATTCAACAACTGACCCTACACACATGGGCAACATATTAGGGCAAAACATGTAAATCCTTATATGGGTGCCCGTTGTAAATTGATTTCGTGCCCGACGTCAAGGTGAAACAGAATTTAGACGTGTAAATTACCTTTGGTAAGTGGTATCATTCTCCAGGCTTTGATGACTCCTCCTCTGGCATACTGTCCAAGACTGACCTCCAGGTAAACAATTGGGACACCAACGGTAAATGTTAAAAACACATACGTGAATACGAAGGCACCTGGGGATTAACGTTCAAGAGTTAAAATTTTTAATACTATGATTATACTGGGCCATGTATCTTAATTTTCTTAAGTTTTGTTATAAAATGATATCTTTGACCCTGCGATAAGAAATAGTTATTGTGTAATCTCTTGAATTACATTGAAAATGGGAACGACTCTGATTTAATCGGAAAACATCACATGTTCTATAAATTATAAAAAAACGTGCGTTATACTTGAAACAAGTTATACAACACTTAATGTTCATTGTAGTAATTTTATTGACTCACTTATCTTTTTATTGCACATGAAAGTATTTTTAAACCTATGTAGACATTATGTCTCAATTTTTTTTTTATGTTCTATTACCGGTATCATTTCATCACGAGGCCACACGTTATGTCTGACTTTATTCTATGTTAGGTATAAACCAATTATTTCTTAGAGGGAAAGTAAGCATCTAATTGTGCATCCCAAGAGCGACAATTTGTAAATTGATTGAAAATATAAACAAAAAATTTCAATATTCATATAACATAACAATAAGATGATCATATTTATTATTTCTTTAGTACGACATAATGTTGATCCCATCTATTCATCTTCTGAAAAGTTGGCCCAGGCTAGAAGTCTGGAGATACATGGTTGGCGGCCCAGACCCTAATCGGGGTGACGGGAAGAAAGTAAGAGAGACCTAATGTCAGGCCAAATTACGACAGGCTCTTTAACCCTCAAGCTGTCATAACGGCTGATCTATCCACAGTGTTACGCTCGATTAAATCGGCCGTTATTAAAAAACGGCACTGGAAATGCGATTTTGGTAACGCCAAGACATAATTACAGAAAACAGGATATACTTCGTGCTACATGAATGTGTTGATTTCAGGTCATCTTCTTTTATAACACAACAACTAGACTCTATCGTTTTTCCGACAACTATTTTTGGGGGAATTTTGTTTTTCTTTTATCGTATCTGGTGGTAGTGCTGGTTATTCTAGACCTTCGGTAGTTGAATGGTTTTTACTTGATGAAATTGAGGCGGAAGATGATTATGTTTATATATTCCACATTGTAATGATGAATGTGGGGCCAGTAGTCCAGTAGTAGTGAAAAAGAGTTTGATAATGAGTTAGGCTGTGCTTAGCTGTGATGAGCCCAAACCTAATGATTTGCAAGAAATATGCCCAAATAGTGAAATCAATAGAGAAAGAGTCAATAAGAATTGTAAAAAGAACAATTCTATAGGCCTATATTAAATCTGCTGTTTTAAGCTTTTTGGGTAGTAAATTTTTCATCATTAAAAGTTACATACATTTCTATCTATTTTTAATTTTTTAAAAATCCGTCGTATAAATTATTAATGATGTTATTAAAAAAAAATATATGTCGGAAAAAATTTCCAAGGCATGTAAATAAGCTTATATTTTGCTCTGATTGCTCAAACGGTCCAGTAATCAATGACAAACAAAAAGACAAATACATACATTGCCAAGCCTACAGATACGAAACATACTCAATTGTATTATGTATATATAATCTGTATATATATATATTATTTGTGCTCATATTGTTAAGATTCGTTTATAAATATATTTCATTCATACTATAGCTCCGTATGTTTGATAAATAAACCGATACGTTATGTGTGTCAAGGCTGTGACATTTACAAGGCAATTAGCTTTAATCTAGGCACGTTTTATCCATTCTACTCGCATTCATGATAACGTTATGTCCGTGTGTATGTGTGTGTGTTTTTTTAAGTATGTATGTGTACGTATCAAGGATTCTAAGTTCATAATATAAGTTCTGAAAAAAAAAAATACAACTTTTACTATTTGCTTTAAGGAAATTAAATTACCCAAGATCAGGGTAAACCATTAGGATAATAAATATCAGCAGAGTAGGTTGATATTAAAGCGGATAGCCTCGGCTTTTTAATGATAGTTCGCAAATTCAATATAAATATAAATTGTGAAACTTAGAAACACGAGATTTCATGAACCCTATATTTACTACGGCGGTAAAAATTTTTTATAAGTTCAACTAAAAAGATTATTGTCCGACATGCCTTTCTTAACCAATAGCAGGCCGCCAATTTAACGTTGATACGTATCAGCCGGAAATAGCAATAAACCAAGATAGAATTGGGTTGGTTCAGGTAAAAAAAAACATACGAACGAATTTATTTTGATATCAGGTTTTGATAAAATTTAAAATTCAATATCCCTTTATCAATAAAAAATCAATGATACTCTTGATTAAGCGAATAATTTCATTTGTCAATTATCAACTATTCCTTCTCTACGATATGATTCACGTCATTGAGTATTTTTCATTCTTTTTTTTCGTTATCTTTTGTTTTTAAAAACTATAAACCATAAAATTATAAGCTTTGCCTGCATAAGATATCTGCACACGATAGCGGAATAGAATAATTTAACATTTTCATGTATGGAATACATCATGTAGCCCGAACTCCTACTGTATTGATACATTTTTTTTTTAAAGAGGTCAAAGTTGAAATGAACTCGCGAATTTTGAACGAAGTGCGCCTTAACTTTATTCTTTTAAATGAAAATGACATTTCCAATAGTTAGGAGATTAGCTACACGTTTTGGGTAGATAGAAAAATGATGTTAGAGAGCTTATACATATTAAGCCTTAATATTACAGCTAACATGATTTTTGTAATCAATTTTTTTTTAATTATAAGACTTACTAATACCGAATCTGGAATTTTTTTGAATTTTGTGAATATGATCTCAATACAAACCGCATAGCTGTTTAAGGTTTTACTGATTTTAGGCGTGGCTACTAAAGTATGTGAACTAGTAGATGAATGACGATTTACTGTAGTTAGATCGCACAGGCTTATGATTATCATGACATCACTTCCTTACTTGCCTTGTATTTCACGCGCAAATCAAACTAAGTTGTAAATAATAATCTACTTTATTTATGAGCGATCAAATTGAAAATAAAATAAAATTCGGAAACCGTAATGGCCAAAACGACGGAAGTGACGTACCGGAAACGAAAATATACGTTTAGAAACTCTTACCTCCGCCATGCTCTATGGCCAAAGCTGGAAACTTTAAAATATTTCTGACGCCAAAGACCGTCCCGAATCCTAGCAGGACGTAGTGTGACGCCCTCTCCCATATTCCTTTGTCTGACTCCAGCTCCTCCTGGCGCTGCCTCCCGTCATCCTCCTCGTCGTCGTCTTCCTCCTCGTCGTCCCCCATCCTGTCGTCGCCCCTGATGTCGTTGTTGCTGTTCGTGTAGTAGGAGGAGGAGGCGCAGGTGTGGACGTTGCTGCGGCTGCTGGTGTTGCTATCCAGAGAGCTGCTGACCAAGGTCCGGTCCGAGCCTCTGAAGTCTTCGCGCAGCAGTGACCTCTTGGCCATCTGAAAAAAGAAAGTAATGGTCAAACCGCTGAAGTGAGAGCATTATACATCAACAGACACACCTGAAAAAGAAATACTAACATAATCTACACTTTATGAGACACAATGAAGTAGCTACATTGCGTTGACTTGTCTCTACTATGTTACCAGTTTTGAGAAAACATTCGGTATCTTTCCTGGGAAATATGCAATTATCTCTATCTATATACCCTTCCTGTATGTTCTGACCAATGGTGCCTTGTTTACTTCCCTTAGAGGAAATTGAAATCTAATCTACACAACATTTGTACAACAAGCGATCTATATATTCAACATAATTAAATTAGCTGAAGGTTTTAAAGGTTTAAGAACCCCCCAAAAAATATTTTTGTTTGTACATTTAATTTTTGACTTGCTTAAGTTTAGTGCAGCTTTGTAAAATACCCTAATGCGCTTAGAACTTGCAGTATATCAACAACTTTTCTTTCTACTTTAAACAAAAATAAAATAATGCTTTTGCACTTTCTAAAAGCTCTATAGCACAATATAATCCATAAATAAGACAAATGGCAGTTCTGCCTCTGACACTTACAACGAAAAAACATATTTGAACAAACGAACCTATTGATACATAGAACAACACTTTAATTAGTCCATGGAAAAGAAATACGCACTTTCAAATGTCTTCGTCTTGTACACACAAACAAATTCATGTAAGCCCCCCCCCTCCCTCTTTCTATGTCTCTCTTACACCAAACCATCAAAAAAACTTCAGCCAAACTACTTGTTTTCAATGCTTAAATGTAATTAAAGAAATAGGCATCACTTTATATCATGTTGTTTCTTTCTTCCCGTCTTCTTTCCCACCTGCCTTGCATGTAACTCCCCCCCCCCCCCCCCCCCCCCCCGAAGAGACGATTTATAACATTGCACTCACTGAAATACATCGAGTTATAAAGGTAAACATTGCATGCACGCAATGAAGAATCCATCCCACCGGAACTGAGATGTGAAAACAAACATTTGGGGGACATGACAGCCGGGTGATAAAGTTGAGCTTTGAACTAAGTATTTGATATATAATAACCAGCCTTTGAAACTTTTTCTAGCCGACAGCTTAACACCAGATTCCATTATGGAGCTCCGCCGCCTCAAACAAATAGAAAACACATTATTATGACATTGGGCGTGACGAAATAGTGAGTCAGTAAAGGACTTTACCTTCATTTAACACTTAGTGTGTCAACATTTCACTTTGGTGTGACTAGTGGGAAATTTGTAATGAGATATTTTTTTTTGGTTGTCTTCTTTTTACTTTTTCTCCCTACATCACCCCATCTTTACTCCTTGCTCCATTCCCCAAACATCTCCCACCACTTTAAAATTGTTTTTTCATGCTTTTCATCAAATCTTTAATTACATTTCTTCATGGGAACATGCACGCCAAAGTGGTGCTCAACTGGACAATTAAGGGCCGAACCCAGAAGATGCCTATAGCGAAATGCACAAAGAAAAAAACAACAGCAACCCATATCAAGTTCTCTGCTCACTTTGAGGTCATAAATTATATAATGAGGCCGACCTAAGTTCTATCATTATCATCGATTCAAGAAATATTGCCTCTTTTTCAAACAAAAATGGACGCCCATTTTTTGTTCGTGTTGTTGGGCAGTAAGTAGCATGACAGGTGTCAGTACACATCAAGTGCAATTGAAGGTAAACTATTGAAAACAGTGACACATGTCAAAACAATTAAACAGAACAGGTGTAGATAAAACCGAGTTAAAGTATTGCGTCTAGAGAGTGATGTGCTTTTGTGTTTAAAACCTACGGATCCACAAGATATGTAAACCTTTTTCATTTATTAAGCGGTTGAAAAATGGTGTTATCTGGTTGTGACCACTGAGTCTATCCTGGCACAAGTAATTGGTGTCCAGTCTTCTGAACTTAGATCGAATAAGCGTCAACAACACCAGTAGTAAGAGTTTATTTCTGTTTAGTTTAGGTCCAAGTTAATCAGTCTATAGTCTATATAACTTTAACCCAGTGCTTTTATTAACCCTTCCTGTCCCGACCTACTTCTATCTATGCTGCCTTCAGTTCCGCTATATACGCGCCCGGGACTGTTAGGGTTAAGTATTCTTTTACCCTAGCTTACCACTTGTATCGATTGCGTTCGTACCAATGATTAAATTAACACAGTCTTATAACATATTTTGATTGATAACATTTTAGCCAATTACTAAGAAGTTTGAAAGTGTTTTAAGTGTAAAGAATACAATAAGATGGTGATTAAACAAAGACAAAGGCAACACTTTTTAAAGCCCTTTTACCACTATAGAGAACGAGGAAGAAAAACAATTACATAAATAGGAATTCTCAAAATGTTTTCTTTGGCCAGACAAGTCATCCCTTAAACCACGAACAAAGTCTCTCTATTTCTAGTTCAAACTAACACTCTCATCAATAAAGTTACATGAGTACACCTTAACTCATTCATTGAGTAGTTCTGTCTCCTTGTTCGGGACAAGGGAGAATTTGTATAGATTGCCGTTTAATTCCCTGGACTGGCTTTATGCCCAAAGTGACGTCATACACAGACAGAGAGAATGGAAGCTCGAGGAATTTTATTTATCTTATTTCTATAAGAGCTTCATATATATAAAGCCTCTCTCTCTCTCTCTCTCTCTCTCTCTCTCTCTCTCTCTCTGTCTCTCTGTCTCTCTCTCTCTCTCTCTCTCTCAATATATATATATATATATTGTCTAGCTAATAATGAGAGCAAATAGTTCACTTTATTTATTGATTTATTTTATTGCTTAGCATGGAGAGGACGCGCGTCTGAGTAATAGTATGTAAAAAATATCAATAGACATTAATTCAGCCACATATTGTGTATTTGGTTAAAGACGTAGCTTCTATAGAAGAGCGTTGCATACTGCGTAAAGCCATGTGGGTGGGATCTATGCTCTGTAAGGGGTGCGGCCAAAACTAAACCAGAGGCCCACATTCGCAACTGGCCTCGTTTCAGTTATATTATATTAAACGGTCGAATTATACGGAGACCTCAACACACGATTCAACCATACATGTAAAACCGTATAAAATCTGAGACATTTGCATGTATAGATGACAGGGTATATTGGGTCAAAATTGTCTTGTAAATATGTCATAGCTTATATGAAAAGTTTTCAACGCATTACGAAACAAATAATCATTATCGTTTTATGATTAGTATCGCAAGATTTTTGTAATTCTTTACTATTGTTTTTTTTCCTCCTTATAATACTTTTAAAAGTAGTACACCCTAAACATTGTTTTAATATAAAGCATTCATTGATATAAGAACACGTTATCTAAATATAATCTCTTCTTCTTCGTTCTCGGTAGAAATATAAGATAATATTGTGTATTCACCTCTCATGCAGTCTTATGGAATTACAGATTAACCTACAAATGAGAAATCAATTGCTGACAATTAAAGCTTCTTCAAAGGTTAAGTTTCGAAGCATATGAGATAATTTTAGAAATACCATGACATAGTCTGGGCCTGTGGGGATGAAATCTAAGTGTAATGGTTGATGTTTACTTTATTCAATCAACGGGATTAGCGATACCGGACAAGCCCTCCGGTACTTTAGTCCAGAGCGTAACGTGAGAAGGGGGTGGGTAAAGACATCTTAGCTTCAAGGTCCTGTCTGATAAGGCACGCCGCATGCCGCATGCCGTAGGGACATGCACGCCGCATGCCGCATGCCTTAGGGACATGCACTACTTTTTTCACCCTACGGAAATCCCATTAACGAGGTGGCATTCACTTCCTAAACCTGCACGTTCGCCCGGTAGTACAAATACCAGACCATAGGCCTGGTTATCCAGGCACCGGGCTTGGCGAGACGGGTACCATTGCGCCTATTCCTTTCACTTCACAAAGTTTCGGTGGGCTCTCGTCCGTGTAATGATCATCTGATGCGCAACGGGTGGACATCCACCATGCGTTAAGCCGCCGATACACTCTTAATAGGAGCGCATCTGTGGCCTACAGAGGTCCATGGGTACAGATGTGCAATATGCTTCCAAACAAAACAAAAAGGGCGCGAAGGTAAATCGTAAAAAATCCGTTAAACCGAGTAGTTTTATTACTATTGACATTAAATGTTTCATATTGTTCTATTAAAAAATCTTATTTGAAAGAACTTGATGAAATCGTCACTCACTATAATATAGTGTATTATATATATTTTTTATTTATTTGTATACTCTGTAAAAGAGCAAGTTTTAATATAGAAAAAAAAACATATATCTCTTAGAGTTTGACGTTACACACATGTCAAGTATTCCACTGGAAATAAACATTAGTTTCTTAAGACGTCATATTTTTAAATATGTAGAGTATTCTAGAGAGACAAATGGGAAATTTGGAGAGTTTAAAGAAGAATGTTACGATCACCATTATTTTAACCATTTGTATAATATACACAGATGTATTAATTCTCAGTGGTGTAGTCATGATTGTAAGGTTTGGGAGGGGTCACACAGTGTGAAATAGAAGGAAGTCGTGAAGTAAATTAAAAAGTATGAAGTGAATGGGAGAGAGGATAAAAAAAACTATGAAGGAAATAGTGCATGATGGGGAGGGGACGGGGGGTTAAAGCTATAGCAGTTGAATACAAAATTGGTACATAATTAGGGCCTACCCGCTGAACAATTGCAAAAACAAATAATCAATAGTTGTAACCTTTTCTGGTCCGTCCTTTCAATCACTAGTCATATCTGAATGATTTATTTACATTACATATGTTTTGAGAAAGAAACCAGGCATCTTTTTAAGAGGTCTGTGGACCAGTTTGTCAAACTGTCATAAAAGTCACCATTAGAATGCAATCATATCATTCGAAGCCTTACAGACCAATTAAAAAAATCTTTAACCAAGAAAATTATTAAATTTAAATTAATGTTTTTTAATTTTAATATTCTTGGGCCCCCTAAACTCCCAGTGCGGCGCAGCGGCTGCAGCCCCCTCTCCCTAAAATGTCAATAGGTAAAAGCTTGTATCAGTTTCTTAAAAAATATTTATATAGGAGCCAGCCTTAGGCATTTTAAAATATATTTTGTGTACAAAAAAAAATGCGTTCCATTCTCTGAAATTTTTTGTTTACGCCGAGGAGACAATGGAAATAAGAGATTACCACTTTCTCTGATTTTTAAAATTCCGTCACAAAAAACCGGCGCCAGAAAATCGATATGATTCTCTTCAGCAAAACACAAGTTTCGCATTTTTACAGCTAACTTTCTATCACACTGATCGTTATATGGATTGGATTATATTTATACAGTCTGTCTTTTCAATCGCTCTCTCTCTCTCTTTCATTCTTTTCTTTCTCTTTCTTTGATTCTCTTTATAAATCTTTCCCTCTCTTCAGCTTCTTTCTCTCTCTCTCTCTATTTATCTTTCCCAGATTTGGTCTTCTCTCTCTTTCAATATATCACTCCTAGAATATAAGTTCTTTTGTTCCTGGTTCTACTTATCACTCACAGTCACTTTCTCCCCTCCTTCTCTCTCTCTCTCTCTCTCTCTCTCTCATCTCTCCCTTTGTTTGTTTTCTCTTTACAAATTCGTCAAATGTCCCCCCCCCCCTCCTTTTTAAGCAATAATAGAAGTCAAGATACAAATTTAAACAAAGAAAACATAATACTTCCTATCAGAAAAATTCACTCAGACCAGCTTTTTGAATATTTTTCATGATCTCAACAGGCGGAGCATTTCTCATTATAACTGTAAGCTCTTATCGCTGGCAACTTCAGACTGTCTTTTAAAAATGTAAGCTTAAAGAACATGGCCATGGACAGAATCCCCGCAGGTTATCATTATTGCTTCACTGAAGGTAGCATTAGAGTTCACGGATATTTTGTAGATATGTGTGTATGGGTGGATTTATATATACTAGCTAAATTTACCGGCGTTGCCCGGGGTAACAATTAAGCATACATTTTAGAATAAGTGGCAATTTTATTTTTTCTTTAAATTATTTTTTTTCAAACATACCATAGAGATAACATATGACCGAATACAATAAATAAAATATAACATGAAAAAAAAAAAAAAATTATTAGTGTTTTACTTACTGAAAATAATTAGAAAATAAGAAAAAGGTGCAATTATGAAAATAATTACAGGGAAGGTATTTTGTTCAAAAGAAAATTAATTGTAAAAATTATCACCGGGAAGCGAACCTAGGTCATGTGTGTGCCATTCCGCACTCTATCTATTCTACAAGTATAAATATAGTAAACGTAATAGCAAAAGTAAAATGTAATAATAATAATAATAATATTTGTATAGCGCTGCCAACACAAATAATGAAAGCTCAGAGCTCATTTAACATACAACTAAGAACACGGATATTACTCTAGGCTAGGCGACAAAGCTAATACGACAATAAAGGCCCCTAGTTTTAATTTAACAAATGGGGATCAAATTTTCCACACACTCACACAACTACACACTCACATATATAATAATAATAATAATGGTTTTTGTATAGCGCATATCCTGTTGATGACGAAAGTTACAGAATACAGACAACGAACAACAGACGAAAATGTAAATATGTATACGCAAATACTGCTAACGAAATAGGTTACTACAACTTCGCTTCATAGTCCATAATATTCCTTGTATTTAAACCTTCTAATTGTAATATTTTGACTCTAGGCCAACAATGAGAAGTTCCAATACCTACTGAGACGTTGCAGTGATAACTAAGCATAACAAGAAAACACTTCTTGTTATTCATCATCTGCAATAGCCTCTCCTTCTGTCATAGCATTTCGCCCAAACCCAAATACCTTTTTAGAAAAAACAAAAAACCTTTTCTACCATCACGGCTAGAGGTTAGAACTGTTTACACCTGGTCCTGTCGCAAGGTATGTTTATATTTTAGCACACATGCGAATCAAATTTAAACCAACCCACCAGAGTTTGTTTTTTTTAAAGAAAAAGATTTGAACTAAAGAAATGGAGTAGAAAATTAAGTGAGGTCTAAATTATATACAATACGCAGAGAATACAGTTAGGATTCTGCATAAAGGTGTAATCTTAAACTTATCCAGGTAATCAACCGGGGAATGTCTGGTTGGTTGTCCAATTAGTTCTATTACACACCTACGTCAATTCTACACTAGGAATAGAAGCTTTTAATTTACAGAAGGTGCAATAAATGACTGGCTAAACAAATGATCGATCAATAATCAAACTGTTAATAAATCGTTCCGATGGTCTAAACACCGAAAGAAAGAGAGAAAGACGCAGAGACTTTACTATCAATGAGCTACAACCTTATTAAAAATGCATATAAATAAGATACCATTGTAATCTTATAGCATTTCGCTGATTTTTATAAAAACACCAATCCTTAAAAAAACACGTCAAGAATATTCATCACCTTATAATAAATAATCTTCTTAATATATTACAGACGCTCCTTCTATAAATAAGATTATTGATCCGAGTCTCGTCTTGCATCTTTATTCATGTTTTAAATGATATTAAGTTACTCGGTTTCCTGGTTTGTTCAGGCAACCCATTCTATGCCCGAAAGCTACTAGGGAAGAAAGAGTACTTCTATGCAATTTATTCTCGCGTAATTCTAAAGAAAACATCTATAGCTACAAATGCTATAGGTTGTCGAACACACAAGAAAAAGTTATTGTAAGAAACGTACATGTTCACGTTCATATTAACTATAGATGACATACAAAAGTTACAACTAGAACTAGTTTATTACTTACAAATCGAAACATTTGTGTAGCCAATGGAAATGATAATACAAGGCACACACCCCTGCCCTTTATTCTCGAGCTGTTTCCTGTGCCCAGTCAACGATGCATCGGTCTAACACTTAACACCCAAGCATGTCATTCTACTTCCGTGATAGACCAATCAATGGCCTGGCCTTATGTTTCTCTTATCTATACTCCCTCCGAATCCCCCCACCCAACCCACCACACTCCACCCATCAAACCTAACAGCTCTTGTTATTGCTCTGGACCACAGCAATGAATCAATTCCAGCCTACTACTAAGAATCGATTATAAGAAAGATGGTTTATGTGAACTGTTGTTGTATATGCGCGTGTGTATGTGTCTCGGATCGAATAAAAAAACAACTACCGTACTATCAAGTTCTAGAGCAAAAGAATAATTCTTTCACTAGAGTTCAGACGCAAACACACGATCATCCTTGTTTTTCTACATTGCCATCATCTATTTACATAGCAATCGATGTTCTTTAAAAAAAACTATAGCAAAAGAAAAAAAATCACATCAGCAACACAAAGAAACGAAAATTTTCAGTGGCCCTGGAATCGATCCCGCACTTCAAGTACGATCCTGTAGTCGATATTTCACAGCTTCAAAAAGCCAATCCTTTGGAAACTAAGAAAAAGGCTTATCTTGAAAGAAGATTTAACTGAGGAAACAGCACTTTCTATAGAAGATTAGGAACAGCTTTATGGTACCGTAGGAACAACATTTTAGAAACAGCTACATTTTAGGAACACCACATTCATTTTAAAATTAGACAAATCTTTAAGGCAGATACAATAGTGTATTAAGAATATCTTAAGTTATGGAACAGCTTTGTTTAAGATCTTAGAAACTTAGAAGAGAACATTTTCGGGAGAAAACATTATCTCATGAAATACTAGGCTATATATATTGGATTAAATAATCATGGGAACAGCAATTTCGTAGAGACTGTTATATATAAAGAGCCTATTTATCATGTATGCTAAACTAGAAAGAGTGGCTGCCTCGGTGATGTTTCTTTCTACAGCATTAGTCTTTGAATAGGTTAGGCAGCTGTACTAGGACTGATCAAACACTTCACCGGAAGCTGATTTCCCCCGAGGTGTGTGTCGAACACTGGAAATCATTTAAGCTTATCGATTAATGCAAGAAAACGAATATGATTTATATCTTTCTCTATATCTCTCCGGTTTATTCTCTGTAGGTTTTTTATTTTTTATTGAGGGTTAACATTTGCCCAGGGCCCAGGGCAGCATTACTGGCTGTTGATACTTCTACAGATAGGAGCTTGTACATTTATTCCATGGCTGAGTTACGACTGGATATTCCAGTGAAGTTTGGGCTTCCAGAAGCAGCAGAAGTCGGTAGAATCGTTGTTTTCTTTCTTGGTGAAAGGCCGTGGATCTCGCAAATATATCTTACACAAATAAATATTTCAACTCTATGGAACGCCGGACACCGACCTGGCCACACAATCATTTTTTTTAATGCTGTGTAAGCAGATGCTGGTTAAAATAATTAATTTTAACCTTTTAGATTTTCTTAAGCAGATTTTCAAAATGCAGTATTAACATCGTGGTCAGACGC
The DNA here is from genome assembly GCA_949126835.1 of Anisus vortex. Lineage (NCBI taxonomy): Eukaryota > Metazoa > Mollusca > Gastropoda > Planorbidae > Anisus > Anisus vortex. Next base: position 17,472,046 of record OX421502.1, on the reverse strand, counting down.
AGTACCGAGTTATCATTCTGGCCGGTGTTCTTGCGACACAATAGGCTTGGTTGTATTTTTTAAATTAAGGGAACTGGGTTCAAAATCTTATGAGCTCCCGAATTCCTTTCACACGATCCCATAACTGTGCAGTCGTGATGTTCCACATGAACATACGTAGGCAACTTATTGTCAGTAATGATGTTTATGCTTTCCCGTGGAGCTTATATCTATCTATCTATCTATTTATCTATCTATCTTTCTATCTATATATGTATATATTATAGATATTATTAATTAATATACTATACTATATAGGCTACTATTAATTCAGCAGCACCTTGCTCTAGCTAGGTCAAAAGGACCTCGATTATTGTTTTTAAAAATGTACAACTGTTGTAGAATTAATATAAATAAAATTGTTCACAGGTTTCTCATAAGAGATTAGCTTCTTTACATTTTAAAAGTAGAAAGTTTAACTTTAAATACTCGTGTCTGTTTTATTGGAGCCATATATCACAGCTCCTGAGCTTCAATGAATGACAACCAAAATAAAATATACAGAAGGCGGGCCGGCGAATTATCGTTATAAACATTCGAAAACATTCAAAACTTTGCAAACTGTGGAAAGAACCATAATGTTCATTACTTTAGAATAATCACACCTAACAACGCCAGGAAAGAAGGCCAAAAAGCAAGTAGCCATAATGTTGAAACAAATTCTTATTTAGAAATGCAACACATTAATCTAATATAATACTGAAAAAAAATAATAGAAATAAAAACATTTACTTTTTGAATATACATGGAATGGGTTACCTGAACAAACCAGGATCCAACAGCTTAAATTCGAAAAAATATATTTTATAAGGCTAGACTCAGATGTCAATAATATTTTATTTACAAGGAGCGTTTTTAACATATATAAAGAATCGAGTCTTAAAAAATTAAATATTAATACTGCGGACTTTAGAGCAAGTATATTTATTGTGACCTGCTCATAAGTTTCCATTTACCGTTATCCATTTTAATAATAATCATACAAAATAAAACAATAACGACCAAAATATCTATAACGAAGGCCTTGTACTCACCAATCGTATTACTGGTTCAACAGTGACTGTATAACCAAATCGATCTGCTAAGAAGGACTCATCCTCTTCTTATAGCGTTAACTCCTACACAGAAATCTGAGCCACACTAATATACTTCCTCATACCTGAGGCTTGTTGACTAGCAGAAGGTACTCACTAGCTTTGCAATGTAAAAAACAAAAACAAAACAAAAAAAGAGAAACAAAAATAGGTTCACGGTTTGCGCCGTCTCGGTACGCATCTCTGCCCTCGCTAAGCAGCTCGCTGATGAGTCGGAAGTAAAACAGATTGGTTTTCTTTTCTTTATCTCATTTTTTTGTTTGTTTTGTTTTTCAAATACCGGAAGAGTGAGTATGAATGCTAAGTTGTTTGTTTGAGTTTCTTTTTCTTTCACATTTTCTTTCTTTCTTTTTAAATTTTTAAATTACGTCTGTAGGAGGCAGTCTTTACAGAGGAAATAAAAACATTTTTAAAACAGAAAAAAAAACCAAGCATTAAAAAAATATAGATCTATTGTTTATAATATTAAACAAAAAATTGTTTGTCTACATCATAGGTTCTCAAACTTTTACGGCTCACCGCCCCCTTTTACAATTTTTTTCCGCTCACCGCCCCCCAACTTAATTTCAATTAAACATAAATATAATTTATTCTAAAACAAATTTATTGGTATTATTAATTTAGAAATAAAAGGGCCTTGTTTAATAGCGCCATATCATGTAATTTCTGTAATGATTAATGTTTAACATATAAACTCCTTAAATGGACAAAACAATTCATGCAGGAAATGTTTATTTACAACTGTGTAACGTAAATTATTTTAATCCTTTAATAATTAAATCTTGTTATGAATACCATAATGTTGAATGTATATAAAGAAATAATAATAATAATAAGTAATATTTGTTATATTACAAAACAGAACTTGTTCGGCATCACTATTGAATCAAATGTGGAAACATGTGTTAATTAAAGGGAGATAATTTACCCGTTTCATTTGAATTAATATTTCTATATTTTTTTCTTTTATAAAATAAATAAATGGTGTGCATTTATAACTTTGAAATGATCAAACTGTAAGAAGTATTTGAAAATTAAATGAATATTATATGACTAAAGTATTTATATGTATACTTCCAAGCATTACAATAACTTCCCAGTTTGTATGATTTCTACGTATCTCTTCAGCTCAACGGTATTCAGTTAATATCAACTTTACTTAAACGGATTAAAGGACATCTCGATTAAACTGAGATCAAAATATCATTAATATTAGCATATATTAGAGTGACAGTCCGGTGAACCACTAATATGACCAGCCGGCTGCACAACATATTTGCCAAATACTGACCCATACTTCATCGAAAAGTCATTGCGATTCCTATTTCTTATTAGTTTAATTATATGTATGCCTACTGTTGTGGGATATCAGATATTTAGCAGCACTTGCTTTTACATATTTCATCCAAAAACTAATTGATTCAAATAGCTGAGGTGTTCAAATTATATCAGGTATTGCCCACTTGCCATTCACCGCCCCCAATAGCCCCCGGGAATGTCAGCGCCCCCATAAAGCTTCTCACCGCCCCCGGAAAGAAAAGAGAGTCGGCCACTCGGAAGCAGGACTGTTGGCCGGACCGCTAAGTGCTTAGAGGGCGCCGTCACGGAAAGTGTAATTTTTAACAATAAAGCTTCCTAGTTGTCAAACATCTATTCTATAGGTTCCCAATGGGAGGCATTGATGAGACCTAAAACGGTAGTGAGTATTAATTATTCTTTAAGATCGCGTCATAAAATGCAGAGGGGCGCCATCATCCGTTTACACCTACCCCTTTAAAGAGGTAGCCTAACTAGGAAATGAATAACATAACAAATGGGTGTTAAGTTTCAACATAGCTCCCCCCCCCCCCCCGACCACACACTCACGCACACCCCCACACCAGACATGTTTTTTGTTATGTCGACAAAGAAATTGCGAAAGTAATCTTATATTGCTATTGTGCATTGTGTATGATTTATGTTATAACTATACAACTTCCTTCTGTCTGGTTGCCATGGCATTCCTGCTGTTTCTATACAAACTCAAATCATTACAAGAATAAATGAGAATGAACTATACTTATTCTAGATTGAGATATTTTTCCTGACTAAGACGATTCTTAGCTTTAAAACTATCGGCATAATTCTGGCCACGTGTCTAGATTGAGCCTTCTCGATTGGACAGCGCAATTCCCATTACCGGCAATGACCAGACTTATGGAACTAAATAAGTAATGACTTACTGTCGGTCTTCGAGCCCACTTGCTGGACTTCATTACAATTAGCCCCCCCCCCCCCTTCCGCGTTTCTCAATGTATTCCTTTCAAGACATGGTCTAAGCTCGTCCACTTGTCGAAACCTCGATGAACACCACTCGTGACTAGCGCCACTTAGCACCAAGCCAAAATGCCCTTGCCAGATGAAAAGGAAGTAGATTTTTTCTTGAAAAAAAAAGGCTAATCATTCATTGGTCCAGAGTTCGATAGTCTATTAACCAATGAATGTAAGACTGTCTGAAACCTTAATTAAATAGACTTTAAAGGTTTTCGCATCATTAGACTTCTATCAACAAAACATGAAAGGCACTTGGTATATGTTATTAATTTCTCGCGAAGATTTCAGGCTCAATGTATTTTTGTGCAGTCTTATAAATAGTATATAAACGGTATACATTTTAAGTTTTTGTTTTTAATGCTTATCTCCGTGGCATTAAGTTCCTAGAAATATAGTCCACAATGTCATAAATTACACAAAGATATTGAGAAGAAGTTTTTATTCGTTTAATTATATTTTCATGGGAAAAGTCATTTAAATTTTCTTCCTTCTCTGGTGGCATTCGGGTATGAAATGGGTTAACTGAACTTATCAGTAAAATCAAGAGGCCTAGCATTTTTAAAATACTAATCAAGATGCAAGATTTAAACACTGGATATTAGTAAAGCAATAAAGATCATTTGCATGGCGCAGTTTTCCTTGCAATTCGATTTAGCAGGCTCAGTGTGCTCCGTTTTGACAATATTATAGATAGTATCCGAAATTCAATTTAACAAAAGTTTTTAATAGTCTCTATAGAAGTGGGAAAACTTCCGTAATTATTATTAGGACTACTGATCAAATAATTAGTTCGATTTTTGTGGGGGGCAAAAGTTGCATTGACAACAAAAAAACACACACACAAAATACAGATGTAGTTATGTTTTTTACTTTATCAGAGAAACAAAGGGATTTCAAATCTTGCACCCACACCTCTTTTTCCTGTCTTACCCATACTTACTGAGCCTAACAGTCGATACAATATGAGTAAGATTCGACCTTTAAGCGAGAAAATAGGGTGTACGAGCCTCCCCCACCTCCCAACCCCACCTCCCATGTTAAACAACATATCAAGGTATGACACGTGTCAATCTGGTACAACCAGCGAGTGAAGCAAGCAGTGTCATAATGAAACAAAAAAGTCTTCGCCTCCTAATCGTGGCGAAGACAAAGAAAAACCGCAGAAAAAAAAATAAAAAAAATAAACAGCTTTAACGATTAGCTGGGAGTTGGGGTGATGGGTGGGGGGGATGCCTTATCTTACTGATTTTGAAAAGTTCAACAAGATGACAAGGTGACAATTGGACAAAGACGAGGTTATAAAAAAAATAGGTTATAAGTTCAACAAACACAATAAAGAAGGTGAAAGTCATTAAAAGAATGACCGACTATTGTTTTTGTTTCTTTAAATTAATTATTTTTATAATATACTTTTTTTTTATGGCGGTGTAGGGACAGCGCGATGGAATGCTATTCCGTAAGTCTTGTCTTTGAATCCTTGTATCGAACTTCTGGCTTTTCTCTTTCCCGGGTTTGTTATTGTGGATGCTCTGGCGAAGTAACGCCAGATTGCCAGTCGTTTGTTTAAAAAACATAGACTAATCAAATTATCGATTATGTCTACCTTTATTTATTGTAAAGTGAAACCATTCATTGATTTAAACTTTGATATGTATTAATATATAAACTAGTATTTCTGCTCTTCAAAATGACGGAGAAATGAAAGACTACAAAATGTTTTGTTAAAATACTAATAAAAAACAATGAAAAAGGTAACCAAAAAATCAAAATATAAAAAAGAAAAAAAAATCTTTCACAAGGCGAAACACCGGAAGGACTAAACAACACATAATTTGAAAGCATCCTCAAAGGGACATTATTCTGAACATTTTTCAATGGCGCTCCAGCTTATAACTTTAACATAAATAATATAATGTATTAAAATAATTAATTGACGAATTAAGCAATATAGTTGATATAATAAAAATCTCTTTTCGAGGACGTTTCCAGTTTATGTATTTAACTTTTGTCCCGATTCCTTAAACAATCTAGGAGTTTATTTCATATAGGAGTATATATATATATAAGTCATATACATGTTATTTATATATATTGATGTTATCAAAAAGATTTTTTCTTAAACTATTGGCTGGATCTGCGGTTAGTACACTGGATGTAAAAAAAACAACCCGGGTTCTAGCCCTTCCGCCGACCGATCCCGGCCGCCTATGCAGGAGTTTTGGGCCTAGGACGTGATAATCTTATACCTAAAACAAACGTCTGTAAAACCATAGACTATAATATACATGGACCGCTTGCTTTAGTATTTCTGCTATATGATGACTCCATAGACTATAATATACATGAACCGCTTGCTTTAGTATTTCTGCTATATGGTGACTCGAAAGACTGCTTTTCGGAATTTCCGATTCGTTCTTTCCTTTGCACTTCCGTTTTATTGAATCGCTTCGATTTTCTCAATGAAAAATTAAAATTAAAATCGAAATTTCTATACAGCGGAAACATTTAAGAAACAACGAGGTGCGTAGAAGTCATTTAAGACAGCGTTATTGGTTGCACACACCAAAAAAGTACATATAAGCTCTAAAAAATAGAGCAAGCGGTCCATCTTATTATAGTCTATGGTAAAACATTTTAATTTTAATCTTCTTTATATTTTGTATAAACGCATTTCGGATTATGACGTAACAAGAGTATGTGACTACATAAAAACTTGTTGTATTGTTGATATACACTGAGCTATATATACATGGAGTGCTCTATCGCTTAATATAAAGCATACACATGCGGAGAAAATGCAGAATCTTAAATACAGATTAGTGAACCGGGATAAGATGGCCAATTTGACTCGAAAATTCATAAAATTTAAACACTTTCCGGAAATGCGTCAATGAAATTTAATGAAAATGAGCTCTTTTTACACTGAACATACAATTTATGAATATACTCTTGTTATAGACCTCTATGATGACTATTTTTTCGACTCGTTAAATCGGATTCAATGTATATAGTTGTATCTTTATTAGAAGTCTCTAGATTCTGCTAATCTGTAGCCCAAGCTAGGGGTTCCTTGACTGACAGGTCTATGCAGTAATGTAGTTATATTCGTGATAATTATCTTCAACACCTTTCTCAACAATGATAGATCAAACAACTCCAGTTGTTGAATAAACAATTTTATTTAAATTGTAGACTCAATATAAACGATCAATAAACGCATCAACTGATGGTAACATAAGTATTTCAAAATAAATGGCATATAATGTACAAGTATTAATATAGCGACTTCACTCGACAAACTTTTAAACTGAACTAACTTTAAGGAGGTGGGGACTTTACAAAGAAAACTATCATCGAAGATTCTACAGGGTCTTAATACGCATTTTAACCTATTTCCTTATAGAATACTACGATCCAGAATTATCCTCCAATTTCCACGGGGTTGGACGAATTATTTTATTTAAACTGCCCTCAGGGCACAAAGGTCAAACCTTGGTCGCCTTGGACTCTGATACGCACTTGTTAAGAGGTCAATGCCTTACTACGTCATTCATTTATGACCGATATTCGTAGCACGACCACCCTTCAAAAGTTTTATAATTATTTCTTTTACATTTTAACAATACTAAAAAATGTTAATTTTAAGGAATAATTATAAAAGAAAATATTCCGGGGAAAACAATACAGTTCAATTGGCTATTCCACTAATTCAATCAAACTGATAACAATAACATATAATATATGCAATATAAGTTCATCTTATCAGATGGCTTAACTACAGTCATTCAATCATTCAATTTTTAATTCAAAACAATGGACAATTAAATTGTTTATCTAAATCTTGTGTACAAGAAAAGTACATAGGGATAAATATTATACAATTTAATAGTTTCCATTCCATTAACATTCCACGTTAATAAAAACTCTCGCGTCTATTTAATTATAAACAAATATCTTTTACAATTTGTAATTATACAACAAAAGAAAAAATCACTTAATGTCTATTCAGACACGACTTATTTTTCATAAGGCGAGAAAAAAAACCTCGTTGATGAAAAAGTACTAGACCTGACATAATTAAACGTTACAAAAAAAATTCTCGGCATTATTTTTTTCAGCCTGTAGGCTTGGACAACATTAGACAACTGTCTGTGACGCGACCCAAAATGTAGGTCAATTCCGCACTTCTCTCTCTCTCTCTCTTTTTTTCACTCTCTCATTCCCAATTGATTTTAACAACGTTGACATGGCTATGCAAATTTTTACCTCATCACAGCTTAGGTCAAAAATTGCTACGCGATTAAAAAGTTATCTTTTTAATGATCATTATTTCACCTATTATCTCAAAATTACATTCATTTATGTTATTATTTTAAGAAAATGAAACATGGTCTGTTCACGAATTAAAATAGTTTATAGACAATTTCATTCAAAATTATTCCAATCTTTCATTTTACCATGACCTTTCTACGTCATTATTTTCTTTTTAAAAGAGTTCACAGCAGTTTTAAATTGAAACATTCTATCTTTCATGCAGACATGGATTTACTTGAAACAAATTTGGTTAATTTACTTAATTAACTATCAATCAAAGCAGATTATATTATCTTCATACAATCTTAGTACTAAACAGTAAGTACTTATTTTCTTTAGATTACATTAAAGACATTTCAAATACAATATTATTGACATACAAAAGATAAAGAGCATAGACTAATTTTTTTTCAGACAGAAATCAATTTAACAATTTTTACAAAACAATTGCTGGTCTGAATGGTTCCATCCAAGCTTTTCATTTATGGTAAGGTTGGAATCCATTGCTCTTGTCCATTCCATAAAGGTTTTATTCATTATTCATAGATTCTAGGTTCTCCTGTTCCTCACAGTGTTCAGGTCTACCCAGTCTTTTGGTAGTCAATACAATTCATTCAATCTATTTTAACTAATACAGAAAAAAAATAGATTAATTTTACATTCTTGACATGAAATCCTTAATTAATCATACATTAGTTGAACATTGGTATGTCAACATTATAAATTCTCAACCATGAATTTTCAACCATTCTGGTTTACAGTGTCAAGTCAGTGGCACATATCCTAAATTTATACAAAACAAGGATAAGTTTTATTAGTTTCTACTTTTGATCTGCTTTTCATGTAACAGTATCCTAAAAGTGAAAAATCATATATAATACATTTCTTGGAATCTTGTTAGTCATAGTTCTGTCTCGCAGCAACTATTTTTACCCTTCTTTATCATACATTCAATGATAATAGAACAAATGAATAAATTCACATAGAAGAAATTTACATCCTGACTCAGTGCAATATTTCAACAACAGTACATGATAAAATAAATTTCCATAGTACAATCATAAAACATTTCTCAATACTTTAGTGATAGAAAAATTCTCTTTTCTCAAAACCATTTACATCTTTTTCAATCAAATTATCCTCTCTGCCAAATGTTTCAATTATCATTTCCAGAGATTCTCAAACATATCTTATAATCAGTCCACATTTATAATGTCCTCTGATTTAGAAACCAATTCTGCGGATAAATCTGATCTTTTTCTCTTATAGCAATTATTTTAATGCTCAACCTAACAAGTTTGTTTAGAAATATCACACTATAATGATATTTACTCTAACAATACTTTTACTCAGTCCTTTTTCATCACAAGTAAGGGATTTAGTTTTAAAATAGTAAGTTTGGTAACTAACTATCAGTGAATTTGTCATTTAATTCATCCTGTACTCCAGGCATGAATTTTACAATTAAGAGTAACAATGTTAACAACATCAAGCTTATTCCAATTGTTTTCAGAAGGTAAGGCTTTATCATTTTCAAATGATATAATATTTTTGCCTTTCTTTCATCACACAACAATGGCATCTGCATGTGAGCAGTGTACAATTTTTTTCTAACAAACACAGTTATGTCAGACAAAAATTTTATGTACTTATCTAGGTACTTGATCAGCCCAAGGAGGTCCAATTCGGTCTGCCATTCCTCTTGAAGTAGTTTGAGTGGTCCTCGGACAGTGGGTCCAACGATTGGTCCATAGGCTCCTTGACTTTCCGGATAGGATTCAGTTGTCACCTCATGCTCCAGGCATAAGTTCTTTAGGACTGGATTGAAGAGTTCCGAGGCGAAGTTGGTCCCTCGATCTGTCGGTATGGATTGTGGTAACCCATAGCTTTTGGTAGTTTCGATCCAGTTCTCAGCACTCGTTTCTTCAGTGATGCTCCTCAAATCTTCATCTGTACCGGCAACTGCAGGTTTGCATTGTTGTTTGTTCATGCTGTGGTCTATCTGTTCATAGACATCAGTAGTAGGATTTTCTTTCCCGTCGACAGCTTTCTCATGTAACTGTAGTAACTCTGGGTCTACTTTCTGTTCAGCAATCAATTCATTTTGTGATGACTTCTTTGATTGTTCATTTCCTTTCGGACAATCTTCAATCTTGGAGAAAATAGTAGTATCAAGTTCCACTTCTTCTTCCTCTTTCTTCTCTCGTGGGAGAATTTCTTCTTTCTTTTTCTTTTCTTGTGAGATAATTTCTTCTTTCTTTTTCTGTGGTGTCATACCCTTTATGACATCACCTACAGGATAAAGTTCTTTTTCTTTTCCTGTCTCCACAATAGGACTAGGGTCTGGATTTTCCTTCACAATCAGTTCAGGTCTCACCCTCCCTTTCGCCAAATCATTTGCTAGGATAACGGATATGCCCTCAACAGGAAGTTTTGATATTACTCCAACTGTCACATATCCTGTTACCAAGTCAGATGAGAGGTATATCCTATGTAGAGGTATTTTTTCTTTCCATTCAAAACCTCTCAATAGGACAGTCTGTCCTGTCAATGTATTCACATTCAATGGTAATACATCTTTAAGCAGCAGGGTTAATGATGCCCCTGTGTCTCGTAATATGTTTACGGACTTCAGTGGTCCTTCCTTTTGTAAGGCCACACAACCTTCACTAATGAACGGTTGAAAACTGCACAGGGTCTCTGTGTCAATTTTATTCTTCCCTTGACCATGACTTTCGGGTGTTGTTTCATCTTTCGATGACTTCAGACTCTTGTTCGAGTCAAAAATACTTTGGTCTACTTTTTCGTCTCTGTGGACCTGGACAATTAATCCAATAGTAGCCATTCTGTATTTATAATCAGGATATTTATCCTCATTATCTTCAGTTGTAGATTTCTCTACCTTCTGACTTTTGCTCTCAGGCAACTCCACCCTCAGTGTTTCTGGTTTAGAAGAATCTTTCTTCGAATTCAGTTCGTTTGTGTTTTCGCTTTCTTGTACATTTTGTATTGGTGCATGTCTGACGCACATTACCACTTTTTTAGGTCCTTTTTCTTTCCTTATACTCCAACAGTCTTCAATGCTATGTCCTGTTCTCTTACAAAAAGTACATTGGACGTTTTTGTTGACAGGTTTCTTATGAACATCATTTTGTTTCACAAAATGCTCCTTTTCACGATGTTGTTGTTGTGTGTTTTCTGCTAGCCGTTGTGTCCTATTAAAATTCTTTTCACCAGCTGTTCTATGACACAGTGTATATTGTTCCGCTAAATCAGCAGCTTTATGTGGGTCAGTGATGTCACGCTCGGATAAATACATTCTTACATCCGGCCTCACTTTGTTAATAAAATCTTCTAAAAGAATGATATCTTTCATTTCTTTTAATGTGGAGATATTTCTGGATTTTATCCACTGATCCATTAACTTTTATTCTGCTCGAAGGAAGTCTAAGTGTGTTTGGTAAGGGGACATTGTGTACTGACGGAACCTTTTCCGATAACTTTCCGGTATCTGGTTATAGGCTTTAAGTACAGTGTCTTTAATGACTTCATAATCATTTAATTGTTCCTGTTTTAACAATAGAACACAATCTCTTGCCCTTCCCTGAGTAAAAGCTGTTCTGACTAATATTCCCCATTTATCTTCTGGGAACTTAAAATCTCTGCAAGAAATTTCAAAGGTCTGGAAGAAATTAGCTATTTCACTTTCTTTATCAATGTAGGTAGGGACTAGCTTTTTCCATCTGGCCATCTCTACATCATTATGAGATTCTTTTTTAGTAGCTCCTATCTTCGCTAGTTCTATTCTTTCCTGACTTTCTAGACGTTTCTGTTCCATCTCAAGACGTTTTTGTTGCATCTCATTATCAAGACGTTTTTGTTCCATCTCCATTTCCATCCGTTTCATTTCTAGTTGAAATCGGAACTGTTCGGACATAGATTTCGACGTCTGACCTTCAACTTGATATTCCTCCGCTCTTGATTCTACTTTCAACTTGCCACTCGCAATCAAGTTCTCTTTTATTTGCTGTGTCAACACAGTCCTCGATGGTGTAGTCTCAGTAACTTCTATCTTCAAGATCTCAGCGATCTCTTTTAACTTCTTTATGGATAACGTTTTCAAAACTTCTTCTTCTGGATTTTCAATAAATTCCATTCTTTAGTTAAACAATTTTTAAAGTAGTAAATTTCCAACTTACGTTTTTCCAATCGGAAGAATAATTTCAGCGTTATTAGACTTGCTCAGTAGGTCACTGCTCCAACACACAACACAACACAACTTGAATATATGCTTCACTATACAACTATATCGGACGAAGCCCTCAAATTGTTATAGACCTCTATGATGACTATTTTTTCGACTCGTTAAATCGGATTCAATGTATATAGTTGTATCTTTATTAGAAGTCTCTAGATTCTGCTAATCTGTAGCCCAAGCTAGGGGTTCCTTGACTGACAGGTCTATGCAGTAATGTAGTTATATTCGTGATAATTATCTTCAACACCTTTCTCAACAATGATAGATCAAACAACTCCAGTTGTTGAATAAACAATTTTATTTAAATTGTAGACTCAATATAAACGATCAATAAACGCATCAACTGATGGTAACATAAGTATTTCAAAATAAATGGCATATAATGTACAAGTATTAATATAGCGACTTCACTCGACAAACTTTTAAACTGAACTAACTTTAAGGAGGTGGGGACTTTACAAAGAAAACTATCATCGAAGATTCTACAGGGTCTTAATACGCCTTTTAACCTATTTCCTTATAGAATACTACGATCCAGAATTATCCTCCAATTTCCACGGGGTTGGACGAATTATTTTATTTAAACTGCCCTCAGGGCACAAAGGTCAAACCTTGGTCGCCTTGGACTCTGATACGCACTTGTTAAGAGGTCAATGCCTTACTACGTCATTCATTTATGACCGATATTCGTAACACTCTAGTATTGCTTTTACTGAAATTATTAAATATGTAATTAATTTGGATTACTCAGTGACATTAACTTTAAAGCAATCATTTCTATATTTTGATATTGATAAAAATGTAAAGTAATAATAAAGAAAAAATTTAATTTTATGTATTTCCAGGTCAAATCGGCCATCTTTCTGACAATTTAAGTGCTTTAGAGCTCCATTTATATATTGCTCAGTGTTAACAATAGAGTAATATATATATATTTTCATTAAATTACTTAATTTAATACACACTATTTAATGTTTTATTCCTTTTTTCTTTACATAGAGATAGATCTAGTCTTATTGAAATTAAATTAATTCTTATATAACGTTTTTGTTAAGTTTAGTAGCTTAGGTGAGCATTTCAAACACACGCTTTTACAATTCGGTAATTCTCATACACAGCGATTTAGAATCTAGAACGAAAAATCCGCAGCTGACGTCTTCAAATTTCACCGTGGCATAAAAAAAGATACCCCCCCCCCCCAAAAAAAAAAAAAAAAAAAAGGGCACGACGATTTTTTTAATGTCAGCATTCCCTGTCAATGAATAGATTTGGACTGGCACCCTTGACATTTAGTAATGTGTGTCATTATTATTGTTATTATTATTTTTGCGATTTCACAATTGCAACAAGGACAACCAAAAAATAAAAAAAGGACAAAGTGATCGATATATATATATATATATATAGTATAAGCTGTATGGGGAGTGGATGCGTGTTTTTAAATGCTGTGACTTTTTGCATTTGCCTTTGATCTCGAGACGCCTGTGCTTACTGAAATGCACCAATCGGTGGAAGCCTATATTAGGCGTTGTTCTCTTCAGAGGTGGTCGAATATTCGATCGAGTTGTTAAATATATTATATTATACAGGAATCGCAAATGTAACAATCTATATTTACAACGCTAATGGTTAAGGTTGTTTGATAATTGTCCACTTTTAAACCAGACAGGCTGGCATTTATATACATATATTATGTATACTTAACGCTGCAGAAATGGGCGAGCAAGTTCGGCTGGCGTACCGATGGGTTCGAATCCTGGTGAAGGATATGATTTGTTTTACCCGGGCATGGAGTGTGTCCCTGAGTCTACCCAGCTCTGATGGGTACCTGAAATAAGTTGGGGTCAAGTAAAGACGGCTGGGCATTGTGTTGGCCAGTGAATGCTGCTTGACCGGACCGATGAATACCGATGATCATTTTGGTCCGACGGCTACTTTACAATGTATACGTTGTTTAAAGATAAATGTGACCGGGGAACATTTTGGGAGGGGTACTTGAATGGTTTAACATCATTTTAATTGTCTTTCGATTTCTAGACATAATAGCGTGTTGTTAAAAAAAATACTTTTTACTATTCTATATGTAACCTGTTTTGTATTACCATCTTTAGAGTAACAATACAAAAAGTGATATAAAAGGTTTGTTGTCAGCGGAAAAGTCCCTAGTCTATATTGTCGGACATTTGAAATGTTGCGGTGTGCTACTTCGAGGAGTTATTGTATCATAAACTTTATCGAATCATTGTATACACTGTCTTATGTTGTAATCTTAAAACGCCCAATGGGGATTTTCATAGTTTTACGCTAGTACATCGAAATAATCTTAACTTAATTTTGAGCGTAAATTGTATTTCCTTAATATGCCTATCAGGTAAATTGGCTTTTGAGCCTCGGCATTTGGGAAACTCTGAGATTTGACCATGAACTAAATGCAGCCTCGTTTCGAGATGGGTTCTAGATTTGTTGGTCTATTTCACATATAGCAAGATTGCAATATTCTAATTATCTCTTTTCTGTATTTCTTGTTTGTTTTTTCACTGATTTTTATTTTAATTTGAAAAAATCTTGACACTAAGTAGCCTTGAAAGAAATTCTTAATTCTCAATCCACCTACACTTACCTGATGTAATAGATCATCTCTAAAAATACAAACGTTAATTTAAAACTAATGTTAATAAAATATATCTTTTAAACATAGAGATAATCACACACAAAAAAATAAATGCAATATTTTCTTTTAAACTATATTTTCCCCTTTTAAAGTGTTTACTTTTGCTGTTTAGAATTTTACTTCCCATGCATCCCACCCTTTCCACTCAAACACTTCTGTCGATAACAAATTAAAAATTAAAACTTTGTTGAATGCGCCAATTAAAATGAAACTTAATGACATTGTTTAGAAGACAACAACAATAACAAACTTCTTTGAGCTTGGTTAAAAGCTTATCGATTTAGTTTTGAGTCCCCAAAACAGCTATACACAAAATTGAAAAAGAAAATGGAGGCTCCAAGACATGGTAGTAAGTATCAGGGCTGTTTATTGCTGTCATAACGTCCATGAATTGAATATAAAACAGGGCTGTTTAGTGCTGTCATAACGTCCATGAATTGAATATAAAACAGGGCTGTTTAGTGCTGTCATAACGTCCATGAATTGAAAATAAACCAAAAGAAAAGGTGTAGCGTCTTTATAAAAAAACGGGAAAAAGACGGGTTGGTCGCCCTAAGACCACCTGGAGACGCCCCTGCGAAGAGGAAATGACAAGCTACAAGCTTTCTTGGGGTGAACTTAAAAAGGCTACCCAGACTCGAGTGCGCTGGAGTGCTGTCGTGGAAGCCCTATGTTCCACAAGGAACCAAAGGAACTAAGCATGTAGGCGTTTAATAAATTGTGCTGTAATAATAAGTGGCATACTTTACTTACATACAGAGATGAAAATAATGTTAAAGCGTTGAGAAATATTTGAAACGATTCGTTGATAGGATTTGACAAATCTGGTAGAGGAATCGAATGATAGATGGATCGAATGGAAAATTTGAATGGACGTTTTGAATAAATGTATGAAATAAAGGCATAACATCGATAAAAAAAATCGAGTTATTAGATGAAATAAACGGATCCATTTAATCGATACAATTGATAACTTAAATAGAAAACAATAGTTATACCTAACCGACATTTAAAAAAGTTCACCCGAAGATGAACAAATTAGATTACATATTAGATGGCATCAGAGGATAAAATGTAATTGCTATAATAGACATTGGTAAACAGAAAATCATGGAACAACTAGATAAATAGGGTAGATAGTGGAATAGACTATAATCCACCACTCTAAGGCTTGGGCTAGTAGATCAAATAGAGCGATGCGAATACATTAATCAAATACAAAGATCTAAGTAGATGGATTTAATGTTTATTCTATAATCGATATTTCCAGGGTTTGATGAGAAAAAATATATTGGGGTGGGTTGGGGTAGAGGTATTTGATCATGTGTGTTTTCAAACTTACCGAATTGGTCATTGACACGAAATGCCAAACGAATCAATGCTTTAAAGTAGAGCTCAGATATGCTTGAACAATAGATGTATAATGCAAAAAACTGAGAGACACGCACGAGTAGTTAAGGTCATTTGTTTTCTATCTAACTATCTATGTATCTCTCTGTCTCTCTGTTGGCTGATCTATCATGCCATCTATCTGTAAATTTATATCCATCCATCTGTCGGTGTATATATCTATCCTTCTCTATACCTATCTATAGCCATAGATAGCCATTCTCTTTATATATATATATATAGATGCAGTGGCGTATTTAGGCATGTTCCATATGTTCCATTGTAACATGGGCCCCCACAGAAAAGAGGCCCCCACACATCCCAAAAAGAAATGTTTCAGTGACATTCCCATTCTTTCGTTAATAATGTAAAATAAAATTCATTTGTGTCCCTACAATTTAAAGCGCTCCAGTCCAACCAAGCTAAGTGCAACATAAAATTTATGATTTTACAGAATGTAACATGAATTAACAGCCTTTTTCTGGGGTATGTGGAAGGCAGAAGCGAGACCACGATCGGCCCCCACATAAATTTGGGAACAGGGCCCCCACAATCCGAAATACGGCCCTGTATACATGAATTTATTTATCAATATATATCTTTATCTATATTTAATTTATATCTATGTATTCTTTTAAATATCTATTCAAATATTTAAATATCAATCATATCTTTTTACTGACTTGCTTAGATATTAGTGTTAATTTTTTGTTGTAATATTTAAAATATTTATTTTAAAATGCACAAAGAAATCCGTTGTATAATTTTTTTGTTAATGCACATCACCTATTTCCATATTACGTTTTACATAGTATTGACATCTTTTTTTGTGTTTCTATCAACAGATCGTCAGAAAAATGAGACGGCAACATTTGATGGCATTTCATGTCTTAGGTTCTCATGTTGAAAGCCATGATTCGCTAAGTGTCAGAATATAATAAGGTTATGGCAACATTACAGTGTATGAGAAAAAGAGATAGTCATTGTGATAGAGAGGAAGAGAGAGAGAGAAAGAGAAAGGAAGTGTGTGTGTGAAAGAGCGAAAGAGAGAGATAGGGGGAAAGAGAGAATAGGCTCGTGTTTAGAAAGAAGAGGCAAGCTTTAAAGAAAAAAAGAGAGAGCACTTAGTGTATTGGAAACCTGAGATCTAATTTTTCTCTTCTCTAAGTGTCACCTGACCAAAAATGCTGGAGAGTCGGCTACAGGCACCACCGGAGATGTTAAAAGCAAACACATAAGCTACTTAGCATGATATGCTGAAAAGTATTGAGGTTGTCTATATTGCCTGGGTGCATGGTGGCCGAGCGGCAGCGCGTTCGGCTGGCGTACCGAAGGTCCTGGGTTCCAATCTTGTCGAAGCCTAGGATTTTTTCTCGGGTCTTGACGTTGTCCCTGAGTCTACCTAGCTCTGATGGGTACCTGACCTTAGTTGGGGTAAAGTAAAGGCGGCTGGGTATTGTGCTGGCCACACAATCTCCTAGTCTGTCGTGGCCACTGAAACTGGTGGACCCTGCTTCACCGTCCCCATGAATCAATTTGGTCCGACGTTAAACTGTACTTACTTTATTGTCTTTAGGTATAACAACAGAAAAAGTTGAATATAATTAATTTATGTGTTTTAAATAATAGATTTTTTGGGGAAATATACTGCAGAATGTGAATTAGTTTATTTGGCAATAATAATAATATTAATAAGGATATTAAAACTTATATGAAAATAATACCATTGACATTAAAGGAATATGCAATTTATATAGCGCAGAGGTTAATCAAAGATTACACTATATAACTATTATTTTAAGATCAAAGCCTAATAATCTAATATTGATTAGTTTATTACGATCGTGGTAATAACGACATATCACATAAAGGCTTTAAATAAAAGCTCTTAAACAGTTTAGCATATAATATGTATCAAACCATTTATGTAACCACTAAACCAATCAACCCATTGATCATCCAACACTCTATCTATCAATATAATTTTTTTATCTCTCTATATCAATATTTTATTATTTATACATATAACTATCGCTCTTTCACTCTTTCTCTCTCTCTCTCTTTCTCTCTCTCTCTCTCTCTCTCTGTATATATATATATATATATATATATATATATATATATATATATATATATATATATATATATATATATATAATATATATATATATTGTTACGACCAAAATACCCTTGTGGCCAGAGCCGTGTAGATGTTATTGATAATTCTCGTTCGTCCTAGGGTAGACTTTGGTTATTATTTCTTATATTTCAGTATTACACGAACTCTCCTTTTTGTCCTGGGCACAAACTCAGGATTTGCGTTCTAATAGTTCCTCTCCTTGACGTTGTAGTTGTAAATAAATATCGTATTGTAAACAATGAAACAAAAATAGTAACTTGACGAGGAAGCTTCAGTGTAAATGTTGTTGATCATTTAATTCAGGTGATATGTCCAAATATATACAATATGAAGATTATATAAAGTTCGAAGAAAATAGTGCCATCACAAGCGTCCACTCTGTACAAAACTCTGCACAAGAATCTATACAAAACTAGCTGCCTAGCCTTAAATACTAGCAAAGGAGAACAGGGAACAGACCTATTACTGGGTGAAGTGAAAATAATGGTATCATTACAAAACATCATAATAAAAATGATAGTTTTTAACATAAACTCCCCTGTACGAGAAAAAATAGACTATTTCTAGCCATTCCGAGAATTGAGGTCGGTACGAGAGTGGATTCTTAGAACAGTCTAATTTTCTGTCTGTCTGTTTGCTTGTTTGCTTGGTTGTTAGCAAAACTTTGCATCGATTTTTCGACCACTTGCCGTCGTCCAATCGAGCTGAAACTTGGGTCGCAGACTTGTCCCGACTAACAATACATTCTATCAAATTTTCAGCATCATAACCTTTGGAATAGTGGTGTACGGACATTTCATCCCACGACATTTGATCCCGTGACAGTTACTCCCTGACACTTAACCCCACGACAGATAATACCATTGACACTTGGTCCCGCGACACTTAATCTATCCCTTCCCGCGAGATAGTCCCATATAACACTTAATCCCTCCCGCGGACATGTAGGCTACACTAAGAAAAAATAAAACAAATGTATTTTGAGAACTAGTTGTCTCAAAAGTACTAACTAATTGGTAGGAATAATAATTACTAATAAAAATTAATGTGTTTCCTTATTTAACCCTTTTGCGTAATGTTCAAGTGACTAGCCCCTGCGACACGGTCCGATCACCTCCCTTTGTTACCTGCGGACAATCATTACCCAGATGGTTGTCAAAGTAGGACTCGCGCGTGTTTGGCTGAGTTCGAGAGAGACTTGCTTTGATTGGTATACAAAGAGATTGTCAGAGAGATATGTCGGCTTTGCTTATTTGTAGTGTCCGCTCCTTGTGACCCCAACGACAAGGGTAGAATATTAATTGGGTCATTGTAAACACTCCTGTGGGTCATTGTAAACACTCCTGTATTAACTTTTTTCAATTCAGTTGAAGACTAAATGACAGGTGACCTGGTTGGAAGGGGCGCGGCCTTTGCTTTCATTGGGCAATGAGTTAAGATATGACTAAATGGCGCCGCTCACTGGACCGCCCTCTTTAGGACCCTAAATGTTAGTAAAAACACATTATGTTTCAGATGTTTTCTTAAGCATACTTCTGATTACCTTTTATTAAATTGTGTTAAATGTACTGTGTAATGAATATAAATATAGTGTTTAATAAATCTAAATGTACTGTGTAATAAGTATTAATGTACTGATTAATAAATCTAAATGTACTGTTTAAATACATTTGTTTAATTTTTTCTTAGTGAACATGTCCGCGGGAGGAATTAAGTGTTATATTATGGGACTATCTCGCGGGAAGGGAGGGATTAAGTGTCGCGGAACCAAGTGTCAATGGGGTTATCTGTCGTGGGGTTAAGTGTCAGGGAGTAACTGTCACGGGATCAAATGTCGCGGGATGAAATGTCACCAATCGAGCTGAAACTTGGGTCGCAGACTTGTCCCGACTAACAATACATTCTATCAAATTTTCAGCATCATAGTCTTTGGAATAGTCACGAATTCCTTCGACCAATTGGCGAATCGAAGAGTATATTTCACGTCAAACATGGCTGCCTCTACCGGAGGAGACGGAAGTAAAGATTTTTTTCGTTATGTTCGTTTTTACGAAATAAATAGAATGAAAACTACACAATATAGCCGAAACAAAGCGAGTTATCTTTTTATGTTTTTTTGCGGGCCAATGCTAGAAAAAAAAAGGATGCGCAAAATTTTAGTGAGGAAATTCATAATTTATGATATCACTTATATTTATTTTAATCTATCAAAATATAAATTAAATATAAACTTAGTTTACAAAGAAAGGGAGTATAATACAAACTGTTTTTTATGGGTTAGTTTATTAATAACATTTATGCCAAATACAAAATTATATTACCAAACTCACATTTATGATGGTAGCCTAACTATTTTGTCAAGATACATTTCTATCACCTGATAATATTGATTATAATATTTTGTTATCAGTTTAACTGAGATGTTCTTTCATTTATTTAAGTTTAAGTCTTAGGTTGCACTTTATAAACTATTATTATTGTGAAATTGATACAAAGTAATCATACAAACTGGGTAAATAATGTAGTGTTCAGAAAATGTGCATATATTATATTACTCATATAATATTTATATAATTTTCAACTTGTTTATTCTTTCCTCCCCCCTCTCTCTTTTCTCACTACACACGATTTTGTGGGCGGGGCTTAGGCTTTCCGAATGCCTGACGTTTAGTACGAAGACAAAAGATTCTAGGTAATGTTGGGATTATGTGTTGACCCCAAATTCTCAGAGTGTCTGGGAACGTCTCATTATGTCTGCACAGGGAAGTTCCTATCGTTTTTGTTATGAGTTTAGTAATGATACCATGATTTTCACCCCTACTAGTAATGGGTCTGTCCCTTGCACCACTTGGATAGTATTTAATGATTTGTTTTGTCTGAAAGACAGAGAGTTTCAAGATATGTTCCTTTGAGGACGCTTGTGTTTGCACTATTTTATTCTAACTGTACATAATACATATATTGTATATATTGAACATATCACCTGAATTAAACTATCAACAACATTTACACTGAAGCTTCCTCGTCAAGTTACTATTCTATTGTGTTGTCAACAATACTATAATATTTATCTACAACTCTAACGTCAAGGAAAGGAACTGTTAGAACACAAATTCTAAGTTTGTACCTAGGACTATAAGAAGAGTTCGTGTAATAGTGAAACAAAAGTAATAATAACGAAAGTCTCCCCTAGGACTAACGAGAATTATCAACAAGATCTACACAGCTCTGGCCACAAGGGGATTGTGGATGTAACAATACCCACAGAATTTAAAAGAAAGAAGAAAAGAAGAGAAATAACTTTATTTTAAAGAAATTCCGTTTGTTAAGGATATAATCGTCGGGCGTGGTGTTTTAATAGCTGAGAGGAAAAAAAATAGAAAAGAATAGAGCGTTCCTATAACGTATCATAGAGACAGTGTTTTTTAATTGACACATAGATACTGTAAATAAAAAAGTTGTAATACTATTGTTTTTAATCTCTTTAAAAATGTCTATATTGGCGATTTATCTCGTCTTTCAAAATAAAAACGAATAAGAATTCAGTCCTATAGAAGCATTCGAATTGATTCTATAAGTACTTTTCGACACTAGATGTTCATCCCAAAAATGAGCTGTGGCGTTTTAAGGAGAAGATTAACACCACACGAACTAAGAAAGGTTTTTAAATGTAATCCGCTCTTATAGGATACTATAATCATCTCATGTGTACGTACAAACCACTGACACTATGTGCCACTATTGAATGTCTGATTGGAGTAAGAATGTGTCTTTCCTTTCTATCTCATATATTATTTAACATTAAAGTATTTAGCTTTGCATTGAATTTTATTTACATATATGTATACGTTCTGCATGCTTATCAGTATATTACTTATTGTTATACGATTAGTCATTGATATTAGTTCCCATTCATATATATTATTAATGTTGTAGCACGTGTGTGTTCCTCCCCCTCCCCGCCCCACGCCTTCGGAACAAGGCCAGGGTCATACCTGACGCAACCAAGCTAATCCCCCCACCCCACAGTCTCTTCGACCAGATCACAGGAAATTCACATCTCAATGACGGTTCTTCCCCTGGTCAGAGAATAGGGAACTTGGAATCTTTGATGCAGGACCCCGACGGACAAGAGAGAAAACTCTGACCAACAACACAGGGCCTTTGAAGTTTCCCTACCGCCGCGTCTTCCCCCCCCCCCGCACCCCTCCCCACTACCGTTTGGTACTTATTTTCACATGCCAATCAATCAAATGTTGAATTGAAGAGACATGTTGACCAATCGGATACGCTATCTACGGGTCAATCTTACCCTTGCCCCTCCCCCCTCATTACAATCACGTGGGGAGTTGCAACCTAACTTGTTGTTTAACATGTAATGTAAGTTAGTTTTAGGTCAGTCTGGCTTAAGGAGTCTCGAGGGTTGGATGCCCCGAGCTCCAATAGCACCAAGCGGTGCTATAGTCTGTTGTAGAGTCCTTGTTAGGACTATCTGCTACATGTAGTTTAAGCCTATGATTAAATGTACACTCTTTATCACTTGTATTTGGATTGTATGAATTATGTGCTCATGTCATCAATGATTGAATACGGACTTTCACGTGAATAAAATATTCGTTGTTACAATACGCCTTGCTTATCGATTGATAGAATACCTGTTTGTGTGACGTCCAGTGACAGTGTCAATTAGTCAACAGTTTAACTCAACCTACGTATTAACGAGCCAAACGAAACCTGGATATAAATTTGTCTTAGAATCACCTAGGAATCATCTGCACTTCGGGACCACATACCACCTAGAAAACCTGCCTAAATCACCCCTCCCCATCACCCTGTGTACCTGCTGAGTTATCCACTAAGTCTGCACTGATAGCCTAGGCTAATTGCAGGCTCGGTGACAGAATCTTAGACCAGCACGCCACACCTGTGGGCTCGTGCCGGAATTAGTTTTGCTTGACGTACATGGATAAGTACTCACGCTCAACATTGAACTCTGTGCTATGATATTCTTCACGTGATGAAAGACTGGGGGCTTAAGGTTTCATCAGGTGAGCGAACTGTGTTATTTGACTCCACTGCAAACACTCATCTATCATCGTAGAATTATACGTCAACTCTTGTTTCTGCCAATGCTATACGCTTGAAATATATCGCCTTGCCTGTTCGGATTATTTGCTGTATTACGTTTATTTGTCGGCTTCACGCCACAATAACAAAATCGCCACTCGTGTTTGGATAACTTGCTCTATTATGTTAGATGTCGGCCAGAGCGCCACCAATAACAAAGTCGTTTCCTGCTCGGATTAGCTCCTGTACAACTCTGTACACTATATATGCTTGCCGAATGCCGATAGTCAATAGGCATATCGACATTTCTGCTTGAGATTAGCTCATGCGTAACGAAATTATTTGCCAGATCGCATAACTATGTCCGCCAAATACTGTGAACCAGTACCCGCCCTGAGAAACACTGAAAATATTCGCGCCCACCGGGCCGCAATCCAGCCTGCAATCTTCAACATTGCATATGTTCGGCCATTCAGCTATAATTCTTGGATACTTACAGCCACGTTAGCACTGGATTAAACTGTCATCAGCAGTACGTTTCCCGAAAGCTGACATTATTGCCTTTAGATTGGAGTATATTAACTGTTATCGGATTACCATGTGTATATATTAACTTTTGATGAACTGTGTTCCTTACACAACGCGTTGGATAATAAATGTGTTAGATTTAAAGACTGCCTACGGGCCAATTGAGTGTTCTCAAGCGCTACACGGCCGATGTCATCCGCTGTCATCTGATGTGCCAGACCCACTCTGACGTCAAGACTCAAGACCCGCGGTCTAGCGTGAAAGAGAATGAATGTCTATAAATAAAACAGTAAGTGGCACAGATGTAGTGGTCAAATGTACGTACAGGAAGATTATTGGTAGCGAATTAAATAATTGCTCTTGATCAGTTTTACAAATTATACAATTGTAATAGAGAAAGTAAAATGATTTAATTTTACTCTTACACAGTAGCCAAAGAAATTGACGCCCCACTGCCAGCCCCCCCTCCCTCTCAGCCCCACCCCCGACGCCAGGTAAAACTAAATCTGCCCTGGGCATCTGGTCAGCGAGACATGACGCGTGTAAGGGCCGTAACTCGCCCCCCCCCCCACTTCTCTCCCAGCCGATAAACTGTATTGAACTGTTAAACAAGGAGAAATGTGTTGCTTGAGAAAAGAAGAGAAGCGAATAGTGTAACAATTAAAGTGAAGCTATGTCCGTGTTTTAGGTCTAGGGCCCAATAATTGCAAACAAACGACAACATTGATACAATTTCCTGGCCTATCGCGCCAGAGGTGACTTGACTACCGCCTTACTCCGCCCCCCCCCCCCACTAGAAGTCACTCGCGCGTGAGAAATCAGAATCCACGTGATCAGAAACACTAGTGTTTAGGCTTGTGTTGGGGTCAGCTGCACGCGCTCACACAACGCCCGCCGCCGCCCCCCCCCCTGAAGAACGATCACTAGACCAGTAATGCATGTACCTACGTTAAGCAAAGGAACCCGCGCCCCACCCTCTATGACTCCGTCATAGATCCCCTCATATTTACGTTGCGATCCCAGATCCCCTCACCTGTCCGCTTTAGCGCGAGTCAGGGAGTGAACTGGTGGACCTGATAGTTCGATCAACAATTCGATCCCTATCAACCAGTTCTGGCATCCCGTCACGGAATTCCTCCAGATTCCGTAGAAACTACTGCCGAGGTCAATTAAGTGAATCCCGCATTTATAGCACATAGAAAGCATGAAATAAATAGATTTCTTAGCTAGTGCCTATCAATATATGAAAAGTAAGGACCTAAGACAGTCACAGACAAACGATAAAATGAATAAACCGTGTCAATAACTTGCAAATAAAGGGGACGAACCTAGACTAAGCATTATGCCGGAATAGATTTAAAGTACTGTAAGAAACGCTAAAGCATGCCTTTCTCCTCCGTCCATAACAGAAAAACGTAAAAATTCGCCCCGTCACCCCTTACCGCCTTGTCTCGACCTCCCCCCCTTTTCCCCATAGCGATGACCACCCGCTTCGCTTCGATGGTCCAGAACTCTCATAGTGTAAATAGTAAGTGCAGTAGGCCTACCTCTAATGGGTCAAATCTTTCATTATATGAAAGCTTTAAAACATGGCGGGGCAGGTGTGGCGTTTTAAGGAGAAGATTAACACCACACGAACTAAGAAAGGTTTTTAAATGTAATCCGCTCTTATAGGATACTATAATCATCTCATGTGTACGTACAAACCACTGACACTATGTGCCACTATTGAATGTCTGATTGGAGTAAGAATGTGTCTTTCCTTTCTATCTCATATATTATTTAACATTAAAGTATTTAGCTTTGCATTGAATTTTATTTACATATATGTATACGTTCTGCATGCTTATCAGTATATTACTTATTGTTATACGATTAGTCATTGATATTAGTTCCCATTCATATATATTATTAATGTTGTAGCACGTGTGTGTTCCTCCCCCTCCCCGCCCCACGCCTTCGGAACAAGGCCAGGGTCATACCTGACGCAACCAAGCTAATCCCCCCACCCCACAGTCTCTTCGACCAGATCACAGGAAATTCACATCTCAATGACGGTTCTTCCCCTGGTCAGAGAATAGGGAACTTGGAATCTTTGATGCAGGACCCCGACGGACAAGAGAGAAAACTCTGACCAACAACACAGGGCCTTTGAAGTTTCCCTACCGCCGCGTCTTCCCCCCCCCCCCCCCGCACCCCTCCCCACTACCGTTTGGTACTTATTTTCACATGCCAATCAATCAAATGTTGAATTGAAGAGACATGTTGACCAATCGGATACGCTATCTACGGGTCAATCTTACCCTTGCCCCTCCCCCCTCATTACAATCACGTGGGGAGTTGCAACCTAACTTGTTGTTTAACATGTAATGTAAGTTAGTTTTAGGTCAGTCTGGCTTAAGGAGTCTCGAGGGTTGGATGCCCCGAGCTCCAATAGCACCAAGCGGTGCTATAGTCTGTTGTAGAGTCCTTGTTAGGACTATCTGCTACATGTAGTTTAAGCCTATGATTAAATGTACACTCTTTATCACTTGTATTTGGATTGTATGAATTATGTGCTCATGTCATCAATGATTGAATACGGACTTTCACGTGAATAAAATATTCGTTGTTACAATACGCCTTGCTTATCGATTGATAGAATACCTGTTTGTGTGACGTCCAGTGACAGTGTCAATTAGTCAACAGTTTAACTCAACCTACGTATTAACGAGCCAAACGAAACCTGGATATAAATTTGTCTTAGAATCACCTAGGAATCATCTGCACTTCGGGACCACATACCACCTAGAAAACCTGCCTAAATCACCCCTCCCCATCACCCTGTGTACCTGCTGAGTTATCCACTAAGTCTGCACTGATAGCCTAGGCTAATTGCAGGCTCGGTGACAGAATCTTAGACCAGCACGCCACATGAGCAGTAGATGCAATCAATTTTGCAGAAATTCCCATCACTTATAGTTGCTAGTAAAAATCGTGGATGGTTAAAAAAAATACTGCACTATTATACAGTGTGTGTATCCTGAGGCACATGATATTCTTCTAACACTTGATACGTACGAATTCTTAGTTCTTCTATTAATCTGGAAAAATTGCTAAGAGTGAGGCCTTTTTCCTAAAAGTTTGCTCCCCCTAGCGTCAAAACCTAGCTACGCCACTGCGAATGCCTAGCAGTTGAGAATAGCATATCACTTTCATTAGCAGCTTCCTTCTAGATTTTTTTCCGCAATCGGGCACGTTTGGATGCCCATTTCTGAAAAGTTAAAAATTTAACTTTTTGCATTTTAAAATCGCCAATATCCCGCCACTTAAAAAATCTATCCACCTCTAAGAAGGTTGTAGTGAGATCAAGCTAGTGAGGCTTGATGAGATATGAACCAATGAGTCCATGAATTTGAAAGTCGTGCCTTTGGTTAGAAAACTCCATTTTTGTACTTCGATGTACTTTTGAAAAAGCCCTAACTATCTATCAAAATATATGCCTTAATGTAGGGATGTTTACGTAGTTAAATGTTTTGAAATTGATTTCACGTCAAGATAAGTCCAATTTCAATGCAAATCCATTTCAGTGGTCCTTGTAAATGCAAGTTTAACTCATTGAAATGTGTAGCTATATCGTTCCGTTTTTGTCATTCAGAACCTAAAAATCATCTATAGAAACAAAAATATTGGCGGTCTCTCGCGTGCCATATAGCTTCATTTTCTTTGCACAATTTTAAACCACCAATTTCGTAATTATCTTTTTATTTATTGATTTTTTTTTAAAAATCCAAACACGAGGGATTTGTTTTAATGTCATGGTTTCCTTCTTGGAAAAAGAAATATAGTTTTTTTTATTGAATTCCATTATGTCGCAAATCAATTGTGGCCTTTTGAAAACAATGGCTGATCCAAAGTACTTCTGAAAAAAAATGCAATTTTGTTGAAACATTGTGTTTAGATATTTTCTTTGAAAGTATTTAGCCATAGAAAAATCATTTATTTTCATTTCTTTTTTCCAAACGTGAATTTTGTTTAAACACACTATTAGAGATCCTTTGAGAAAAATATCTATTAGCCTTAATGTGACAACTTATTTACCCCAACCCTTTTTTTTCTCCTCACACACACACATTCCTTTCATAGACATGTCTGTAGAAGTATTGGAAATGTCGTCACATAAAACCAGTGCTGAAATGTCCAAATAGAAATGCATGTAGAAGTATTGGAAATGTCGTCACATAAAACCAGTGCTGGAATGTCCAAATAGAAATGTCTGTAGAAGTATTGGAAATGTCGTCACATAAAACCAGTGCTGGAATGTCCAAATAGAAATGTTTGTAGAAGTATTGGAAATGTCGTCACATAAAACCAGTGCTGGAATGTCATAATAGAAATGTCTGTAGAAGTATTGGAAATGTCGTCACATAAAACCAGTGCTGGAATGTCCAAATAGAAATGTCTGTAGAAGTATTGGAAATGTCGTCACATAAATACAGTGCTGGAATGTCCAAATAGAAATGTCTGTAGAAGTATTGGAAATGTCGTCACATAAATACAGTGCTGGAATGTCCAAATAGAAATGTCTGTAGAAGTATTGGAAATGTCGTCACATAAATACAGTGCTGGAATGTCCAAATAGAAATGTCTGTAGAAGTATTGGAAATGTCGTCACATAAATACAGTGCTGGAATGTCCAAATAGAAATGTCTGTAGAAGTATTGGAAATGTCGTCACATAAAACCAGTGCTGGAATGTCCAAATAGAAATGTCTGTAGAAGTATTGGAAATGTCGCCACATAAAACCAGTGCTGGAATGTCCACATAGAAATGTCTGTAGAAGTATTGGAAATGTCGCCACATAAAACCAGTGCTGGAATGTCCAAATAGAAATGTCTGTATAAGTATTGGAAATGTCGCCACATAAAACCAGTGCTGGAATGTCCACATAGAAATGTCTGTAGAAGTATTGGAAATGTCGCCACACAAAACCAGTGCTGGAATGTCCACATAGAAATGTTTGTAGAAGTATTGGAAATGTCGCCACATAAAACCAGTGCTGGAATGTCCACATAGAAATGTCTGTAGAAGTATTGGAAATGTCGCCACATAAAACCAGTGCTGGAATGTCCACATAGAAATGTCTGTAGAAGTATTGGAAATGTCGCCACATAAAACCAGTGCTGGAATGTCCACATAGAAATGTCTGTAGAAGTATTGGAAATGTCGCCACATAAAACCAGTGCTGGAATGTCTGTAGAAGTACTGGAAATGTCGTCACATAAAACCAGTGCTGGAATGTCCAGGAATCAAATCAATAAAAAATAAAACAAAAGAGAAAGCAAAGTCGTGCAAAAGGAGCGAGGGGTGGGAGAGGGAGGGTGTAATAATTTACAGAACAAAGCAGAACTGTTGACCTTGATAGGGCGAACAAAAACAATAGGCCAGTAAATTGTTATTGAAGATGACATCAGTAATAAATATTCATTTCTTGGTTGTTGTTTTATTATTTCCCAGTAGTTTAGATATGAGTGTAGTTCCAGACAGGACAAGAAACTGAGATATTATGTTTCCTTAACTTAAACCTACAAGTTACAGCGTATGGCAAGGTGTAAAGTCATTTTTTTTTTAAAATTGTTTTTATATATTCTAGCAAACATAAGCTCTTGAGGTTAAAAGCTTACGAAAGTATCCTATCAATCAATTGGTTTTTAACAAATGACTTAGAGAGAATATCAGTCTTATGAACCCCCTTTTGTAAATTATTACAGAGAACAACACAGTCATATTCGGTTTAATCCCTTCAGCTTCCCTTCAACCCATTGTATTCGATCTAACTAATATATCCTTATTATCCTCTCCGATTCAATACGTCTATTCGAATTGTCCGATCGATCTATTTTATAATTTTAATTATATTTCTCTGTCCAGTATGTTTAATCTTATCGCCAATTAGACTAGATCTTTCAATCCAACAAAAAATGTTAAAACGAAATTCATATTGCAATCATGTATAATAAATTTAAAAAAAAAACGATCTCGATAATGTCGAAGATGTCAATGTTTTACAGGTTTGATAATTTATAATAAGTAAAGTACCCTACCAAACTAAATAATCGGGGGCACGGCAGCGAGTTCGATTGGTGATCCGAAGGTTCTCGCTTCGAATCCTGCTATAGTCTAGGATTTTTTTCCAGGCACTTGAGGGTGTCCATGAGTCTACCCAGCTCTGATGGATACCTGACGTTAGTTGGGGTAAAGTAAAGGCGGCTTGGCATTGTGCTGACAACACATCTCCTAGTATGCCGTGTCCACAGAAACTGCTGAACGCTGCTTCACCAGCCGTATGATCAGAATGTATAATGCAAGCGTACACTTTGACTTCAATTCAATATTTTATATGCTTAGGTAACTCATGCATATTCTCACTCACTTTCTCTCTCTCTCACACACAGACACGGACACAAATACTAATTGATATTTCAAAGCCAACCTTGGTAATGCTAATTAAAAACAAGTCTGCTTTAATTATGCAAATTAAAGAAGAAAAAACATTACAAGCAAAAAAATACGTGAACATAAAAATTTACAAAGTTTCATCTATTATCAACATTTTAAAACACAGCTCATCAATAACCCCGTAACAACTAACAAAATAAATCCGACACAAGAAGAAACAACAAAAACAACAAATAAAAATAAAAATTCACTTCATGTTTAGATAAACTATTTTTAAATTTTGTCCAAATCCACTTTGGGATATGTAAACAAATTTTTTTTAATTGTTTCGTTTAAGACAACACACTTTAACTAACAAGCTATTTAGCTGTTACTATTTTTTTAAATTTATTTATCTTCAACGTGAACACCTGAACAGGTGGAATTAGGCAGAAAATTAAAAAAATAATGAAAAAGTGTTAGAGAAGAGTTTTTTGTGTGTTTAAAACTGTTATTTTAACATAGAATAAGACTTAAAAGCTAAAAATAACAAAGCTAACAAAAAATTGACAAAACCTACACTGTAGTGTGGTTAGTGGCGTAGTTAGAAGGTGGGCCATGATCCAAGGGGAAAGCTAGCGTGCTCTATTTTATCTTATGATCGTTTATATTACAGATTATTGCGTCCCACGCTCATCCGTGGTCTAACTCTAGTCTTGTATTTTGATTAGACGTGTTTTAAACGATGTTAATTACATGCTCATGTAACTCACGCATATTATAGTATAATCTCTCTCTCTCTCTCTCTCTCTCTCTCTCTCTCTCTCTCTATATATATATATATATATATATATATATATATATATATATATATCTAGACGACAAATGATGTTCTGGACATGTTGTCCGTGATCATTACTTAATTATATTTTTTACAGATGTCTATAAAGCTTGAATGATTAAGTCTCGCAGATTATTGTGACTGCGCCACACTAAAATAGTTTCTTTTTTTTACAGAGAAGTGTGGGAGTTGGACGTATGTAATAGATAACTGTACAGTAAAACTCCTATAAAATAGAGATTTGAGCTGAAGGAGGGTGTTTAGGTAGTGTCAATGAAAGATTGAAACATGTCAGTTTAAAAAATTACTTCTTTGTTATGTATGTACAGTAGAAATGGAATAGACTTACATACAACTAAACTAGATCAAGGCATGCCAATCAGTTAACCCTTACAGTCCCGGGCTCGTATATAGCGGAACTGAAGGGAGCATAGATAGAAGTAGGTCGGTACGGGAAGGGTTAATAGATGAAAATATGTTCTTTTTGCAAAAACGAAAAAAAAACGATAAAATGTAAACTCCAAACAGGCAAACCAAATCGCTATTATTATAAATTAGATAAACTCCTCTTGTGCAGTCCCGGGAACACCTTCAACTGTAAAATGGCTTCTGGGAAGTGAAAATTGTGTATCAGATAGTTTTGGAAAGTATGATGAAATTTCGTATGCAGGCATGTTCAAGTGCACGTTCACATAAATTATCATTGTAATCCTTTTATCTGGTTCAATGTTATGCTTCTCAAAGAAAACAGAGGTAGACAACCTGTTGACTCTACATGGTATTTTAATCCAACATTTTATATGCCAAGGCTGAAGTTTCATTAGGAATGATCGAATCGTTTCGGACAAATTAAGGCATGTAGTATTATGATCTTGCAGTAATAAATTTAACTTATTCAAAAGGCTAAGCTGTCAACCAGGTAGGTTGTTTTCGATGGTCCTATGCGACCCCGTGAAATGGTCGTTCGGCCACCAAAGGGTTCGCGATCCATAGCCTGGGAACCGATGTGGTATACATTAATTATATAATTGATTTCAGCTTTTCTGAGATATTCTCTTTAATTTTTTTTTACATGCAAGGATAATTAGTAACTATTAACGTTAAGCGGAATAGATACACTGTGATCATACAAACTGTGTAGTTAATGCAATGTTTAAAAATGTAAATATTATAATAAATTCTTTAGTCCTATAATATTTATATAATTTTCAACTATCTCTTATAGATTGATAATTTTAAAGTTATAAATTGTAAGCCATTTATTTTTTTATAAAAGAAAAATATGAAACATAGGCCTATAGGAAATATTAGCGCAAAGAAAAAGGGTTAATTTTCTCCCTTTTACTAAGATAAAATTTCCAAATTTCATTCTCTAGTGATAGTAATGCAAAAAAAAATGTTGATGCCCATTTTTGTTTTCATAATTAAACTTGCTGTATTTTATAATGGTAATTTTTTCTCCACTTTTAAAAAGGTCCACATCTAAGACGGTTGTAGTTGGATAAATCCAGTCAGGCTTGATGTGGTTGGGAAACTGGAGTCCATGAATTTGAAAGTCTTGCCTTTGTTTAGAAAATTCCGCTATGAGTGATTCAATGTACTTCTGAAAAAAGCCAATATATATCTTAATATATGCAATAAATTAGGGAAGTAAGTACATGTAGTTAAATGATTTGAATTCACTCAAGATATATCCAGTTTCAATGCAAATCGATTCCAGTAGTCTAACAGTTCAAGCGCTGTTTGACCCCGTTTTTGTAAATGCAAGTTAAACTTATTGAAGTATTCGTTGTCATTCAGAGACATCGTCTTCAACAGTTAGTTCTCCTCATTCAATACCGGAAAAAAAAATTCAGCAGGAAAAACCTTTCGCATGCCATTTAAAATCGCTCTGCATGCCAAGTCTGGCTCGAGTGCCTTAGGCTGCCGACCCCTGCTCTAAAACAGTCTGACTTTTACCCATCGTTTGCATATGTGGTCAAAAGAGCACACACACACATTTTCATTGTCTGCAACCAGTAAATACAAATCAGGTGACAAATCACCGACGACTACCCAGGTAAAGGTTTAGCCATCATATCCACTAGATAGTCCAGCCATTGATTGGTGAACATTGAATGTACGAAGGTAGAGTTTCCATGCTCCTGAGCACGCATACCCCAAAGGACGCGCATCATACCAATGGATACTTTGATCTAGCTGCTGTGCGAATTTGGTTCAAATCCATTGCGCACGCCTCTCAAACGGTGTTTTTTAGAAATATGGTCTGAAATGTCATTATTGAAAAATTTACTTTTCAGAAGTTTTTTTTTTTAGACATGGATTTTAACTACTATATTTTTAAAGAGTCTAATGGTAATGTGCTTTGGATTACTTGCCAAAGCAAAGCAAAGAAAAATCTTACAATAATTAACAAACAAACAATGCGTTGTCTACGTTTTTGTTTTAAAAGACAGCTTAAAACGATTTTTCAGGCTTCTTGCTTAAAAGTTAATTACATAGGAAGTGAGCTTCAAAGAAACCACAACCAAAAAGAAACTAAATACTAAAAAAGACCAGAAAAACAACACATTACAAGCAAGAAATAAAAACAAGTTTAATTTAGTTACTTAACGGTGTTCTAGTCCAGGGGTCGGCAACCTACTGAACGCGTGCCAGACTTGGCACGCGGAGCCCTTTTCATTGGCACGCGGAGGACCCCAGAAAAATGTTTGTTTTTAATGGCTTCTGCGTGCCATGTCCTTTTTTTTTTATTAGCTCTCGCTGATCTTTTTCAAATAAATTAAAATACATCATTCTGTCGTTTGCCTGTTCGAAAGCGTTCAGTTTCAGCGGATAAAAATTAGTCTTTGCGTCTCATGTGCTTACATCAAAGAATGCTACATCAACAGAATGTGCCGACTATTCTACATTTGGTTGGTTATATATAATTCCACCATATATAGGCCATATATAGGCCTATATAGCCTATATAGCCTATATAGAAAACGTTTACAATTATTCAAAATGTTATATTATGCGGCGGTATATATCAAGGTATAAGTGTAAGTGCCCATAAAATGTCCGAAAATGACAAAAACGCTGCTGCAATAATTGGCAAACATAACAGATTTGTCCAATTTCTTGTAAACCACATTGGGAGGCGATGTTAAGCTTCCATTGCATTATACACCATGAAAGTTTGTGTGCAAAGATCTCTTTATTGGACTTGCGCTTCGTAATGGAAACTGTTGTTAAAATAGTCAACGTTATAGTTTCTCAGTCTTCGTTGATTCAAATCTTTACTACAAGAAATTGAAAGTGAATATGGAGATCTGCTGTTGCATAGCAATTTTCGCTGGCTTAGTCAAGGTTAAGTGTTCAATAGATTCGTTTCGTGTCTGGAAGCAGTATACGATGTTTCTTGATGAAACAATATTTTTCGTAATTGAATGATGAAGAATGCCTGATGAAACTGATGTTTTTGACAGTCTCATTGACTCATTTTGACTCATTTAAATGTTAAACTTGTGTTTACAAAGAAAGGATCAATCGATTCTTGAACTGTTTGGTTACTCATTTTTACTGAAAAGAATTTGGATTGAAACTGGACATTGGACATATTTATCCGTGTTATTACAATAACATTATAGTACTTCCCCTATGTTAAAACTCATTCAGATCTTTATACATTACACATAAATGAGCTTTATTAAGAAGTACATTGAAGCTCTCAAAGCGGAGTTTTCTGGCTGAAGTCTTTTTTGAAATGCAGCAAATTGAATTTCAAACATCCCGATTTATGGACATCAAAATTTGCCGAATTGCGAACAAATCTGGAAGAAAGCTGCTTAGAAAGATCGTCAGCTATATTTAAACCGTTCATTTGTTTGAAAAACGTTGCATTTGTTTTACTTTCATCTATTGGCTCAACTTACACTTGTAAACAGATTTTCTCATAAAATTTTCTCAAACAATAAAACTTTTTAAATCCCATAAGAAAGTCGACTAACTCTTGAAGCATTAAGCAAGGCTCACATTAATTGATACAGACAAATTGCATTCAAATGTTTTTTTATCTTCTTTAAATAAGCACACAAAATAATTCGAGCTCAAATTTATTTGTTTTAACTTTTAAACAAGAAAACCATAAAAACGAAGTTTTTATTATACTCCCTTTATTTGCAAACTAAGTTTACCATCATGTAATTAAATAATTGATTGACTACTGGAAATGAAATGTACAGAAAAATATATGTGTCGCAAATCTCAAAAATATCTCCTTACTCCGTATGAATTGTTCTAAAAATAATCTTAGCGCATAATTTTTTTTTTCTAGCTTTGCGCCGAAAAACTATAAAAAGTTGCACTGGCATTTTTTAAGTGAAACCAACATTTTTCTTATACTTTCCTTTTAAGAAATGAATATTGTCATAAGTGTAGTACTATTAAGTTGTTTTAACTGAAAATTTGATAGGATGTATTGTTAGGCGCCACAAGTCTGCTGTCCATCAAATTTCAGCTCGACTGGACCACGGGAAGTGGTAGAAAAATCGAAGCCAATTCCTGCACCATTGCATTCAGACAGACAGACAGACAGAAAATGCAACTTAAAATAAAGGGAGTAAAAACAACAACATCGTAAGCGTATATACGAGCATTATATTACGTAATTGTTGTTATTATCGCAATATGTGACTAATCAGTGTTGACTTTTGTACGTTTGCTTAGTAAAGCGTCTTTTTTTACCATGATACATACATTTAATAATTATTGATAACAATAATAATAAATATGGCAGAGGTTGACTATTTGGCTGTCGGCACGCCGAGTGAGTTAGAAATTCTACTTTGGCACGCCGCTATCAAAAGGTTGCAGACCCCTGGTCTAGTCTATTAGATAAAATAAAAACTACGCCAAAATACCAATTTCTGCCATTTCAAATTTGATGAATTTGTTTTTTGTTTTTAAAGTATGCAAATAATAAGCATGAACAACAAGCAATTAAACAAGCACATTACACAATTTATTCTGAGTTTTAAATCACAATGTTATAATATATCAATTTAAAATTAAACATTAGAAACTAAAATCTGTCTACATCAACCTGATATATTGAAATGGAATCTTGTAAAGTATGGGATTAAAAAATGTCAGTCATTAATGTGAAAGATCGACCTTTTTTTCCTTACTTCTTTTTTTCAAAGACATCCATGTTTTCTAAAATGTCCAATGGAAAACTGGCGTCTACAGTAGAAATGAGAAATGGACACTAAGCAGGAAATGTTTGTTTACAACTGTTTAACGGAGATTAATTTTAGACCTCTAAATAAATCTTGAAATGAATACCATAATGCTGGACTAAGAAATAATATTAGTTATGTTACAAAACATAACTTGTTTGACATTTTACTATAGAATTAGATTTGGAAACTTTATTTTTAAACTAAAGGGAGATAAATAAACCGTTTACTTTGCTTTAATATTTCTAACAAGGTTTTTAAATTTTTATTTTATAAAAAAATTGCTGACACGTTTTAGCTAATTAAATATCCATCTATTAAAAATAGTTGAAAATTATATAAATATTATATAACTAAAAAATGTTAATGTACATTTGTAAACACTACATTAATTATCCAGTTAGTATGATTACTACGTACAAGTTTTACACTAGTTTTCCACGAATTCCAAAAAAGTTATAATCTTCAACATTTTCTGGACATCTCAGTTATACTGAGAATCAAATTATAGTTACGCGCATCCTATTGATAATTCTTATTTAGGCGTGAATAGAAATGATCATGAACTTCCGGTTCCATTTTTAAATTATTAAACAAAAAAAGCATGCTTTGGCTGGAGTTTGACAATTGATTTCAACCTCGACGGCCCGTTCTAGTATTTTATAATTATACAAAGGATACAAGATTAGTTATGAGGAATCTGTTTTAACATCAAAAGTGAGTAGGCGATAATTAATACTCAAGTGTTAGTCGCGTAAGGTATATATATATTTGTTTACAAAATAAATTAGTCAAGAGTTGCGTCCTTGGTAATTAAAAACACAATGCGGAGATTCATAAAAAACAACAACACGAAAATTCTTTTGCATCAAGCAATTAGTTTGGGATTATAAATAGGTGATTCTTCAAATCTGACATTCACAATCCGTCGTTTTCTTTTGTGGCCATCTTTTAAAAATGAAATAAAAATTAAATTATCTACATATTTTCGTACAACCAGTAACGTAGCACACACACATGTTTCGAAGTAAATGATCGAATAAGACCGGAAATGTCTTTCTTGTCGACCTTTTATGCATGCATATTTGTTAAGACTTGTCAATTGTAAAGTTAAAGATTAACAAGTAATGAATGAATTTATAGCCATTTAAATGTCTAGAATTATATTTTGACATTTTTTTTAATGACCCATTAAAGTGAAAGTTGAAAAAGACAATTTTGTATTTGCTATAGGCTAGATCTAGATGCAAGAAAAAATGATGATTATCACAAGCACGATATTGTTTCATTATCAAATATAATACACTTTGAAGATTTTCTACATAGAGGTCCTTTGCTTTTAGCCTTGGTCTTCCAACTGCGCTAAATAAATTATCTCGACAAATAAATTAAAAACTACAGTAGAGTAGGTTGACTTTCAGGCTGTTGGCAGCACACTGAATGACTATGAAGGCCTACATAGGCACACTATTTGCTAAAGGTTACCGACCCCTCTGCTATATCGTCACACGGCGAAACAAAATGTCACATGAGTTTATTACATTTTCTTTCAAAGACATCATTGTTTTCTATCATGTCCAATGGAAAACTGGTGTCTACAGTAGAAAGTAATGGAGAAATAGACACTGTGTTTTTAACATCTAAATTCAACAGCTTAATTTACTCTGAAGTTATTAAAATTGAACTTTATCTTTGAGAAATTGTGTTTGTTAAACGAAGTAAAGAGGTCTTCTCTATATTATATTATACTTGGCCACGTATCTTTCATCTACATAATTTTATCGAAAATTAACCCATAGTAAAACAGCGTCCAAAATTTACTGTAGCCGAAAAATGAAACGGGATCTAGTGGAAAGCGAAATGCCCAGCAGCCTTAAAATTATCCAATTAATTCCTGGTTAGAGTTTCATAGAACAATACAAGCTAACGTGATTACCTAGATTTGAACAAGATCAAGATGCCCTTTTCAATGGTTATGCTTCGTACTGCTCCTAGACTATTGTTTTCCATCCATTTTCACTAGCAGGAACAGAATTAGGGTAAAACAAAATACCATAAAGAACTCAAGAAATACACTTAGGAAAAAAAATAATTAAAAACACAGCTAGTTACATTTTTTTGACGAATTTTATTTAAAAATTCTAAAAAGCTCTGCAATTTTAATGTCCTGCTATGATTAAGAATGGATTCCAAATCATTAGTATTAAACAATTTATGAAGATTTCTAGGAAACGATTTAGCCAATTTAAAGAACTAAAACTATTCTTCTCGCCATATATTAAAACATAAAAAGCAGCTGGAAAGTTTGTTTTATTTTTTAAGTGTACATTTGTTTTCGAGGCTAGAGATTTGAGTTGTGTTTGTGTGTGTGTGTTCGATAAAGATCCATCCCCTAAGAAGTCATGATCGAAGTGAGCAGATTGTTTTTCAGCTATGAGATCAGGCCATAGCCCAGACAGCACCCGGAAGTTGAAAACAAAAAGACGTCACAGAGATCTGTGTATTACAACCTAAAAAAAATTGGCTTGCAAACGTCACGTTCCATTCTGGGACGTTCCATCAAAGGGTCTACAGGGAATTCCCAAACCACGGTCATCCATTGGCTAATGAGAAATATGGTCGCCATTGCCAAACACCGGAACGCCACCTAGCATATTATAAAAAGGGGGTCCATTCTGTGATGGATGTCTGTTTTCCCCATTCATTTTCATTGATAGTTCAAATAGACAGACTTGATATACTCCATCACGGACATAAAGTATACTAATATTTCTGCCTTTATATATATATTTATATATATATATATAATAGAAGAAGAATGGGCACTTCTTATAGCGCTTCTACCCATTAGTACCTATGCTAATAAATTAGCATGCTCAGTGCGCTCTTGGTGTGACTTGCAATGGCAGATGTATTAGCCAAAGAGAAATATATGTATATATATATATATATATATATATATATATATATATATATATATATATATATATATATATATATATAATATATATATATATGTATATACATAAAGAGAGAGAGAGAGAGAGAGAGAGAGAGAGAGAGAGAGAGAGAGAGAGAGAGAGGCAGAAATATTTGTATAATTAATGTCAATGTTTGAGTTTGTGTATATGTAGAAAAGAAAAAAGCACAAAAAGTTATTATCACATATCCAAAGCAAATGATCCCTCTCATTCAATTTATGGCCACGATGGGAAGTTAATTAGCGTTCATCAGTTTCTGTGGTCAGGAGACACAAGGGTATTGTGCTGCTAGCACAATTCCGTAGCCGCATTTGTAATTTTCCCTATTTAATGTCAGGTGCACATCCAACCTTGTATGGATTTTAAGCCCGAAGAAAAAAAAACTGTATAAAACACCAAAAACAATATCACACATTGTTGCTTTAAGGTAACAACAATTACACAATAGCAAACAGATTTTTAAAAAAGTAACACTATTTCTCAGTTTTCCCGGTATTGTTGTTCTCTCTTTCTAAGTCGAAACGATACCAGCAATACGAAATCGTCCGTTTGTTTTTTAATAAAACTAAGTCATAAGAACTATTTGCAAGAATTTAAAGTATATTCTCTAAAAAAAAAAGGGTTCGTTATTTGTTAAAGAAGGAAGATCTAGAATAGAAAAAAACAACATTTTTGTCAGGCTGTTGGCACTAGCTACATGACGTCATTTCTGAACACCGTCGTGCATTTCTTTTTTCGTTTTGTAAAACATATGTTTTCTTGTGAAATATATTTCTCTTGAGTAGTAGTTAGCTTACAAATTAAATACGTTGTATATTTAAAACTTAAAGTTTAAAAAATTTAGTGAACTGTAATATGGAGAAAAAAAAAAGGTATTTTACATGCTTTACAAAAAAAATACTTTTTACTGATACGACAATGGTTTAGACTCAAGCCACGGATAAACGTAGGACGCTATAGTCTTGTATAGAGAATTAGCGTCTGTTAAGTATGATACTATATTTATGGATAACCAGGACTGAAAGCGGTATACAATAATAACAACGTTTTTTTCTTGTTATTGGTTAAAACCCTTATAGAAATGCCTCAATTAAATGTGTTACGGTGGACATTTCTTTGATTGCATTTGATGGCTCGGACCAAGAGGCTTCCAATAATTATACTTGACCTTTTGAAACAATAAATCTTATCATAACTTATATGTTTCAGACGTTCCTTCTCCACAAGCCTATGTGGCGCCCCAGGGCAAAAGTTTCAGCGACGCCCTCTTGCTTAATGTAACTGCTTTGTTTAGTGCTATATTTAGACATTTAGACTATATTTGCAGCCCCCCTAGAAGTGTCGCCCCCGGGCAAATGCCCCCCTCTGCCCTCCCCCCTGTGAGGGCACTACTCTTTCTATAATAAATATTATTGCGTCCTACGCTCACACGTGGTCCGAGTTTAGTCTAGCATCTTTATTAATGTTTTAAATTACTTTAAGTTACCGGTTTTCCACGTTTGTTCATGCAACCCATTCCATGCCCGATTGCCACTCGAGAACAAAGAGTATTTATATTTATTACCTACAGTTTCATCTATGTAAGACTTATTCAATCAACCAATTTATTATCGATCATCAATCAATCTATCGCTCTCATCTATCACCAACAGCGCATGATCATATTAAATATAGATACGAGCGCTATATAAATAATAATCATCATTATTATTATTTCTATAATAATTATCCATCGCATATCTATCTAGTTATCTATGACAACATTATTTTACTAATCTTGTTTACAACAATATAAAGCTACACCGTAATCCAATTCGTTAAGTTGGAAATATACCGATGACAATGCTCAAGTTTCTTTCGTTCAATTGTTGGATTGGACGCAGAGACTTCCAATAATAATTGATCCTACGGGACTCTGAATTTGTTCATTGATGCAGTAAAGGTCATCATCAAATGTCAGCTCAGTGTAAACTTTATGGGTAAAGAGAAAAAAAAAATCTTTTGAACTAAACTCGTAACGATTTTCTTTATGTTCATTGTTCTTGTTGTTTTTTCGACGTTTCAGCGTTTTGAATTGATGCGTCAAATTTCGATTGTACTGAGATATTGGGTTTGCAAATTTCTTTGAACCCTTCATATCAACTTGCAGTCTGTTAAAGCAACCGATTAATCCTTGGGGTTTTAATATTTGACTGAAAGCTAAACGCTGAAAAATGCCAAGATAAAGACGAGTCGTTGCTTTATCGATGCTGTTATATGAGAATATCGTGTTTGAACAGTTTTCATTTAAGTGTTTAGAATTGTATCGATAAGAGTTTTTTTTTAATTTATAATAAAGTATGGCGTAGAGATTATTTCTGTTAGAATTATATTGATAATTATGCATAATGACGTAAAGATTATTTGCGTACACCAGTATGTTTTCTCGTAGTCTCTACACCATAGGTTCTCAACCTTTTTCGGCTCACCGCCCCCGTTAAAAATTTTTTTTCCGCTCACCGCCCCCTTCCCTTCAACTTAATTTTAATTAAACATTAATATAATTAATTCTAAAACAAATGTATTTGTATTATTAATTTAGAAAAATAAGTGACTTATTTAATAGCACTATATCATGTAATTTCTGTAATTATTAATGTTTAAAATATAAACTCCTTCAATGGACAAAATATGAATGCAGAAAATGTTGATTTACAACTGTTTAACGTAAATTATTTTAATCCTCAAATAATTAATTCTTGTTATGAATACCATAATGTTGAATGTATATAAAGAAATAATAATAATCAGTAATATTTGTTATATTACAAAACATAACTTGTTCGGCATCACTATTGAATCAAATGTGGAAACATTTGTTAATTAAAGGGAGATAACTAACCCGTTTCATTTGAGCTAATATTTCTTTTTTTTTCTTTTATAAAAAAAAAACGGCCGACATTTATTACTTTGAAATGATCAAACTGTAAAAAGTATTTGAGAAATTAAATAAATATTATATGACTAAAGAATTTATATGTATGTTTTCAAGCATTACAATAACTACACAGTTTGTATGATTACTACGTATCTATAGCCTATCGCGTATCGGTGTCAATATAAATTTCAAACGGGATTAAAGGACATCTCGGTAAAACTGAGATCAGTAATATTAACATGTTAGGGAGCAGCGGTTCCTTAATTGTGGGTCGCGACCCCCTTGGGGTCGAATGAATATTTCGCGGCCGTCGCTAAAGATCTTAAATAACTTATGTTTTCGATGGCCTTAGGAGCCGAAACACAGCTCATCTTTCCGCCTCCAAGCGAGTCCACCGATATGCAGATGCACCCGTGTAGGCTACTTGGCGTAATGACATCAATACAGGTGTATGTGACAAGGTCGGCACCATAATGCATGTATGCGGACCAGTAACACGTATGTAGAGAGTTGTATTAAAAATCCTCTTCTCTGTTAAAAGCAGCCATTGTCTTAAAAGCAGTAGTATTGGCGATAAAGCGACCGACACTTCCTGAATTTTTTGGAATTTAGTGTAGATTCTGTTCCGCCTGGATTTCAACAGAATTAATCACCAAAAGTAATCGGAGCTCACTGTGTTAAATGTGGGCAAATATTAGCAACGAATACATTGCCACAAAAGTTAAAAGAAGTAATAAAAAGCGTCATAAGTTTTGACCTTTTTTTTAAAGACAAGCTCTTTAAACAGTCTACTGTTTTCGCAATTGTGCAACGAGTATGATGCTCCGAACAATACTTGCTATTTCACACTTGTGAGATGATTGTCGAGAGAAATTAAAACTTGTTTTTTTTTAGCTTCATGGTGAACTAGTTTTTAAAAAATATATTTTATATCAGAAATAAAGACTGCTCTTTGACGCACTTTTCGGAGATAAAAGTGAACTGCAGGCAATAACTTACTTGGTTGACATCATTGTCGTCTTCAATAAGTTAAATATATTACCGCAAGGAGGAAAATGTAACATGCCTTAATATATCTAAAAAGATCCGATCATTCCAAATGAAACTTTAGCCTTTGCATAAAAAGTTACATTACTTTAAATTAAAAACTGTATTTGATTAAAGTTTGTGAATAGGCCTGTAAGTCTGTGAATGATATGATTACATTCATATGGTAATCAGTTCGATAAAATGGTCCACAGACCTTTTAAAAGATTCATGATTTCTATAAATGCAAATATTTAAATATTTAATGCAAATAAATCATCTAGATTTGACTAGTGTTGGAAAGAAGGATCGAACCAGCATTTCTTTTTCTTATGCGGCTCCTGGTCTACTTTATCTGCTTTCTTTGAAAAACATGACATCTAAGCAGACAAAATGATTACGATGATAAATTCTGTGAAATAACACTTTCACATGCTTGCAGCCGAAGTTTCATGGTTCTTTCCAAATCAACGTGACACCACATATCATGATCTTGCCAGATGCCC
This sequence comes from Anisus vortex, assembly GCA_949126835.1. NCBI lineage: Eukaryota > Metazoa > Mollusca > Gastropoda > Planorbidae > Anisus > Anisus vortex. The sequence goes on along the minus strand of OX421502.1, from coordinate 17,428,323 downwards.
ATTCACAGTCAAAGTTGAAGATGTTCCTGAGAAAGCACAAAGGAGTTCATTGAGCGTATTAACAACGATGCGTAGAGAGCTGATTTCTCTATAATGTCAGGTACACAATTCTGGATCAAATGTTTGCAGTCATAAACTATTTAGACTGAGATTGTGTTGTGCCATTTTCTTCCATGTCCAACAAAATATGTTACTAAACATGCTTTTCCACCTTTTGGGTTATCAAGTCTAAACACAGTAAGCTTAGACTTATTGTTTGAGATGAACTTTTTAGTTGTGCTCTTGCAAAGACTGTCCAGATAATTTCTGAACCGATGAGAAATACGCAATGTCAACCGACACAATAGCTGACGTTCGTGTTGTAATTAAAAATTTAGGCCTAAGCCTATACCGGTATCTTGCAATATTTAATCACATTTGTTTGTATGTCTTCTTTTTTAAAAATGATTAATCACTATACTTTATAATAACAATAAAAATACATCCTGCATATCAGATATTTAAATTACAATTCATAACAGTCGCAAAATACAGATGTAAAGTAGTGAAGTGATTATTATTATACTTTTTTTTTTGTTTGGGGGGGGGGGGGGGCGCCAAAGCATGAGAAACTGTATAAAGGGGTCGCGGCCTAAAAAAGTTTGGGAACCACTGTGTTAGGGCGACAGTCCGGTGAACCAACAATAGGACCAGCCGGCCGCGCACCATTTTTGCCAAAAACTGACCCCTACTTCATCGAAAAGTCATTGCGATTCTTATTTCCCATTAGTATAACAATATGTATTGCTACTATTGGGGGATGTTAGATATTTTGCATAGTTATAAAGAAGCTTCTTATTATCAAACAGTATATTTGATGTAATTATTGTAAATAAGTTCAAGCATTAAATTATTCTTTAAACGTCAACCGGTTGACCTGAGTGTATTATTTCATAGTGAACGAGAATTTAGGCGCGCGACAAATAACCCGGGCTATAACAGTACAGAGTAGTAGAATTTTAAAAGAATCGTCACAAAATTTATGTCGATTCATAATGCGGATGTAGTAAAATGCAACACATTTCTGAGGCAATCGCATTGATGGCAAGGTAATCACATTGCATTTGCGTCATACGTTATCACCAAACGTATGTGCGCATGATATTAGAACACGTAGTTCCAAAAAATCAGGTGGTTTACAAAGAAAGACGGTTAATATAATGGTTTTAATATCAACAACAAAACGACTAACCTATTGATTGCTCTCGACGTCTAGATGATGCTTCGTCTTTCGTGTTTCATAAAGTCCTTTTAGAAATATCAGCCGCCATTTAGACTAACTATCTTAAGTCATAGAAAAAGTAACGTAATTGCTGAATTAATCAAACCTCTTATTTGTATTGTTTTTTAAGGTGTGGGAAAAGTTGACCCTACTGTGTCAAGCTCCGTAAAGTTCTTTAACCCGTGACTCAGCCTTGGAATGACACTAATAGAAAAACAAACCCGACATCAAGCTGTACTGCAATTATAGATTAATCGTGTCAGGAATGTCATTAGGTCGTTGAAATAAGTAGCCAGTAATAAGCTTCCTGCGCATAATACTATTGATATCTGACCTATATTCGTGACTGCAATACAAATAATATTGTGCTCGTGTGGTATATAAAACGGAAGTATCCAGTAAATAAGTATCCCTTTCCGACTAATTAGATCCACAGGGCAAATGAAGCAGCGTTAACAGGTTACCGTGGCCACGGGCTACAAGGGGATGTGTGGCCAGCCCAATGCTCAGCCGCCTTTACTTTACCCCAACTAATGTCATGTACCCAAAATAACTGGGTAGACTCAGGGACATCATTGATATCCTGAAACAAATCCTAACCACAATGCCCAAGAAGTTGTTTTGAAATTGGACCTAACATTTTACAGTTCAAAAGCGTTCCAATATTAAAGTAATAAAAAAAAACATCAACTGTAGACTTGCTCAGTGTTAAAATCAATGTACAAATTACGCAGACAAATCAATTTGACTATTATATATCGCCATAATATTTTAGGGTGAGGTGGTTTAATAGAAATGCCATTATGGAAAGCTCGGGTTAAAATCCGAATTTAGGTTTCGATCCCTACTCCGGATGGTATCTGGAATCCGTTTGAAAATAATGTATGAGCACAAACACAATCACTATGTATGTCGAGATTATTCGAAAAAACAACAACAAACAACAACGAATGAATTCCACTGCACTCTAATATTAAATTTCTCAATACTTTAATTACTACATTACAATCAAGAAATTTAGAAGTTCTCCATTCACTTGTAAGAACTAAAAATTTCTCTCTAATTAACTGTACAATCCATTTGAATCGATGCTTAAATACTAGCTACCGACAAACTGCAAAGTTGATGAATTGATGTCAAAAGAGAAACCCAAATCTGATTTCTTTAATACTCTAATAAAGTCAAGTTGAAGCTTTCACATATTATAGTCAATTTGACATGTTCTAATTATTTCTTTAAGCTGGCATTTTGTCCAATGTATCACACACACAAAGACACACACACATATGGGTTTATTAAAAATATTACACAGCGTAATACCTTTATTTATACCGTTGACTACATGACATGTCTGCGACTCCCGACTAGATAACAAAAAAAGTGACTGTAAAATTTCTTACAATCGATAGAGTTCCACTGACGTCTACAGGACTAATGGGAAAATGAAGAGGAAAAAAACAACAGACAAGTAGCTTAAGTCGAGAAAATATGCATGAGTGAGTACACTGTAAAGTCTATGAGGTCATTGTTCCGGTTGAAAGTAACAAGACATTTTATCTGTGTGTCTGTCTGGCCATCCATTTATTTGACTTTATACAGCTTACCTATCTAACTATCAAATTATCAATCGACGTATTACTTACTTTCTTCTTCTTCTTCTTCTCTCTCTCTCACACAATCACTCATTCATTATATCTATCTATCTATCTATCTATCTATCTATCTATCTTATATATCTATATATCTATATATATCTATATATCTATATTAGCTTATATGTATCTCTATATATATCAATCTATCAATCAATCTATTAATCATTATATCCATCTTTTTTCTGTCTATCTACATATCTATCTACCTATTTATCTAATCTATCTATTTAAAGATATATCTGTCTCTTTTTATTTAGACCTACCCACCAACATACCTACATATATACATACCAACCTATAATCTGTCTTTTTTTTTTCACTGTATCTGTTATCTCTCTCGCCGAGCGTCTTTCAACATAGCTAGCAATTTTCCTCCAATTCAACCAATTATATCTAACACGAAAGTAGCTTACAAGGTCTCGAACGTTCAATTCCAATTAAACTCAGGTTTGGATAGTAATTATAAGTTTCGAGTTGGCGTAGCGGTCGAGCGCCTTGAACCATTGACAGGCATAGAATCACGTGACAAAACTTTGGCACACTAAAAGGTTTCAGGGTTTAATGGTTTTGTTTTGTTCCTTTCACTCAATACATAATGTAAATTTGAATCTCCATTTGTCTCAGTCCTAGGCGTCCCCAGGTGAAAAGCCACCATTTTTACAAGCCCGTTTTTCTCGCCGTTGATTAACGGTTATGATGTCGAATTGATTATTGACTAACCTACCTACCTAGCTACTTACCTATCTAACTATTACCTATCTACTTACCTACATACGTTCCAATTTATCTATCTATGAAGCTTTTTTTCTATCTATCTATCCAACTTTCTAGCTAGCTATAAGCTATCTAGCCGTCTAGCGTTCTAATTTTCTTACGTTCAAACTATCTATAATTATATATATATACACATCGGAAGGTATTGTTGTAAATATCAATAGGGCAATCTTTACATTCGTTGAAACATAATATGGCCCAGGTCTTTGGACTAGATCGACTTCTTTGATTTAAAAGGAAGCTGATTAGATTTATGAATTGCTGTAATAGAGATCTATGATAACAGTTAAAATCTTTTTTGTATACCAGGTTTTGATTGTATATCGGAAAATACCAAAAGGCAGATTGTGCGTTGCCTGTGAAATTCACATGACTGTCAACTCGAGTATTTAATAGATTAGTGGCTCAATACCATAATTTACATCGTTACTCGCCCAAATGGTTTGGAAATTAGTTGTGTACGAAGCGAGTGAAGCGGCTTGTTACGAAAACTATCATTGCACGAGTCCCGTTCCAAAACCTTTCAAAATGGAGATGCGAGATAAGTGGGTTATTCTTTTAAATAGTGGAATGGCGAGTTGAGGATTTTACAAAGTGTACTTTTAACACGGCCTGTGCAATTGATTTTTTTGTAAAGTTTTTATTTGGGTTTGTTTAATAAAACATTTGCCCAACAAAAAAAGTCTATCAAACATTCTACAACAACAAAAAAAAAACATTCTCGCAAACAAACACATCTTAAAGTCTACAACGATATAACGACAAAAATAATTATTATTATAACATCACGTTTATATTGATGACATGAAACTACTGAAAACACTCGTAAATCTTAAGAGTGCTGTGAGACGAGCCACGCAAAAAATGTGTAGTGTAAAATAAAGTAGCTTGCACTTTGTATAATTGTACAACGTACACATTAGAAAACATAAAATTACAATACTTTAGAAAATGTTGGGTTCTGAAAAGAAGAGTGCATCAATTATACATTATAAATATATAAGAAAAAAAGAAGTGAGAAAATTCTATATCTTGTTGAGTACAATCAGCTTTCTGAAAATTTCTCTATAAAGGTCAATGTTCGCAATTAGCGAAATCAATACTAATTACGCAATTCGTTAAAAGTTTATTGATATTTCCAGCACTCCGTAATATGCTAACGTCCATATAAATATTTTTGTTGACATTCATAGAGGTGTCTTTATGCGATTTAAGGAAGTAAGTGCCCAAATGAAAGCCATTTTAAAAAGTAAAGTTTTCTCCTAAAAAAAAATAAAAAATTTGCAATGTAATGTTTTCAAGTTTTCATTTCTAGTCTTTCAGGTGCATAGGAAATAGGGTTTTGAAAGGTGTAGTGCAAACAATCATTGAACTCATACAGTTTTCTCATATGTCTTTAAAAAATTCCATTCTCTGCACAATTTCGGCAACTCCTCTTGGGAAATTGTGTACCAGGAATAAGGGAAAAATCATCATTATTTTGTCCATACTGATGCATCTTGTCTTTTTTTAAATTGCCTTTTGTGAGAGAAGCATTCGCTATCAATTTTTTTAAAGGTATGATTATTGTTGTGTCTTACTATCAATAATAGTATCTTGTTTGCCTCTTAAAATCATTTCCAAAAAAAAATCTCCGTGTGTTGTTTAATACCTAGAAAAGAAATGTATGATCCGTTTACTGTCGGAGTATTGAGTTCACGCCAGAAGCTTCCTTACAGTGTAGTGTAACAAGTCTGTCAGCACCGTTCAGTTCCGAACTTGTTCAAGAGAGAGAGACAGAGATACAGAGAGAGAGAGAGAGAGAGAGAGAGAGAGAGAGAGAGAGAGAGAGAGAGAGAGAGAGAGAGAGAGAGAGAGAGAGAAAGAGTACTGGAAACTGGAAATTGCAAATGCGTCTTAGTCAGTTTTAATGTCAACACATTGGTTTTTCTATAGATAAAGCAAATGATTAATGTACATAAAGGAATATTTGTTTCCGTCATGTCATTAATTCTTTAATACTCAACTCTAAGAATTATTTGTATTATTTGACTCAATTCATAGGGTATTGCAAAAAATAAACTACCATTTTCAGTCCGGTTGACAATATTAAATTATGGTTATATCATGAGGGGTGAGAAATATATCAAAGAAACACACTTTATATATCTAACATGGCTTACTTTATAGTAAATTATAAATCTCCAGGGGAATACTGTCTGGTAAATTAGTATCAATTCCACTTCCATCTTAAATGTAAAGATACTTTTTCTACAAGTATTAACATAATTATATTAATGCAGATCTACTCACAAATGTCTATTTAAATATCTAAACGTACCAAGGTAATCGTCTTTTAAAATATTTAGCGTCGTCTACTACACCAGAGGTCGGCAAACTTTTGATAATAGTGTACCAAATTTTTATTAGGATTTCTAATTAATTCAGCGTGCCAACGGTCTGTAAGTCAACCTGCTCTGGCACTAAGTTTGTTGTAAAATGTAACTTGAATTCCCAATTTGGAGGTCTTTCGCGTGCCAATGCAAAACGCACTGTGTGCCAAGTTTGGCACGAGTGCCGTAGGTTGCCGAACCCTGTACCACATTACCTGAGAAACTCCAACACAGATCTCGAAAACTTCGTGGATCAATACAAGAGCAGGATATTCAAATGACAGAAAGACAGAAGCTTTAATTTAAACTCAATCTTTTAAAATATATATCTCAGACGACAGACATAGTTTTCTTTTCCCCTGAACAAGTCCAATTACTGTTATTTCAGTCTGTCATTTCCTCATGTGACCGCCATTAAAATGTATAGTCTGCCGGAAGTACATAGCACGTGATTCGGAATCGATACTTCACTACTGCTCGTAACTACGTATACTTCTTCTCCCTCATCCTCACCACAACAAAATTTAGCTTTCTACCCCCTCCCCCCTCCTCCTGTCGAAGTCTTATTTCCTTACCCACTCCCCTTGATGCCTACGATTGCCTACCATGCTGCCTGAGAATCCACTCTTCCACCATCCCTCCCCGCCATCATTTATTTAGAAACTCCCAACAGTCAATAGCAATTATATGTTCTTAGGGAGGGAACTCCTTCCTTACCGCTTTCCCGCTACACGCACCCAAGAAGATTCACACGCCTTAGCTACAGTTTGATAAACTGATGAGAAGAGGTTGTCAAACAATTAGGGCTATTGAGGGAAACGGCTGAAGTAAAGAAACGGATAATATAGGAAAATGAATGAAAATTAGTTTTAATTATTCCATTAACCCGTTGATGTGCAAATAAAAAAAAACATTTCACAGTTGGCAACATTTTCTTGAATATTTTACAACTTTTTTTTTTGGTTTTCACTTTCAGATTAGTAATGTGTGGTTGGTTAGCTCGAGATTCTGAGTCTGTATTTGCTTACGTCTCAAGTCGGGCCGAAATCAAACACAATATCAGCCAATGGATACTAATAAAACATGTATAATTTTTAAAAAGGGTTTCTGGGAACAATGTTCGTTACCATATTTAGTGTAAAAAATAATACATCTCAAATGCATTCATTTTGACATAGTATTACACCGTGTTATTGCATGCATTAACTGTCAAACTTGGGTTTTCGTTGACTTCAAGTTTCCTCAGTTTTGGTTTTCGTCGATTTTTTTAAAGCTGGTCCTAAGGCCAAAAAGACCAAGAAGGGAAGTTAATTTGATACCTGAGGTTCACCTTCCAAACAGTAAAATCTGCACCTCTCTCAAGCCTCCTGACATTTCTCCATATGCCAAAAATAGTCTTCAGACAATAAATGCCAGGTTACATGCTCATTTACTTTTTAACAAAGTCTTTTGTATTCATTTAAAATTAAATTCTTATTGTTTTTAGTATTAAATACTATATTCCTTATCTGTAATATATATATCTTTTTGGTATTATACTGGAGTGGCTGAAATGAAATAATTGGATTTACATTGGTTCTTATATAAAAAAAAATGCCTTGGTTTTAGTCGGTTTCGGATTTCTCCGATTGTTCTCGGACAGATTACCATCGTAAACCGAGGTTTGACTACACATGTAAAAGGGCTCATAATTCTTGAAAACCTTTATTAAGCTATGGTGCCATTTTACTTCAGTTTGTTTTAATGGAAGGAATCGTGAAGCTGGTACGTTGTCTAGGGCAGCGTTCGCCAAAATGCCGAGAGGCGACCGGTATGGAAAATAGAAAGCAAAACTACTGGGCCTCAGAAAACAAATGGGAAATAAATTTAAAATCTAGTTCAGTTTTATTGTGATTTACTATATATAGATCTCTAGAAGTGTAATTTGTACCGAGCCTAAGTAGACATTTTGTGCCTATTTGATCTCAACTTTAGCTACAACTCTCGAGAGAAGATGTTCAAATCTTGAAAACTATACAATATCCACATCTATTATCTTATACTAACTTATAAGTTAGTAATAATAACATTTCTATTTGTATAGCGCTGTCAACAGACATAATGTGAGCTAAGGGCGCATTTAGTATTGAGCAACAAACAACCAAAGACACGGATATGATTATTTAGACTGAAAAGGATATGAAGCTAATAAATAATTGAAAACTTAACAAACATAGGACAAAGCAAATAAATGTAGCATTAACAAACCTAATAAAACAGTCAAACAGTAAAGGTCTCTTATAGGAGATATAAATGTTTATTTTAATGACTTAATTATAATATAATACAATTATTATAAGTAAAAAGATAGTAGAAAAGCTGGTCTTAAATATTTCTTAGAAAACATTTTCATGAATTATCTACCCCGCGTCGATGATAGAAGCTTAAATTTCGAAGTTTAGAATCGCAAAGCTTTTGCAATAACCTAAACCAACATACACGTTTTCCATGTAATCAATATTAATTATTTTGGAAAGGAGTAGGTGTGGTTCAAGGAACAATTGTTTTTTAAAGAGCAACAATGGAGCGCCCATTACTTTCAGCCGTCTTGAATGGTCTCATAATTATTTACAGCTGTGTCGAAATTCAAAGATAATGGACTTGGAATGAGACCGGAGAACATTTTGAAATGTATTCAGAAACTCGCACATACACACACAAACACTCCAACACACATAGACATAGACGCCCACGTTCCGTTATAAATCTTCTCAAACAACACAAATTAAAGGGACTCAACCCAACTCTATACATATTACAGAAAACATACCGATGTAGAGTTAAGGTAATTTGATACTCACCCATTGAACGCAAGGTCCATCAGCGTTGTTTACTTATTGGGAATCCCCAAATAATACCATTGTGTCCAACTTAACAAAACAATTATAAAAAAACTAAACCTTTGAATGACAAATGACAACTGGCAATGGATTACATACGCTGAACTGACTGAAATGAATGCTATTAAAATCTATAAATAATACTAGGGCTAAGTTTAGCACGAGAGAGATAAACCGAGGGCATCCATGGGGTTGATAAAAGTACGTTGAAACCAATTACGTTTGTTTATTTTAAGGTTAGACTTAGAACAATAAGATTTAATTACGCCTTAAATAGACTATTTTTGAAGAAGTGGTAATTGTCTTCCGTTGCTTTCGGATAATTTAGAAATACAAGTTTATCTTATCAAGCGTAAAAAAATACAAGTAAACATCGTATAACATTATTAGTGCATCCATATCAACATAAATAAATAGAACTTGAGATAAACTGCAACTTGCATTTATTGTTTCTAGATCGTACAGGTATACTATTGAACAAGCAAATAACGTTTTTATAATGATCAAAAAGCTATATACACCAATTAGTCAGTAAAGGGATGTAAAGGAATCATATAACTAAAAACAAATGGATGCAAGTTGACATAAATGTTATCAAACGATATCAACGATCTAGTGCGCATTGTTTATCTCAAGACATTTGTTTATTTCTATATCTTCATTTATCCAAATATCTTTCTTTTTCTTTACAATCAAATAGGCAGAGCTTAACAGTGATGTGCTGAGAATGGATTGTGAAAATGGTGCTTTTTACCACTATAATTGAAACATCAATAAAATATATTAGTGAGCTTGTATCAGTCACATTTTACAGCTCACTTTTAGCTATTAGTCTACTCGTGTCATAGAGACACATAAGCAGTAGTAAGAGCAGTCTGTATTTATGAAGTATCTGTTTTCTTTCACAAGATAAATTCATTTTCAACTTTAGCATTAGACTTTTGGAAAGTTTACTACTGGTCTAACAATGTTATAGACACACTAGTATTTTATTTAGAAGCCAAGCGCACACAGAGACAAAACAAGAACTATTAAACATTAGGTCTATATTGTTTTTCTCAATCTAAGCAAACACCGAATATTTAAAATACTTATACACATATTCTTTAACTAAAATAAATAAAAAAAATATACAAAAAAAACAGCTCAATAATTCAACCCAAATAATATAACTATAAATAAGTCAAAAGAAAACACAATTAAAAATTTACTAATAATTACTGTATAAAATGGAACTTAATCAATTTGAAATTATACGTTTATTTCTTACAGTTTGCTTATAAGCACATTCCTTACTACTCGCCTCTCGTCTAAGACAAACTTGCGGGATCACAAAATGAAGAACTTTCCCGATGGTAAAGCTATAGCATCATTAAAGCAACGAGCGTGAGATTATTTTCAAATCAACCACCTGTTTGCTCATTGCAAGGTAGCGCTTGTTGCAATTAGCACATTCACTCCGTGGCCATGAGATCGAACAGTGGGCAAGCTGGACACAAGATAGTAGAGAAGGCTGTTGCCATGTTGGCCACATATATTATTGATCCAATTCGAGACACACCCAGAGTTTGTACAAATACTTTTTATTAAAAAAATATTAAAAGTTTTTAATGCGAAGAAAGAAAAAGAAGAGAACTTCAAGGTATCTGCTTCCAGATGTATAACTAGGCTACCGCTGGGGATTTCTTCCGTGGGAGATGTCATTGAGTCTTCCCCAATTCGAAGATTATATATGACAATCTGTTAACCGTTAGACATTCTGCTGGCCACACCATACCATTATCTCTAATTTAGAAATACAAACTCAATAACAGCCTGTTGCAATGCTCAGATAAACATAAAGACAAAAACAATTTCCTTATCCCTTATGCGAGAACAAATGCATGAAAAAATACTCTTTCTTCCCGAGTGGCATTCGGACATGGAATGGGTTGCCTGAACAAACCAGTAACTTAACATCATATAAAACATTAATAAAGATGCAAGACTAGACTCGGACAATGGATCAGCGTAGGACGCAATAATCTTCTTTATAGAAAGCGCGTCTGTAATATATAAGATAAGATTATATAAAGTGCCTAATGAACAGCTCATAAGAACCGACGCAGTCCATTTTCTATTACTTAGCTGGGCTAAGGACAACAACAAACTGTCCAGTATGAATCTTTCTGTTGTTATTTTCCACAACATGTCTAAAGGTCATTGCACTGTGAACAGAGAAAATTTAATTCAACAGTGTCGAAGTGATCGCAAAGATTGTTCTTTACAGACCGCAAAACGGAATTCCATTTGCATGACAATCAGGATGAAGTCGTTCTGGATTTTTTTTATTGTTCTTATCTTTGAGCCGTTTGTATTGACAGAGAGAATTGAATAAGCATGGTCAACATTTATCGATATGTAAAAAAAAAAAAGAAAAACAAGTAGACTTTGGTTTTGTGAACGAATTTATTCATCAGTGAATGTCCTCAACCAATAATAACACAAGGCCTTTGACATATAGTGTAGTGAGCGGATTAAAAGATCGACATATGAACCCCTATCGAGACCCCTATCGAGACCCCTATCGAGACCCCTATCGAGACCCTATCGAGACCCCTATCGAGACCCCTATCAAGACCCCTATCGAGACCCTTATCGAGACCCCTATCGAGACCCCTATCGAGACCCCTATCGAGACCCCTATCGAGACCCCTATCGAGACCCCTATCAAGACCCCTATCAAGACCCCTATCAAGACCCCTATCAAGACCCCTATCAAGACCCCTATCAAGACCCCTATCAAGACCCCTATCAAGACCCCTATCAAGACCCCTATCAAGACCCCTATCAAGACACCAGAGCTCTCTCATTTAGTCCCGATTTTGTTTTTAAAGTTTAACACTTTCTTGAAATATATATTTTAAAAAACCAGCACAGACATCTTAACATACTTCTATAATCTAAAACAGCAACAACACAAAAGAAAGTCACCGAAATATCCCAGTGCCTAAAAATAGCACATCGTAAATCCTATCCTGGCCTCGCATACACTATTTTTCCGTATTGGCACATTCTGTAAAAAGCTATTATTCCATTCTTTTTTTTTAGTAGACCATTGGGATGAATTAGTTTAATATGTGTGGAAATATGCAACTACTGTAAAGATTGTTGAGCCATAAAACACTCACATTATCTATAGTGGTGATACGTATGACAGTCTGCTTGTAATGGTACCAGTTCTGTTTTTCTGACCTCAAATACAAAAAGCTCGACCGTCTCCAGTGAGTTTCTCTGAGTGTACACCATCCATCTTTGACTAGAATCTTTCACATACAGCATACGCTGATGTCTTTTATTTCCCCACAGAGTGCTCATTCTAAACACTTTGTATTATATCATACTTTTTTTTTGCTTATGGAGAGTCTGAGACGCAATCAGCTTATAAAATGTGTTATGATTATTTTTTTTAATTAATTTTGTTTTTGTTGCTTGGCAACACACAAAAAAAAAAAAACAACAACAAAAACAAACAAATGCATCAACGTCTACTGAAAAAACAACATCGCTACGACCAACAACGACAACAAAAAGCCAAGCTATTTGTTCAATAAATCACTTTATAACACAGTCCAGAAGATATCCTTACGACATATTGCAGCGCCAAAAAAAACGGAGGTTTTATTATTCTTTCCCTCATATGTCTGTAATGCTACTGGGTTTGTTTTTTGTTTGTCAACGCTAACGTTTCCCCCTTTCTTCTTAAACAAAATATCAGTAACAAGTTGAGAAAGACAAAATGCAATGTATTTTTTTCAAGCTTGATTTGTTTTCACGGAGATATTCAATTGGTAATGGGTTGCTTGTACGGACTGCAATCTGTTTAACGTTTTATTTGGGCTAGAAAGACTTTTCTTTACTTTAGCCGTTTGCGTCTCTTCCTTGTTTAAGCTAAGATGTCTGGACTGGAATTCAATTCACTTCATTTTTTTTCTTCTCTGGAATTCATTTTAAATGTTGGAAATGTAATGTCTTTGATTTGTTTGTAATGTAATTTCTTTTTCGTTGGTATCGGCTTCGGGTATTTGTACAGTTCCAAAGACTTAAATTACTTTCCTTTAGTTTTTTTTCGTTTGAAATTTACATTAAGTCCTCGGGGACTAGGCCCTTGGCTTAGTACTTTATGGTTGGATTTTCTTTCAGTTGCTTTATAGGGTTTTAATTTTAAAGGTTATAAAAGTATGCATAGTAAGTTTCCTCTTTTTAAACCAGCTTGATCTTTGAATGTTCTGGTGACAGATACAAGTTTTTTTTTTCATTATGAAAAAAGCTATCATTGTCTCTATTGTTTCCATTTTGTGTTCGTATCTGCGAATAGCTGTGACACGAATATCTCTATCTTTGTGATGGTTGAAGCTACGAAAGGTTAATATCGCAAACAGATGCAATACATTCCGAGTTTTATACATCTACCTGATATGTGCGCCTTAGCTTATGCATCCATTAAAGAACATTAAAGCGACATTGAGAAAAAGTAACCTTTGTGACTAGCTATTCCATCGTTTTGGAAATATACAACTTTTCGGTTATATAACTATTATTTAAAGTTTGATATTCTCTATTAAAACTAAGATTTTGTTTTCTTTTTAAAATAAATTTTAGAACACATTCTAGCTAAGTTGAATCTTGACACTTTAGCATAACAGCCACTGGTCTGTTTAGCAGAGTGTACTTTAATGTGGTCTTTCGAAAAGACTGAATCTGATTGTCATTACCTTCAATGCCAAGCTATTGATCGATTCTATTGACTTTTCAGAAACCTAATGAATTTCCGTTCTGACGTTTTCCGTTTCCGGGAAAAGCCGGAAAACGTGAAGTGAAAATACTTGCAAATAAATGTTTAATGCTCAGATATGAAAATAAAAACATCTCTCGAGGAATTAATACTTTGTAAGGAAACGAAGAAACAAAACAAATAGAGCATATCTGTACATTGGAAAAATACTAGCACTACACAGAGCTAGAGATTTTGAATGGTTTATAGACACAATGTATTCGTTTACTTTGAAGCTTTAATATAGCTAGCTATCCATATAATCAGTTTAATCTAGATCATATTATATGTTCCGATTGCTTATCGTTGCTTTATAGTAGCTATAAGATGTCAATCTAAAACTTTCATTATTGCCTCCCTTTCCACCACCCTAACATTACCAATACAGAACAGCTTACAAAGACATAAATGTATGTTAGTAATTGATTTGAAGAAGAACAATATCTTGAATCTTATACTACAGCAGTTTGACTTATTGCCTACTTATTAAAAACTAAAAACCATATTACGGTTTTTAGACTTAGTTTTAGAGCACATAAAACCATTGTTTGCCTAGCCTGAATGTCTTAAATATATTTATGACGCACAGAAATAAACAGGAGTAAACAATGAGTAAGATAAGATAAGATTTCTTTATTCATCCAAACAAATGGAAATTTGTCTTGATTACAGATGTTTTGTCTTTCAGCATAGTTTAAACAATATAAAACAACTATTAGTACTCAAGCACAGAAGTAAAACTATACTTAAAAAAATAGACACGCGCGCACACTACCGGTATCACACTATCACATAATTTATCGTACAAGAAAAAAAGTTCATTAGTCTTAACGATATATTATAAGTCTTGACGATATATTTCTTGTTACGTCTATTTGTGTGATTCTCAAGGTAGATAGTATGGCCTGAGGCTGACGCACAATAATTCTATGTTTTTGGTGTGCATATCCATCTTTTTGTTGTCATGCTGTTGATATTGCAATATTTTGTAAGATGGTAATCTGCAGTACGTCAGTCATTATTTCATCCCATTATTTTATCTATATTGTAGCTATTATCTTTAAAGCCCATTTATTAAGATTGTACACAATATGATCACCGTCTACATTTCACAACTACAGCTAAAAGAAATTGTAAAACAAATTTGTTTTCCAAATAGACAAAAAAACAACCACAACAAATCCACAAAAGTCACAACTTCAAGAATGAGATTCTGGAGGAGGTGGAGGTAAGGGGCACTAAGTGGCCATAGACTGCAAACGTTAACAACTCTATTCTCATCAAAGTGGACAAAAGTTCAACACTTGACCCGTACGTGGGTAGACGTTATGACCACCGCAGGTCACTGACGATTATTTAGCCGACCAGACAACCAAATCAATCTCGATGTCTTTATGCTGGTTATGAGAAGAAGAGGAAAGATTGTCAAGAAACAAGTCCATATGTATAAAAAAGGAACGTATAAGACTCGTCTAGAAATTCTCATTTATATAATATGGATGTATATTTTTCTTACTCTCCTATCCAACGCTATAAGTGGCCCAGTCTAAACTTCTCATTTATATAATATGGATGTATATTTTTTTTTATCCAACGTAATAAGTGGCCCAGTCAAAACTTTATGACGTCAATGACATCTTGGCTAATAGGATTGTATTGGAAGACAAGGGGGAGGCGACTATTATTGAGTTAAGATTCGTGGGAGAAAGGAAGTAATTCAAGGAAATTTTCCTCTATTAAGATTTATTGATATTGGCATTGATTATGTAACCACGCCTCGATAAGAAAATATATGACACGTGCGTGTGTGGGTGTGCGGCAGGAGCCCCACCTTTTTTTTAAATCACCTCTACCACAAACTAGTGAAAGTATTTTTTTTTAGATGTACAACGGGATTGTGTATCCTGTACAAACGTTAGATCATCGCTGACTTTTCTAAATTTGATACCCCGTACGTATCTTTTGACAACTGTTTTCTTGTTCTTGCATCCATTGAAAGTTATATATTTTATAAACTTTGATTTTAATTGATACCGTGATGAAATTCCATCAAAATGGTAGAAGCTTTATATTATAGAAACGATTTCATTGCTTCCGTCAGTCATTTGCTGCTTTAGTTATTCTTATTTAAATTGTCTTTTTATTTTAATTGAATTTGTTAAATCATGCGTGAAATGTGTTTTTGTTTTCTGTATGTTTTAACGTGCACCGATGGATTTGCACATAGATAGATGGAGGAAAAATGGCTTTTTTTTCCCAGAACCTTTTATAGAATTTAAACAAACTGAGTTACATGTATAATGAATACCTTAAATGTTATTAATATTATGCTTTTCTGTCTCTCAAGGTCGTCCGAATGTATTGATTTAACTGGTGTTACAGTCGTAAGATATAATTATTCACTATAGTATGAAACTTGTTTACAAAATGTATATCTAGTTTGTAACTTTTTTTAGTTGATTTGTCCTGCATGGATGTTTAAATTGTATAATTCGAATAATTTTAACAAAGGCTGGATTAAAAGCCGTAGAGGCCCTACGTAATAAAAATATTTTGGTGCATCCTTTTACAGAAGTAATTTCTTGACATACAAAAACCTAATCAAACAATACAATAGGCCCACAAATGTATTTATTGCAATCAAACAAACCTACAGTAAGATGAAACAATGTATTATATACTTGAATGATTTATTATATTTAAATAGTTTTTTGTAACCTTTTTAACATCTTCTGCATGTCATATTAAGTTCCTACTTTGGAAAAATTCTCTTCCTACTGATATCCAAAGTGCGTGCTTATTTTACTAGAATTAACTTATGTTAAATAATATGTAAGTTTAAGGCCTATATACTATGTTTCATAATGTGTTAACATATTGTTTGTAAAACGTATATCTTATCTGGTTTGTGAAAATTACTTTATCAACATGGTAACTCCGTGATAGTTAAAAATGTTTTTTTTTAAATTATGTACTTTTGAATTTTAAAGTTAAATATCTAAACAGATGTGTGGCACTTTTCTGGATTAACAAAACAATCCAGATAAATAGCAAAAGAAAATAAAACATACTGTGCGATTTACAAAGTATATAGATTTGTAAATAAGCTTACACACATTTCTATTGTCATTACACGCCGTTAGCTTCGATTCAAAATATAATACAAATTATAATTATTGAGAGGCAGAATGAGGCAGAATGATTTAGATTGCGTTGATTGTTGTTTCAATTGACATCATAGATAAAGAACAAAAAAAACATTGTTGTATGAATTGACATAATCAATAATGAAAAAGAAAACAACTTACCATAGCCGCTACTTTTGATGGTCTTCTGGTGCTGGTCGGAGACGACTTGTTGTAAATGTCTACATTCTGGGAGACTTGACTTGCACGCCGGATAGAAACATCGTAAGTGTCTCGTGTCATGATGTATTACAGTGTCCAGAATATCCGGGCGACTTTGTATGTTTTAAATATCTACAGCAAAACTATGAAGATTTGTAGCGAATACACACACACAAAGAACACAAGAGAATTATAAGCAAATCAATCGAGAACTTAGTCCAGTGCAGATCAGTCTCATTTTAAACAGTTTTCGAATGAGTAATAAACACAACTGTTGATTTGTATGATCTTTTTAATGGCGAGAGTTTAACATTTCATCTTGGGTTTATTGCCATCCATGACAATATCCAATGAAATGGATGCTATCCAGTTGAGATTGTTTATCCAGGCGATTCCGATCATTTGCTGTGAACGCTTTCCTGTGGTCGTCAAGGGCAGACAACAGTCTAGACCGATCTGGTAGTTCTCCTCTCATTAAGGCCAGTAGATATGCTCAGTTATTTCCCCCTCGTGTATCTTTTTACACATGAAGCTAGTTTTATCGATTGGGATAACTTCTGGAATTATTTGTTGTTGTTGAGCTTTTTGTTCTGTTATATTATTTAGACTAACTACATAGAGTCGTCTGGGTAATATCCAATGAATATCTTGCTGAAAATAGTTGCAACACCTTCAAATTTAGTATTTTTTATAAAAATCCTTTTCATTTTCCGCATGTTTTAGCAGCAAAGTTTCTCTGAAATTAAACGTAGTTGCATTAAAATGACATATAATTTTAAAACATTTTTTATCTTATTAAGCTTGCTTTTTTAAAACTACAAATATTTGGTTGTTTTAACTGTATTTTATTGCGTCAAAATAAATCTATAGTCTACATTTTATAAAATATAACACCATGAAACAGAGCTTAATTTAATGTGTACATGCTCAAACACAAATAAGATTCTAGTAGTTCATCTACGTAGGCAATTTGTCAAACAGGTGACTGGAACGCGAACACAAAGCGAGGTCTGAACTTTCATTGTGATCTCTCGTCTGCCTGTAAGACGAAGGGCAAACAGAAAAGCTTCAATCATAGATTCTGTCCAGTGCGCATGCTCTAGTGAGTTGCGTAATTCGAAATGTAAACATGAAGGGGAGAGAATTATTCCGCCAATCGATACAGTGTAAGACGCTAAGAGATTGTTTTGTGTTGCCTTTTTTGTTCAATCTGCCATCAAATGGTGATAGTAGTTGTTTTTACTTTTTTTTTAATCTAAAAGCTTTCTTTTAAAACCAAAAGTTAAAATACAATTAGCGGAAGGCAAGAACTAGGCCTGTTTTAAAGATATAAAGTTGTCATGACAACAAAATTTTGTCTATTGATTGGTTGAACAAAACTAATCTTGAGCTAACAACTGTACAGATATACATACAAACATACAACTTTTCCAAATGTCTAATAAAAAAAGACCGTTCAAAAAATAACAATAGAAAAAAAAGGCTTTAAATGGTAATAGTTTTTATAATAGAAATGAGTATTTATTATGTGATATCATTGATACCCATTAAAAGTTTTGGTTTTGCTTCTTCCACAGTCCCATAATCAGATGAGTATTAACACAAATGCTGGTAGGTTAAGTCGCCAATTTTCACTATAATCACTATGCACTATTGTACATATTATGTGATTCAATATTTTGCAATACTCATACTAAAATAAATAATCCCGTGTATTTATAAAATTGTGTTTATAGTTAAGTAAAGAAATAAACTCCACTTTTTAGACAATCGCACTTTATATTGCAGAGCTTCCAAATGCCTAACCTCTACCTTAACTTTAAGCCATAGGCTAAGCAGACTCGGTGTTACCCTTCTAATTTCATCGATGTTTACTAGTTTTCTTTTTACACCGTAGAACTTCAAATAGGTAAACCAACTCTATGTAACTCGACCACGAACTTCTATATTAAGGAAAAACTCACTACACGTAAGAGAAAGTTTTGCGAGTAGTTAAAAGTGACTTTCTCTCTCTCTCTAATATTTCTAATGAATTATTATTTATTTTTACAAATCCAGCATTATGCTATTCATTAAAAAATATATTGAAGTTAAACATATTGTGTTCAATTTTACTTTTAAAATTTAGAAGATCTTTTATGGCGCCATCAAGCACTTGACGACTTAGAGCAACTGCCGGTTTTGCTTGTATCTTGAATCAAGCCGCCTATATTGCAATATATAATATCGGAAACATCAATCGTTGGCTGACGTGCGCGTGAAATTTCAGCATCGCAACTATACCTGGAGCATTCCAGATGAGATCATTATCTCTGGAATTGAATCAATGAGAATTGAAAGTCTCCACATTCTAGAAATGAATACGCTTTTTGTTTTAAAGGACGTAGAATCTAGACATCAAGCATTGACAGCCTTTGATACATTGACGTACATCTAAGACGGTTTCATCAATTCCAACAATGAATTTCCATTAGCCATTGTACTGGGAAACACAGACAAAGCCAATGTTAACGTCTTCTATTCCCATACATCTCTGTGTATACTCCATTAACTAGGTTTAATAAAAGAATATTATAGAAAAGAATACGATTGATTAATATGTGAATTACTCTTTTTTTTTTTCAAAGTTATTAACGTTTTCAAGGCATAAAACACGCACACACACACACACACACACACACATATATATATATATAGCCTATGCCTAGTCTTTCATTTTGATAAGTCTTTTAAATAATATTAAGTTATTAGCTCTCCTGCTTTGTTAAAGCTACCCATTCCTTGCTCGGATGCCACCCTTGGCTACACCTTACATTGTCTTGACTACACCTTACGCTGTCTTGGCTACACCTAACACTGTCTTGGCTACACCTAACACTCTATACTAATATATATATATCGTCTTGTTATAATTATTATAGCAATAAAAAAAAAATAAAGAATATATGTCGGTAATCATACGATTGGCGAGACTGAAAAAGTCTGCATAATTGTCTGTGTGTGATGGTGTTATCAGCTTTATTGTGTTTGGTTTCCATGTCATATCTCTCCGTTCATCCCCGGCCTGTGTTTTGCAGGATCAATTTACGGCACTCATTTTTTTTTTACTCCACCCATGGCTGCAACCAGGCAGGGCCTGTTGGTTTTGGGTTTCCATCTTCTTTACCCGTTTATCGTGCGCGTGTACTTTAATCAACATGTGATGAGTTTAGTCTTGACACTGTGCTATGTGTAACAAAGACAGCGTTAGGTTTATCCAGCACAGTGTAATGTGCATCCAAGACAGCGTAAGGTCTACACTAGACAGTGTATGGTGTAAGGTGTAAACAAGACACAGTGTAGCCAAAAGGTTGTAGCGTGTAGCCAATAATGCAAGGTGTAGCGAAGAAAGTATAAAATGCAGGCAGTGACCGTGTTAATGCTAGCCAAGGCACTGAAAGGTCTAGCTAACACAGTGTAAGTTCTAGCCAAGACAGTGTAAGCTGTAGCCAAACCAGTGTAAGGTGTAGCCAAACCAGCGTAAAGTGTAGCTAAGACAGTGTAAGGTGTAGACAAGCCAGCGTAAAGTGTAGCCAAGACAGTGTAATGTGTAGCCAAGACAGCATAAGGTCTACACTAGACAGTGTATGTGTAAGGTGTAAACAGGACACAGTGTAGCCAAAAGGTTCTAGAGTGTCGCCAATAAATAATGCAAGGTGTAGCCAAGAAAGTGTAAAATACAGACAGTGTTAATGCTAGCCAAGCCACTGAAAGGTCTAGCCAAGACAGTGTAAGAGGTAGAAAAGCCAGTGTAAAGTGTAGTGAAGACAGTGAAAGCTGTAGCCAAATCAGTGTAAGGTGTAGCCAAACCAGTGTAAAGTGTAGCCAAGACAGTGTAAGGTGTAGCCAAGCCAGCGTAAAGTGTAGCCAAGACAGTGTAATGTGTAGCCAAGATAGTGTAAGGTCTAGACAAGAGTGGCATCTGGGCAAGAAATGGGTTGCTTGAACAAACCAGGAAAAACAGTAAAACCAATAACTTAATATGATTTAAAACACTAATGAAAATTCAAGACTAGACTCAGACCACGGATGATCGAATGCCGCAACAATCTTCTTTATAGACATATATAGCAGGTGCGTCTGTAATATATAAAACAGTGTTATATAAAAAATACAGAAAAAAAAATTATATTGAGTAAACTGACTTTACATTGACCTAGCATTTACATTATTATACATTAAACAAATTCTTTTAGATTTATTATGTATTTATTATAATATTAATCTATCGTCATTTTATGCATTTCTAAATTATGAAACTCTTGGGTTTTCTATATAGGGCCTAAAGGTTTTCGAATGTGTTGCGTCATTACTTCGACTTGCTGTCCACTGTATCTGTGCTCTGTTTACTTTTTCAACTTCATTCTCAACAAAAACTAAACATTTTGCCAAAAAGCCGACAGTTATCGTTGAAAAAAAATTAGAATTTAAAGCTTTGAAATATTTTATTAATCTGCTATCAACCCCCACACCATTTTATGTTGGTATCATTTGCCGCTTGCTCTATTTGCCCCTGTTTTGCATTAATTAATCGCCCCCTGCCATGCTCTATATCCCCCTACATTGCACTATTTGCCGGCCCCCCTTTTCACCGAAGAAAAATATTAACCTACACACCTCTTCCCCTCTCCCCTCCCCCGATCATGGCTACGCCACTGCGATTAAATTTACAGCCAAATTTTCTTTAGTGAACTTTTTTACAATTTCTATTTTTCCTCGCACGCGCAAACACAAACACACACACACACATACACACACACACACACAAACACACACACACACATACTCACATGTTGCTAAAAAAAAAGGCAATGCTCTTATCGGATAATCCTCACATAATCCCTTATTTTAAACTAGAAATCCCAAAAACAAGAAAACACAATTTTGACAAATGCAATACTAAGCAATATAATGGGAGGAAATGTCGCCAAGTAACAATCTATAATGAAAAGGTAACACTTTATTTTGTACGGGCAATCCAGTGTTATAGTCCCTCTCTCTGGCATCTATGAAAATTTGCTATGAGTCTCGCTCGCATGTTGCAATTTACCGCACAATAACTCAAAGTGCGATAGACTAGAAGCAGTAAATTGTGGACCTTAGGGCCCACCAACCGTTAACCGATGTCGCTTCATGGTAACCGTCAGACTTAACAATCACTCGAACAGTTTGATAAACATCAATCACTGCAAAAATTCTATTGTAAATGTGATATTTGAATACAGACACTGGTATAACTAATTATGTAAAATGCTTATTATTCAGAATACTACTTTCTTTACTAGATTGGGGGCGAGCAACAGGCGGCCCACGGACCACAACAAGGCTTGTGAAGCTTGAACAGAGCTTGTAACAGGACTTTAATAAATATTGATTGTATTAATAGTGTAAATACATTTTCTGAATGTTTTACGCGATTAGGTGTATACAAATCTGCATGCGGCCAATTGACTAGCAAAGGTTTCGCCACCTCTGAACTAGTTCTAACGCCTAAAGATTGTTTTTATTTAGACTCTTATATATTTATTCTTATCAAGAACAAATATAATAATGTCTTTTCGATCTGATAATACTTCATGCCTTTTTGGATGTCCAAGTTTCCATAAAAGGTATTCAGTTCAATCGGTCAGTTTCGCAACGTACGTTGCGTTGGGCGACCAACACTTTCCAGAGTTTTCTGTCTGATATAACACTATCAGCGTTATCCCTGTCTACATCGATGAAGTCTTTCTTGCAGGTTGCTTTCTAGGTCACTGGTCGGCAACCTATGGCACGCGTGCCAGACTTGGCACGCAGAGCGAATTTCAATGGCACGCGGAACACTAAAGACATAAAAAAATAATTCATGTCACTTCTACAAAATATTGATTGCTAGAACATAAAGACTTTTAAGCTGATGGCATGCTGACTAAAACGTTGGCACTCTATTATCAAAAGGTTGTCCACCCCTGTTCTAGGTGATCAAGAAGCGTCCTTGTCTCCTTTTCCCCATTCTTCAGTTTCCAACTGAAGGCTACATTTAGGTGTCTTCTTTCTGGCATCCAAAGTTCATGACCCGTCCACCTCAATCTTCAATTTCTCATCAGGTCTTCCATTATTGATAGATCTGGGTCACAGCGTTTGAAGACTTCTTCGTTTTTGAAGTGACCGTAGTAACTTATGCCCAGAATATCTTCCTTAGACACGTTTGATGAAATTCATTTGAATCTGTACGTAGTCATCTTAGTTGCCTTCCGTGTTTCACTGACTTATTGTACAATTTTATTACATTTTTTTTGTGTGTAGAGGCGTAATTGAATGACAAGATTGATTTTTTCATTACCCAGATTTTACTCATTTTTATGTGAAAGGTTCAGTCTACTTAGTCTGTTAACTTAATATTAATCTCGTACAACTTCTAGATTACACGATAGTTGCCAGACGTAAAGCGGTCACTGAGTTCTCAAAAACACCAAAACAACAACAGAATGCATGGGAAATATTATATAATAAAAATTGCACGATAAACACCAGAAGGGATAACATGTTTTGCACTACACCTTGGAAATATGATAAGGTTGAATGAGTAAGAAAATGGAATCCTCAAATTAAGCAGATAATTACAAAGCGTTGCTGTGGTGAAACGGGAAAGTGTTAATGGCAAAATAATTAGCGTTGTTTAGTGTCGTCACAATGAGCCATGATATTCTGAGCGTTATCTTACAGTGAATCTAATGTTTCCTGGCCAAAGGCCACATAATAATATATCAACTTTGTCTTTATCAAATGCTTTTCTCTAACACTATGTTACGTCCACAATCCCCTTGTGGCCAGAGCTGTGTATATCTTGCTTATAATTCTCGTTAGTCCTAGGGGAGACTTTAATTATTAGTATTTATGTTTCAGTATTACACGAACTCTTCTTATAGTCCTGGGCACAAACTCAGTATTTGTATTCCAACATTTCCTTTCTTGGGCATTAGAGTAGTAGATAAATCTTATAGTAATGTATACAACACAATAGAATAGTAACTTGACAAGGAAGCTTCAGTGTAACTGTTGTTGATAGTTTATTTCAGGTGATATGTTCAATATATACAATATATCTATTATGTACAGTTAGAATAAAATAGTGCAAACACAAACGTTCTCAAAGGAACATATTTTGAAACTCTCCGTCTTTCAGACAAAACAAATCATTAAATACTACCCGAGTGGTGCAAGGGACAGACCCATTACCAGTAGGGGTGAAAATCATGGTAACATTACAAAACTCATAACAAAAACGATAGGAACTTCCCCTATTAAATAATGAGTCGTTCCCAGACTCTGAGAATTTGAGATCAACACAGAATCCCAACATTACCTAGAACCTTTTATTTTCCTACTAAACGTCCTAATATGGTGTGTAGTGAGAAAAGAGAGAGAGAGAGGAATAAACATTGCGTGTTCCAATTCTTGGAAAAACAATATACATGACAACTATTAAAAGATTGATAGATTTTAAGTTAAAATAGAAGTTTTTATCTATAGTTTTTTTTATAGAATCTCTAGGAATTTGAAATAGAGAGTCATTTAAGTGACCTTCTTTTTCAACTAATTTTTTGGTAATCCGCTCAAACCCCGCAACTGAACCATAAAATCAGAGCGCACTGAGCATGCTAAAATGTTAATAGCAATGATGGACGCGTTATACAAGTGGCCATCATCATAGCCCTTCTTTTGTTTGTGCCAAAAAAAAAACGATAATTAACTATTTATATTAATGTATAAACTGTGCTTAGTTGCGAACCATCAGTTGTCTTGTTAATTATTCCGCCGCCTATGTTTGTGTATCCCAAGAACCGCCACTACCAACGCCCTCTTTATATATAGCCATACGCGTTGTCTTGTCACAAAAATAAGAAACAAACACCGCTCTGTACGGAACGATTGTGTACTTGACGACTGGAAAGTCACGTGGTATTTCCGCTGTAACATACCACAAGACAATTATAGTTATTTATACTAGGTTTTCTAATTATTGAGTACCCGGATGTCTTTCTCATAAACGAAAATAGTGGAGCTCTCCACATCTAGGAAGTAAACAAGGGCATTGACCAGCGTATCTCCATTTTTTTAAACTAGGTCAAGGACTATATGCCGGGGCACTCACGACATACTTCAAAATAAAACTAAGCGTAGAGTTAATGGGGGAGCTCGCTTTTAGCTCAACCTCTGTATAATCCTGATGGTAAAGTAATCGTATGACTATTTTTAGTATCCAGCTACATGACACCGGTCGTCCTGCAAGTTCACTAACAAAAAGTAGTTTAAGCCAAATGACAGCCAAAATTACTAAGACAAAAAGTAGTTTAAGCCAAATGACAGCCAAAATTACTAAGACAAAAAGTAGTTTAAGCCAAATGACAGCCAAAATTACTAAGACAAAAAGTAGTTTAAGCCAAATGACAGCCAAAATTACTAAGACAAAAAGTAGTTTAAGCCAAATGACAGCCAAAATTACTAAGACAAAAAGTAGTTTAAGCCAAATGACAGCCAAAATTACTAAGACAAAAAGTAGTTTAAGCCAAATGACAGCCAAAATTACTGAGACAAAAAGTAGTTTAAGCCAAATGACAGCCAAAATTGCTAAGACAAAAAGTAGTTTAAGCCAAATGACAGCCAAAATTACTAAGACAAAAAGTAGTTTAAGCCAAATGACAGCCAAAATTACTAAGACAAAAAGTAGTTTAAGCCAAATGACAGCCAAAATTACTAAGACAAAAAGTAGTTTAAGCCAAAGGACAGACAAAATTACTAAGTCAGGCTTACTCTTTTCCTTAACTTTTTATATTCACTTCGCAAGACTTTATAATAAAAGAGTTTTTTTTTTGGTAGATTACCTGATCTGTGAAAGAATAATTGACCCACTTTACGTATAGCTATCGTGCTGAAACTTGGCACATACAATTGTTTTATGCGTCAATACATTCTTAAAATTTTCAGCCGTATCACATAAGGCCTAAACAAATAAACAAAGGCAAAAAACAAAAAATTTTTTTGCGCTTTTTCATTACACCATTGCTATGACTCGCATTCAAAATCATTTTTGTGCGTTGATATCTGATATACATGTGTATTCCGCTCAGACATCGACAAACACACACACACACACACACACACACACACACACACACACACACACACACACACACATATATATATATATTTTTATATATATTTATATATATATATATATATATATATATATATATATATATATATATATATAGTACGGTGTGTGTGTGTCGATTCCGGTCCCCTTTGGTTAATTTAAAGACACGTGACCTCATTGTCTCCTATTTTACTTTTGCGATCTCGCTTCTGGCATTTGTCCGCCCTAGCTGAGTGGTTAGCGATTCCGACAGACATGCGGGCTACCTGGATATGACTGATGACTAGCAGCTTTTTTTCTACTTAAAAAAAATTACAATAATAAGCTTATTAGACAACTTTTTTTTAAGATTCTAGAGAATTTCCGGACTTACAGCTTTCCTAAAATGTTTTCAGTAAGTCAAATCTAATGATTATATTTTAGATGCATGCTGGAGAATGGTGTTCGAGTCTCAGCCGGGAATAGCCCAAACCTTTTGTTAAATTTTTACTAAATGTTTTCAGCAAACAATATTTTCTATTTTTACTCCCTTTATTTTAAGTTGCAATGTCTGCAATCGTCAAAATCTTCGATTTTTCGACCACTTCCCGTGGTCCGATCGAGCTGAAATTCGGACAGCAGATTTGGGGCGCCTAACAATACATCCTATCAAATTTTCAGTTTAAACGACTTAATAATACTACACTTATGACAATATTCATTTCTTAAAAGGAAAGTATTAGAAATATTTTGATTTCGCGTTAAAAATGCCTGTGTAACTTTTTATAGTTTTTCGGCGCAAAGCTAGAAAAAACAAATTATGCGCTAAGATTATTTTTAGAACAATTCATACTGAGTAAGTAGATATTTTTGAGATTTGCAACACAGATATTTTTCTTTGGGGTTTCATTTCCAGTAGTCAATCAATTGTTTAATTACATGATGGTAAACTTAGTTTGCAAATAAAGGGAGTATAATGAAAACTTCGTTTTTATGGTTTTCTCGTTACTCCCTTTATTTTAAGTTGCAATGTCTGCAATCGTCAATCGTCAATCGTGGTGCAAAAATTGGCTTCGATTTTTCGACCACTTCCCATGGTCCGATCGAGCTGAAATTTGGACAGCAAATTTGTGGCGCCTAACAATACATCCTATCAAATTTTCAGTTAAAACGATTTAATAATACTACACTTATGACAATATTCATTTCTTAAAAGGAAAGTATAAGAAATATTTTGATTTCGCGTTAAAAATGCCTGTGTAACTTTTTATACTTTTTCGGCGCTAAGCTAGAAAAAAACGTAATTATGCGCTACGATTATTTTTAGAACAATTTTTACGGAGTAACGAAATATTTTTGAGATTTGCAACACAGATATTTTTTCTGTACGTTTCATTTGCAGTAGTCAATCAATTATTTAATTACATGATGGTAAACTAAGTTTGCAAATAAAGGGAGTATAATGAAAACTTCGTTTTTACTCCCTTTATTTTAAGTTGCAATGTCTGCAATCGTCCGTCAATCGTGGTGCAAAAATTGGCTTCGATTTTTCGACCACTTCCCGTGGTCCGATCGAGCTGAAATTTGGACAGCAGATTTGGGGCGCCTAACAATACATCCTATCAAATTTTCAGTTACAACGACTTAATAATACTACACTTATGACAATATTCATTTCTTAAAAGGAAAGTATAAGAAATATTTTAATTTCGCGTTAAAAATGCCTGTGCAACTTTTTATAGTTTTTCGGCGCAAAGCTAGAAAAAAAAAAAATTATGCGCTACGATTATTTTTAGAACAATTCATACGGAGTAAGGAGATATTTTTGAGATTTGCAACACAGATATTTTTTCTGTACGTTTCATTTGCAGTAGTCAATCAATTATTTAATTACATGATGGTAAACTTAGTTTGCAAATAAAGGGAGTATAATAAAAACTTCGTTTTTACGGTTTTCTTGTTATATCATTATGTTCATTGTAGTTTATGCATTTTTAGCTTATATAGGCATATGTAATTGTTTCCCCCGCTCCTTCTATAAAAAGGGTTACTGCGTCCTACGCTCATTGTTGGTCTGAGTCATGCCTTGCATTTTTATTAGTCTTTTAAAGGATGCTAAGTTTTTTTGTTTTCTTGGTTTGTTCAGGCAACCCATTCCACCCTCGAATGACACTCAGAAAGAAAGAGTACTTATATGCATTTGTTTTTGCTTAATGGATGAAGCAAATGATTTTGTCCTTCTGTTTATCTAAATATTGTAATAGATTGTTGCTGTGTTGTATTTCCAAATTAGAGTATTATTTATTATGTATTATTATTTATGTATTATTACTAATTTTCTTTTTGCCCTCATGTCCTCTAGTGTCTCCAGATTTAGTGATTTAACTATTGATGTTACTCTTGTCAGTTGTGTATATTCGCTTGTACATATTGGCTCTTCAGAAAAAAGACTAGGCATAAGAGCAAAAACCAAAATATTAGACAACTAACATAACTTTGCAGCTAAATCACACAATTTTAACAATATACCCGCTTTCAGAAAATATTTTTGTCGCGTTGTTTTAGAGTTTAGAGGGAAATGGGCGGCCTAGATTTTGGACATCATGTATAAACACTTAGTCTATGGATTTAACTGTAAAGATTTATAAACGTAAGGATTAGTCACCAATTCTATATGTGGTCTGAGGCCATTAAAATCGGTTAAAAATGCGTCTTCAATACTAGCAAATACTCCATAAAATTAAATCATAGAATTTATGTAATTTGTTTTTTTTTAAACCACCATATTGGAATATTTATATTGGAATATATTTTGGATTAGCCAATTTCGTCCCAAGCATTATTCTAAACCAAGAGGAGCTACTCTAAAAACAATAGAACGCTCGTGCAAACTGGGACAAAATAAGTTTGAGAATTCTCAGAAATGCAAGAAGGGCCAATTATTCATGCATTCTTTATTAATAAACGATTGCTAACAAACACGAAACAGAAACACTCGTCAATAATTCATACAGCTCATAACAAGTTATTTCTTTCCCTTCGCAGCGGTCCTCGGCGAGAGGAAATTTCATTACGTATTCTGCATTAAGACTACATTATTTATCAAAGAGCACTGAACGCAAATATTCCTGTGTGTGTGTGTGGTCATTCTCCAAGCCATTATCATGGAATCGGTCTATGCTTTTTTTTTTCCAATATAAAAATGTCAGATTGTATTATGTTGTATTTATGGAACATCAACAGTGGTACATTAAACGTTAAAAAATAGGCTACACTTACATCGAACATAAGATACCGGCTAACAATAAATTAATACATGGACGGAGAGAAGGTTCCAAGCATTGCTTTGAAATGGACACCATCAGGAAAAAGTAGAAATGGAAGACCAATGGAAACTTGGAGGAGAACGATGGATAAAAAAGCAACGGCCACCAATAAAACATGCCATGACATAGGGAGGCAAGGCGAAACTACTTTACTGCCTTATTCTCCACAGGGAGCGATAAAGAATAAAAGAAAGCATGTACAGGTAACCTAACCTAAAAAGGGCGGTGCATTTTTATTAGCTGTAAGAAAATAAACTACAATATAATTAAATGAGTGTGTTTCGTTCTATGTTGTAAGATTGCATTATCGTGAAGACTAGTAAAATCACTAAAATACAACTTGAAATGTAAAAAACGTTGCACATAAAACAGTTTTCTGGAGAAAAATTTGGCAGTTCAATGACAAAATTGTCGTGTTACTTAAATTGCAAGATAATAAAATACCATTATAGTTGATCATAGTTTTTTTTGAAAAATCTAATTATTGATTCCTTAACGGATAATTAAAAATAATATGTGGACCATCATACACATACACACATACATTTACAAAGACAACACATACATACATATACATAAATTTTTATGATAGGCTTTTCTAGAAGCTTTTGCTTTATACAAGTATACACTTTTAAAAGACTCGGCAGCAAATAGCGATCCAGAATTGGTTGGATAAAATTTCTAAATTTATCGGCAGTTTATCAAAACTATTTTTTTTAGTCTTACACAATTTGATTTCGATTTTTAAGTAGCCACAACATAACAAAATAGCTAAAAATTATTTAGGCCTACTATAAACCTACCATGACCCTCTAAAAATACTGTTATTCCTTATTTTAAAAGCTGACAACATAAATACGTTCTATAACTTTTACAAAATGTACACCCTTACTCTATAAACAATGAGATAGACATAAAAAAAGACATGAAAATAAAAAAAACGAAAATATGTCATAGTGGTATTTAAAGTCATGAACTAAATCTTTACATTTAACTGGATATTTCTAAAAAAAAATATTAAAGCTGATTTAAAATTTTAAATAGAGGAAAAAAACATTTTTGAATGAAATGTCTAAATCTGTTTCACCAAAAATACACACGATCAGAGTTCTTGAATTACTTTTTATTTTATTTTTGACATTATCTGAATCAAACGTCTATATAAAACTATTCATATACTTGTAAGGCTTCTTCCTCAACACCTGATTCTATGTATAGTTTATGCTAGTGACTAAAATAGATGTACATACTTTTACAACGTGTAATGTAACTATATAAAGAAAACTAAAAAGAACTTGTTCTTTGAAAAGGCCACGGATAAAGTATCAAGTTACGTAGAGATTTAACAAATGGAATTTCATATTATAATACAACGTACATGACGTGTTAAACAAAACCCATTTCAAACGACAACGTATTATCCGTCACATATGATATCATCTCCTTAATCAGGATATGACATCATTTAAACCACCCCCGACACACACAAACACTCGCATCCCTCCAAAAACACACAGCTATTCTCACTAGCTCGCAATGCTCAGATGACAAATCCCACATCACATTTGCGATGTTAAATTTAGGACAAGTGCCATCATCCGAACTTACAGGTCAAACAGTATACCAGGCCAATCAGTAAAATAAACCACACGAACACACACACACACCAAGAAGAAACAGTAACAAGCAAAGTATTATCTTGATCGATAACGTCCACTAGAGCTTTTTCCAAAGACTTAGGCCGTCGAAATTTTGGTGGCTGAAGGTCAATTGTAGGATAGACTAGGTCACTAGAGGATGAAGTAGGACAAAGACAATATTATGACGACAAGTAACTGGAAGTAGGGGCCAGACAATGTCGTGTTTTGAAACTTTATACTCTAGGGCGAACTGGCTCACGTCACTTTCTCCTTACAATAACACAAGCAGGTGCCGCTGTTTTCTCATAATTTTGTTTATTATATTGAGCGCTTTTGACAGCCATTTAATGAGAAAAACATAAAACCTCACATTTCAGTGACAATTTGTATGAGAAGAAAAATACTTTCTAAAATGACAACCACCACAAAGTCATCAAGTAGGAAGGAAAGACAACTTGTATACTAAGAACATAAAAATATATTATTTAAGGAAAATAAAAATCTGATTTTTTAAAAAGTTTTTATCACAGATAGTATTTTAAACTGTATCTATAAAAAAAAACTACATATTAGAATTTCAAAAACAATTTCCCCAGAATGATAACATTCTGGCTATGTGGAAATTTCTAAGATTTTTAAGCAATCCAGCAAGGCTAAAAGATGTCGCTTTTTTTTTTCAGCAGGCGGAATGTTTTTTAAAAGAAGAAAAAACAATTGTCTTTGCATTGACTTAGTTAACTATTTAGTTAAAAGTAAAAAAAAAACTTCATGTATCGTGCTTTTGATTTAAACATATAAACTTGCATGTCTTCGAAAATCCTCTTTAAACATGTATTTTAAAGACTAAACACACACAATTACATTGACCGAATTAATACTGCATTAATTGTGTGTTTTTTATACTTATAACTTTATATAGACCTACTTTATAATGTAAATATTGATAAAGCTTTAAATACCATATAACGTATTACCTTAGGTAACTTTTACGACGTGTATTATAAAAGATCAAAGCTGGTGCTACTGTTAGATTTCGTACCTACAGCTCTAAATAAGTCAACAAAACGAGTACTTAATAGAGGCTTAGACAACAATATAATAGTTTTATGCATATCTCTCTTTCTCTTTCTCTCTCTCTCTCTCTCTCTCTCTCCCTGTCCCTCTCTCTCTCTCTCTCTTTACATATATATTACTGGATCCTTCTTTTTTAAATACAAGATATATGTATAAACCAAACATAGTTTTGAGAAATAGAAAGGTTGGCTTGACATTGCGTGGTCCGGTCAGCCTGACATATTGAAATCGCATTATTGCTTCCGGGCAAAAATTCAAACAGCGGACACTATTTAGATTTCCCTAGTACCGAGCCAGATTTTCAGAGATGTAGGCCAAAGTATTTTCATCCTTGTAACACGTTTTACTTTGTATGGCTTGCACTAGCTGTCTTTATAATCATCAGGGCCTTCACCAGCCACAACTACTAAGACATCACGCCCCTTTAAATATCTTGTCTGCACACTTCTTTGTGCCAAGAAAAAATCTATATAATGTCGGCTCTTTGCGTGCAAATTTCTTGATGTCTATGTAAAGAAGGCATCGGATTTAATATACATACGTTAGCGTATTGAAATGCTTACCATGTTCTATTCTCTTTATAAGGAACACACAATCTTGATTGACCGAGACTAAGTCTGTTAGCTTTAAATGGATATAGAATAATCTAATGAATATAAAGGTCAATGTGTAAGCCCATGTAGGGCGGGTGGTCCTGCGTTTAGTACACTGGACTGTCAACAGGACGAGCCAGAATCTAGCCTGCAGGAGTTTTAAGCCAATAACGTAATAGTCTTCTAAATATAAACTTAGTTTTTGTGTAATTGTTTTCGTATTTCCTTATCTATATTTTTTACATGAGTTTAAGACATACACACAAAAACAACAACGAGATTAATTTACCAAGTAACCAACTTATCTAGTCTATTAAAGCTAATGAATCTGTAGCTGCAGCAGCTGTGACTACGTCATGCCGAGACTGACGTCTAAAGGTACAGCTACAATCTAGACAACTGCATCGTAAAAAATATCATTTGAAAAGTCTGCCAATTAAATATGATTCACTGATAAAATATTTTCCCAAAGGGACTCATTAAAATCTAAATGATTACTTCCTGCTATCAAATTTCATGTTTCTTTTGGTCTACTTAGAATGCATACTTCCATATGATCGAATGCCATAATATCATATTTCATATTATTTGATTTTTTTTTATCACATAATCTATATGCATATTCTAATTAATGTTCTCACTACTTTATTCATATTTTATATTTTGTGTAGATTTTATTCTTTAATTAGTATTTTTTATATTTTGTTTACCATGTTTTCAAGGGACTGTTTTTCAAATTTCGTCTGACCCTAAGAAACTTTTCCCATGCATTGCATAATATAATATTCCGTTTCAACATACTTTCTATTTAGCATCTATTAATTTTACGCAACTACGTTTGTTTAAAAAAAAAATTATTACTGAGCTTAGATTTTTACCTAAACAGAAACTTGTACGTATCCAAAAGTCTATTGCTCCTTACTAAACTTCTTTTTTTTTCTCTTTTTTTTTAGGGGAGGGGGGGAGTTTTTCAACAGTTGCTATAGTCAATATAACACTCATGTCATGATTTTCAGTTCTTTTAAAAAGTTGGACGTTCCCGTCATTCGATGAAATAGCTTTCAAAAGAAAAGTAATTAGGTGTGACGATTTTTTTTTTTCGAAACCAAATTTAGCCTACAACCTTTTTGCCTAATTAATTTTCAGAAATCCATTTCACGCTCATTGCTTGCTTTTCGGTGTTTTTG
The DNA here is from genome assembly GCA_949126835.1 of Anisus vortex. Lineage (NCBI taxonomy): Eukaryota > Metazoa > Mollusca > Gastropoda > Planorbidae > Anisus > Anisus vortex. The sequence continues at coordinate 17,394,248 of OX421502.1, read as the reverse complement.
TTTTAGTAAAGTGTAAGTTGCAGAGTGAGAACGGTTTAGAAATCACAGCCAAAGGGCAGCAACAAGATCTACCGCAGTATGAGACGCAACATTATTAAGGAAGAAGCCAAGGTTCGGGCAAAAGTCAATGAAGTCAACAGACTAGCAGGATGTCGTGAAAGCAAGGACAGAGAGAGAGAGAGAGAGAGAGAGAGAGAGAGAGAGAGATCTTACCGGTACATTTCCCGTAGGACCAAATTGACTTATGGTGATAATAAAATAAATAACAGAGAATGGGCTATAGAGACTATATCGGACTTTACTCGACTATTGCAAAACGAAATGATAAGTTTGAAAAGCGTTTTTTAAGTCCGAGAACATATTATTTAGCCAGTGTTTTTTATTAAGTGACTCGATGTCCTATACGTGAAAGTCCATTATTGATTAAAAAAAAAACAACTACCTGGTAAGCTGATTTGGTTTCTATTATTGAAAAACCTTTTGCTTTTATAGTATTGTATGATAAACTTGAAATAATTTGGCGGATACATTTTTAACTGACTGTGTTAGCTAACAGCGAGACCATTTTTTATCGACGGTATATTATAACATATGCCCTAATTGGATCATAGAATATAGAATAAAGAAGTTAAATACAGAAGCCCTCTAAAACCCACGTGATCTCTTATGAAGACTAGTTTTCCACTACGAATAATTATGAAGAGGGCGGCGCTTTCCACTTTCATCACCTGACACCACTTGCCTGTCAGAAACAGGTAGACGTAAAATAACAACATCTATACCAACAACGATTTGAACCCAAGTCTTTAAAAATAGCAATCCCACACTCAAGGGTTGACAAAGACGATCTCATTGAAAAGCGTACATCGTGCCATACATCAACTCCTTGTATCAGCCTTCTGTGGTAACTTGGTGATTACTTCTGACCAGTCTGACATAGCAAACAGCCTGTTGGCCTCGATTTGATGGTCGTAATACAACACTCTATCTCTAGAATTGTAAAAAAAAAGAAGTTTTTTTCCTTCTTCTTCTCTCTCTCTCTCTTCAAAGAATCGATTGGTTCGCTTGCTACCACAAGAGTTCGCGAGATCGATCACGTGTCGAGGTCACCATGTACTTTGTTTCTACTTGCTTTGTTTACGACGCATTGCATTGTGGTAGATTATAATTTGTGGGTGGATTTCCGCAATTGATGCCCAATGAAGTGGAACATTAGTTACCAACTTATAATTATGCTAGTTTATGGTATTTTGCACACTTAAGAGCTTTTTTTGTACCATCATGTTTTAGACCACAATAGCACACGGTAGTAGCACGCAGCGCGGTCGGCTTGCTCTACCCAGGGTTCCTGGTTCGAATACAGTCTGGGTTGTTTTCCAGAGTCTACTCAGTTCTGATGAGTTTCTTTAGTTTGAGTTTAGAGAAAAAAATTTAAAGAAAACAGGCTTTGTGCCGGCCACACATTCTCTTTCTATGCCATGGAAAAGTAAACTCGTGAACGTTGCTTGACTTTCTCCAAAGACCAACATGGTCTAAAATGGTACTTTAGTAAACTCTACTTTTTTAACTCAAGGTCCTCAAACATTTTAAACATGGTCCAGTTCACTATTTCCCCAGACACAGTTGAGAGCTTTACTCTAATTTGTTTAAAAATGAATCTCAATGCACCCAGCAAATCTTACTCCGGTCAATGCGGGCGGGTGTCGAAATTGACGCCTAATAAAATTAGATTTTTTTCCATTTATCTAGTAAGCTAAAGTGCGTAGATATTAAGAAATTTTCAGTTTGGTGCCTGTAGAAGCCGTTCCCTCAGCCCCCCCCCCTCCAGTTACGCTACTGATGGGTAATAGAATTCACATTCTTCGAGATCATTCTGGTCGAGTGAAGCAACGTTCACCAGTTTCTGTATTTGGATACATGTAACTTGTGTGACCAGCCCTATGATCAACCGTCTTTTCATTTCCGGTATAATTTAGAGTTGGTATACTTTGGAACATCCTCAACATCCTGTGAAAAAAAAAACGTTTAACATGGTTTCCAACATGAAACCTTTCAAAATGACAAGCAGTGTGCGCTACCCCTGGACCACAATGTCCCATTTACTGTGATTGAAAAAGGAATATTGTGCACTTTTAATCAATTTCTCAGTCTTCAGTTTCAAATTCACGAGATCAAAGTAAAAGCAAGAAAAAAACTACTACTTAAAACAACACAAAGGACAAAGTCAATTAGACTTCAATTAAACACTGATTGATCTAAGTGAAATTAGGGATCGATTCTTATATGTGTTTCATCAATCTATTGGAAATGACTATTGATTAGCCTATGGGAAACCCTTACAGAAAAGGGAAATGCCAGATTTTGATTTCCATCAATGGATCGATAATGTGCTGGGGACGGAAGTTCAGGTGAATAAATAAAGGACCAGTATTGACTTTGTCACCTTTGGATTAAAAAGGATTAAGGCAATAGGGAACAGGAAAATGGAAAGAAAAAAAATCCACAAATGTGCATGTTGACCTATTTCGCAATGCCTAAACCAATAAGAAGAGGTTGATGTTTACTTAAAAAAAGATTTTTCTTTTTTAAAGTGCGCCATGGTAAAAGAAAAGAAGTAAATGAGAACCTTAGAGCTAATAGATACACTGGACTGTTCAACTTGACACATTGACAAAATGACGTGTAAAAAGAAGTGCACCATTGTATTATATGTAGCGATGTAGTAAGTATACACAATGCAAAAAAGAATGTAAACATATAGATCTAGTAAAAAGTAAAATAAAATACCCTTCGGGCCAAACGGATCGTAGGGCAGGCGAAGCAGCCGGTCACCAGTGTCTGCGGCCTCGGCATGCCAGGGGTGTGTGGCCAGCACAATGCCCAGCCGCCTTTACTTTACCCCAACTAATGTCAGGTACCCATCAAAGCTGGCTAGACTCAGGGACACCCTCAAGTCCCGGGACAAAAACCTAGCCTCCACCAGGATTCGAAACCAGAACCTTCGGATCGCCAGTCGAATGCGCTGCCGCTCGGCTACTGTGCCCCACTTCATTTGAGGAAAACAATAAATAAATAAATAAATAAATAAATAGATAAATAAATAAATAAATAAATAAATAGATAAATAAATAAGTAAATAAGGCCAATAGTAAATAAATACATATTAAAACAATGTATAATATTGGGTTATTAAATTTATACATACGGTTGTCTCAACTGAAACTGCTCATTTGCCGCTCCCAATCTAGATAACCACAACCAAATAAGTATCTCTGATTTGTACGTTGTTGACTGGACGCGATGACCACTCCTCATTGACATTTCAAATAAAAAAAAGTTTCTTTTTATCTTTTTACTACCCACCCAGTATTCTAAACCATCCATTGCTATCATTAATTCTCTGACCATCTTGTAGGTGTGGCCACTGAGTTACTTCATGAACATGTGTAGTTATTAGAATTTAGTTGAAAGACTAGCATGCGTAGTTTTCGCATATAAGCCTAACGTTCTAGGGTTTAAATTTAAAACAACAACAAACAACTTCCATATTAAGACAACATATATATAAATAGATAAATAGATAGAGAAGCATTTTATGCTCATAAATAGAGACAAAAGTCTTTATGCATATATAAACAGTTTGATAGTCCTATAAATGCATTAAAGTACATCGTTTAAAATATTATTATTAATTATGAGTTTCATTTAATGTACAACAAAAAAATTATTTTGTCGCGCCAAAACGTCCCGCGCCAAAACGTCCCGCGCCAAAACGGCGTGCGCCAAAACGGTCGCGCCAAAATGGCAGCGCCAAAACGGCACGTACCGCATACATCTAGTACATAACTTCTAATATTTCGAGTAAATTACCGTATTACAGGATAAAAATAGTATTTTACAGTTCAAATACATTTACAAACAATAAACCTTAATAATAATAATACAGTAAAATTCTTTTTTTAAAAAGAGTAAAGTGGTGCGGAAAGGTGGGGGGGGGGGGGGACGGGAGCGGTGGTCCTATTGTTAGCTAAAGCTTTAAAAGCTTATTCTTCGAGGATTACGGTTGAAAGAACGCTCGGAATACGTTGCGGGAGAGTTTCATATTGTGATTACATGACAATCCCGTAGTAGTATGTGGTCACCTTAGAGGGATACGTTTTGTTTTGAGCTATCAGATAATCTGATAGTGTTTTTATTTTCTTTTGTTGCGATTATCGTGGTTTTTTTTTTCATATCTGTGTAGGTTTCAGCACTATGGTGGTGGGTTCAAGTCCTTGAGATTCTGTTTTGATAGCAATGTTTTCAAAATTGTGAAACCTTTTTTACTAAAAGACAAACGCAAAGGCTCAGATTATACCCAAACTCCAATTGATAATATTAAAAATACAAGAAACTCAAATTCGTAGAACTTTTCATTTTGCTCGATTCCATTATAAACAACAAGTTTATTTGGTCACAAGCCGAGGAGAAATAGAAATACCTTTATGATTCTATCCAGGCTATAAACAGAAAATATGGAGAAAAAAAATACTTACGTTTAACACCGAAACAACTTTCTGCTGCGCATATGTTCTGAGCAATTTCCTGCAACCAAGCGAAACATGAACGCCGTATGCTCAATTAATGAGACTTCCGTAAGTGTCTTCCACTTGCCAACCCTTAGACGCACGCTCGGTATCTCGTTAAAAGACAATGGCACACACAAAATCGATGTAATAGAATTACTTTAAAAAACGTCTTCCGTGGTCACACTTCTCTGGAAGCGACAATTACGTTGTCTGGGCCAAATAATCATAGGATTGAGTATGGCGCAATGCCAATGGACATTTTATTATCAGAATATGCATATGGCATGCAAAAGGCTTACGCTACAATGACACTGGTGAAAGCAAGGTCAAATATCTTAACATAGTATAGATGCTCAAAACTGAAAGTTTTAGTCTAAGACCATGTTGACTAGCCCTGAAGGCAGTAAAGAAAAACATGTGCCAAAAATCACAAGAAAGACGCAAAGAAAAACACAAAAGCAACGCAAGTCCACGTGTGACGTGTGCGGCTTTAACATGTATTTCAGGGCTACGGATGAACAGCCATATCCAAAAAGTGTAGCAAAAACCAATGACGCAATAACAGTCTATCCAATTTCTATCTAGGCTGAACATTGACAACCAACTAACCAAGTTTTGGTAGTAATTTGTCCATGATAGTAATTTAGTCATATATACTCAGAACCCCATTGGATAACTACCTAAAGGCAGATTCAGACTGAGCTGGTTGGACGATGTCGAGATGGATCTGCGACAGATCGGGGTTCAGGCCTTGAAAAAGATGGCAATGGATAGGCCCAAGTGGAAGGAGGTGGTGAGGCAGGTCAGAGCCCTCCATGCGCCGAAGATGATGATGATAGTAATTTAGATCCAAGTTTTCATTATTTGCTTTAATTGTGTCGAATACTGCGAACATAATTGTTATAGCCTAATAACACTTTGTCAACCATTGAATCTTGTCAAACGTACTTATACTATTTTTTTCCTATCCTTACATCATTTAATCGTTAAGCCAAAAATTTTATTATCTTTAGAATTCTGAAAAATTCTGCTGTCCTAAAACGAAAATTGCCGCTAATGTCACCAATGGCAAACCGAATACTATTAATTTAATAACTTAGGGTAAGAAAGCTGCGTTAGTCTTTAGGTCCGATTTAATAAATTCATAGCTTTGTCACAAAAGGGACAATAGCGACTAAATATAAGAAATCATACACTTTTTGACTAAAAATATATCAGTTATGATATATGATAGTAGATCAATTTGTTATCGAAAGATAAGAACAGCATAGACCGCTTCTTTTTTAAGTTTTAACAATTGGCTTACCTGAAATACTGGTATTAAATTCCGGAAATAAATACATCAGCGATAGTTATCAAAATTATTTTTTTTCCAAATTACTCCAAACTTCTGCGATAGTATTTATATTAGATACAATCATAGTGTGCTAGTATATGAAAATCTGTATAAAATGGATGGTTTTGTTGTCAATATCCGAAACCACAACTACACATTTTCACTTGGCATGAACGAGTGCCCATTACCTATTGCCGCTACACACGGCGACTATAATACGTGCCGGCACTGCATCATACACGAGAAAATAGTAAACGGTCATTTTGCATGTCCCGTACCGTCAAATTATCTAAGTTTATCCAAGTGGTCTGGCTTCTTTTATTACTGGTTTTATAACTGGTAGTATTGGTACATAACAGTAGAAACTGTCCTACTAGCAACTACTCCGTATGTCTAGATAGTTTAAGCTGTCGACTTCCAAACATCACATGTTCCTCCGATGCAACCTGTCAACAGTAAACACGTGTATACTATATCTCGTAAAACTAGACTCTTCACAAACTCGCGCGTTTCTTAAAATCTCGTGAAAATACAAAAACAGTCCCCAACTATTTGGATATCAATTAAAAAAACAAACAAACAACATATTCCACAAAAATGCATGTTATGTATTTCTAGCAACTCTTAAGCTATTATAAATGGTAATATGATTAGGTGCGATAAATATCACTGGCAGCATAGGACGATGTAGTCTAGCGATTGGAGTTCATATACAGTTAAGATTTTCTTTAATTAATCGAATTGAATTGTTGTCTTTCCAACAACGAAGGTTGTTAAAGTTGTTGACATGTTTTTCTTGTATTTTATTTTTCTCATATCTCTAAATTGTGTAGTACACTTTGATGTCTTTAATATAGTTTATTATAATATATTTTGGTTTAAGTTTGATGAAAAGTTCACGAAGAGTTCTTCAGTAATAGTATTTACGGCGAATTTCACTAAATGTATTGCACTCTTAATTAATTAGATTGAGAAAGAATAACGTTCCTTCAATGCGCTGAACACAAAACCAAAATAGAAAAAAAAACGAATAATTGGGTAAGCATACTATTGGTCCGAATTCATTAACCCATACGTCAAAAGAAGGCTATAGGTAAAACTAATGGAAGATAGATGGAAGTTCATGGAAGCGCCTCATACATAAAGCTATTGATAAGTTGTTGTTTTTTATACATAGAAAACATACTTCACTACTTATCACATAACTCTTGTTATCTGAGTTGTATATTATTACCTGCATAATCAATAATACGCACCAGGTGTGTTCGCAACAGGTGTGATCCTTTGAAGTGTACAATCTTTGATGTAAAAACACGGTTTGTATAATTTAATATGTCACACTTACCATAGTCTTAAAAGTGCAATAGGGTTATTTATAATGTCTCTCTCTCTATCTCTCTTCCACACTCTCTCTCTCTTTAAATATATATATATAAAGAAGAAGAATGCCTTTTCAGTCTTTCAGTCTCCCATTTCCATCCGTTGCAATACTCTTATTTTCTTGTACAAGACATGTTAAGACACAACCTGTAATAAGACACATTAGAGAGACAACCTGTACAAGACACAGTGAAGACACAATCTGTACAAGACACAGTGAAGACACAATCTGTATGAGGCATAGTGAAGACAACCTATGAGCGTGTCATTTGAATTGAATTGTACTTCCGACCAATCAACATTGAAGGTTATTTATGGCCTTGTTAACGTTGTTGTCAAGTTTTTCTCGTATCCATTTTCTTGTTCTTATATATGTAAATTCTGTAGTACAGTTGGATGTCTATTCTATTGTTTGAGTAAGTCTGTGTGTTTAAGTGTCGTGTGATAGCGTGTCCACGTGTTTAAGTGCGGTGTGGTTAAGAGTATGTACCTAAGTGTCGCATGTTTATATTTCGCGTGTTTAAAGGTCGACACACCATTTAAACATAAATACAATTAATTCTGAAGCCATTACTATACTAGCATTACAGTATGTAATTGTTGTAATTATTATATGTTTAAAAAAAAATCCTTAAATCGGCAATTAATTCAGGAAATGTTTATTTATAAAGTAAATAAATTTTATTTATGTGGAAATTAATAGCATAATGCTGGATTTGTATAGAGAAATAATAACTAATAAGTTATATTTTATTTATATTAGTTATATTAAAAAAATTAACTCGTTTGGCAGCACTAACATCAAATAAAGATAATTTTATTTAATTAAAGGGAGGTAATAAACCTTTTTTTTTGTCTTACTATTTCCAATATGTATCTTGTGTGTTTCCTTTTAGAAAAAAAATATATTATTTTACAATTTATAATTTTATAATGACCAAACTAGAGATTTTGTTGAAAATTATGTAAATATTATATAACTTAAGATATTATATGCACATTTTTAAACATTACATTAACTATTTAGTTTGCAGGATTACTTTGTAAAAAAAAATTAAAATTAGTATTTTTTGTTTTGCTAAGTAAATTTTTTGTAGTCATTTGTCCTAAGTGACACCAAGATGTCTATAACAGCGGCTAATTAAAAGCTATTTCTTTCGTTTCGCGTTTTTCGTCACTGTGTCTTTTCCAGTGTATAACTTATCTTCCCACTATTCAAATCATGTGTAGGAAGGTTCTGACAATACTTAAGTGCAATTTTACACCTCTCTGTGAATATGAAATTTTTTCCCTTGAAAGAGCAATTTTTGACTTGGGCTTATTTACAGATATTAATGATCATTATAAAATGATTTAGAGAAAGTCTCAGTTTAACTGAGATTAACTAGCAATAAATGTAAAGTTAGATCTAGGGATGTTAAACGAAGACCGGAACAAAGGATTCCGGATTTGATTTTCGGATTTCGGTTTGTTGGTAGCAACTCTTTTCTTCTTGTTCTGATGGAAATATTTTATATAAATAATGTTGGATTCGCACAAAACAATTCTTGAAATGCCTTGCTAAAATTATTTAGCTTATTAACTATTTTATCTTAGATATTGTGTTTCTTTTTTTCCAAATACCAGCTATGGTTTGCGATAAAAACAACATCAAACCAAATGTTAAGCTACAGTTACAATTAACATGAATCTTTTTACTTTTCGGTTTATACTTGAAAAAAAATTCTTGAACGATAGCTCAGTGTAAACTATGTTCCCAACAGATAAGCCTGAGCTGTGGCAGTACCACTGGATTTTCATCGATTTAGTGTTCGGCCCTATTTCATCCATTTACCTCGATATTTTGTCAACTTTGACGCTGGTCCTAGTGTCGTCCATAGACAAAGAAGAGAAGTAAAAGACGTCACGTGAGGTACTCTATGAAGGGGAATTCCCTTTTCCAAACAAAATATATCTGCACCTCTACCTCCTTCCTTGGCATCTCCCATACGCTAAGACCAGTCTACATAATGCTAAACGCCATGCTAAATGTTCATTTATTTATTACATTTGTCTTTCTATATCCGTTTTATGTTAACTTCTAATTTTTGTAAAAAAAAAATTGCTATTAAATCCACACTTTTCTCTATAAAATATACATTTAGCACGTATAAACTATACATTTAGCACGTATAAACTATACATTTAGCACGTATAAACTATACATTTAGCACGTATAAACTATACATTTAGCACGTATAAACTATACATTTGGCACGTATAAACTATACATTTTGCACGTATAAACTATACATTTGGCACGTATAAACTATACATTTGGCACGTATAAACTATACATTTGGCACGTATAAACTATACATTTGGCACGTATAAACTATACATTTGGCACGTATAAACTATACATTTTGCACGTATAAACTATACATTTAGCACGTATAAACTATACATTTAGCACGTATAAACTATACATTTAGCACGTATAAACTATACATTTAGCACGTATAAACTATACATTTAGCACGTATAAACTATACATTTAGCACGTATAAACTATACATTTAGCACGTATAAACTATACATTTAGCACGTATAAACTATACATTTAGCACGTATAAACTATACATTTAGCACGTATAAACTATACATTTAGCACGTATAAACTATACATTTAGCACGTATAAACTATACCTTTAGCACGTATAAACTATACATTTAGCACGTATAAACTATACATTTAGCACGTATAAACTATACATTTAGCACGTATAAACTATACATTTAGCACGTATAAACTATACATTTAGCACGTATAAACTATACATTTAGCACGTATAAACTATACATTTAGCACGTATAAACTATACATTTAGCACGTATAAACTATACCTTTAGCACGTATAAACTATACATTTAGCACGTATAATCTATATATTTAGCACGTATAAACTATACATTTAGCACGTATAAACTATACATTTAGCACGTATAAACTATACATTTAGCACGTATAAACTATACATTTAGCACGTATAAACTATACATTTAGCACGTATAAACTATACATTTATCACGTATAAACTATACATACCAGGTGACCGATCATTCGATCGGTAATAAAGAGCAGGCGCTTGAACCTTAACATCATGTGTATGTAAAACAACAGTGCATACATTTTAAAAATACTTCTTTACCAGACCAATAAATTGTATTTGTCTTTTTTCTTTTTTCTACTATGAATAACATGGGCTTTAAATTCTAACAGTCGAAGCAGATTTTTATTTGTGCAGTCTAATATCTAGATTTTGACCGATAACCCCCCCCCCCCCCCCAAAAAAAAAAAAAAAAAAAAAACAACAACAGCTTAATCTCATTTTAAACCAAAAAAAAACATGAAGGCTAGAGTTGTCAGTTTTAAATCCAACAGAAATATATGTCATTTATGTCATTAAATCGCCAGGCTACAACGAATACATAAAAGTACTGCGCGTTTGTTTATGTGCAAGTCTAAAAGAGACTCGGGAACTGCCCTTCTAAGCTCGCTCCAGAATTGAGTATAAAGTGGCGCTACTTTGCCATCAGTGCATTTTTAAATACGAGTTTCCGTCCTATCTCAAGGCACTAATCAGACCTTATGTCCCGCAAAGAACACTTTGTTCTACAAACTCATCGCTTCTGGAAGAGCCCCGTTTCTCTCTGACGACCGTTGGCCTTAGAGCCTTCTCAGTATCCGGTCCGAAAGTGTGGAATCAACTTCCCATTCAACTGAGGCGAACAAGCTCTACTGTTACTTTCAAAAAGAACTTAAAAACTCATTATTTCAATATTTACCTTCGATAACATTTAACATGCTTTAGAAACTTACTGTCTTATTTATGGGTTAAGTCGGTTAATGCTACATTTATTTGTTTTGTCTTGTTTTTTATCATCAATTTAGCTCTGTCACCTGGCCTAGTGTAATATCCGTATTCTTAGTTGTATGTTAAACGCGCTCTGAGCTTACATTATGTTTGTTGGCAGCGCTTTACAAATATTATTATTATTATTATTTAAAAGACTGAAAATGAAAAGTTTAAATTTAAAATATCGTGAATTACGTTACAATTTTTAGTTCTTCTACCCCTTCCCCTATTGGTGTACGCTCGTTTGAATCTGTGGCGCCTTCACTGTGGAACGGCTTACCTGAGACACTGAAAAACTCTGTGTCAAAAAAGGCATTCAAGAAGAATTTGAAGACTTTTCTTTTCAACTAAATTGATCAAATACACATCCATTAGCAAAAAACTTGTTTGAAACTATTTTAAAATGTTATTGTCGTTTCGTGCCTCCATCGGCCGAAACCTTGTTTAAAACTATTTTAGAGCGTTATTGTCGTTTCGATTTTGTGAGCGCGCCGAGCATGCTTTTATTAGTATGGAGTGAGGCGCTATATAAATAACCAATTAATTAATTAATTATTTAACTTAAACAACTGTCAAACTTTCCTATAAAATTATGTCAATTTTTTCAACTCCCTCCCTCAACCCATTCAAGCTAACAATGAGTTACGGCCGGCAAATATGTTTGATAGGAATTAAAAAGGTCTACGAATAAATGTAAATCGGGTAAAAAAAATAGGCATAGTCTAACTGGAGAATCGAACCCGCTCGCACGCACAGCAGTCCTCTACGTTAACAACTTAGCTAGAGAAGGCACATGTCAGATGTGAAAAGCTATTAGACAGTATATAGGACTAGGCCTAAAAAAGTCAGTGACACAATAGGGATCCGTGGGGACACAAACACGATCTTTTTATATATAGAGATTTTCAATGTTTTCAATGTATTTTCTAAACATTGTTTTACGAAAAAAGTAAAAAAATATAGTTTGGTGTTAACATTATTTAATATCCTCCATTTGTGTTACTATTTATAATAAACTATCGCGGTAAAATATAATATTGATTAATTAAAACAATGGTATGATAAACATTTTTTTTTTAATTTTGAGCATTAAACTTAAATACTAAATAATTAAAGGTAAAATTATGTTATTCATTGAAAAGACTGCAAATGAAAAGATCATAATATATGTAGGCTTCGTTAGATAATGTGTTTAATTTCTCTCCCCCCCCCCCCCGCCCCTCAATAAAACTAACAGTATATTACACTTCTGACTATTGTTATAAGGAAAATACGAATATACTGAATTTACATCTTTTCTAGTTTACCAGATTTCAAATTGACAATGTTAACATATTCTAATATATCTTACTTTGGTAGGCCTTTTTAAGCAAATCATACACATTTTTAATGAAACATTAATTGAATTTTTAAAAAAGTGAATACTAAAACAGTGTTTATTATTTACAGTGTAGAGTATACTGCTACGTTGTATGCTATATACAGCGTAGTGTATACTGCTACAGTGAACACTATATACAGTGCAGTGTAATCTGCTACAGTGTACACTATATACAGCTATTCATTGTTTAAACACAAAAAAAGTTTTAGAGGTTGTTTTTTTTCAAAAAATGTCAGATAAAAGAAAGTTACAAATAGACCTTTAGTTTGGTGAAAGTTCTTCTAATTCTGTTATTATTTAAACGGCAAACTATTATCTCACTATTAGATAATTCGTAAATATGTATTTGTTTTCTTTTTTTTAAAATTTAATCTAAAATATATTGAAGTTTAATCTAAAATATATTGGTAGACGTTCAAATCTAAATAAGCCGCGAGGGCCGCATACTATCATTTGTCCGCCCGCGCGTTACCCACTGGCTGTAGTTTGGACACCCCTGCATTACATAAATTACACTTGGTCTTGCTTTAAATTATTTCTATCATCGGTGCGCAACAGTAGTTTAAACAAGAAATTAAACTTCTTTCTGCTGTAGTAAGCCTACGGGTATTCCCGAAACGTCATAACTGCGACGCAACAAAACACCGCTCTTGAAAGCCGCACTACATGTGGGTCGAGCAAGGGCATGTTTTCACGGCCAAAATCAATATCTACGATAAATCTAATGTGTATTTTTGTTTAACGTCCATTTCCGATTTTTATTTGTGGGGCCGAAAAGCTGTAGATTTTTTTTTAGGTGAAACAAGTAGTGCATTAAAACATGAAGATAATCGATAGAGCGCTTTTGAAGAAAATTTCCAGACATATATACACATATATATATATATACATACAATTTTAACTCGTATTATAGTATAGGATTTAGCACGTATAAACTATACATTTAGCATGTATAAACTATACATTTAGCACGTATAATCTATATATTTAGCACGTATAAACTATACATTTAGCACGTATAAACTATACATTTAGCACGTATAAACTATACATTTAGCACGTATAAACTATACATTTAGCACGTATAAACTATACATTTAGCACGTATAAACTATACATTTAGCACGTATAAACTATACATTTAGCACGTATAAACTATACATTTAGCACGTATAAACTATACATTTAGCACGTATAAATTATACATTTAGCACGTATAAACTATACATTTAGCACGTATAAACTAACATTTAGCACGTATAAACTATACATTTAGCACGTATAAACTATACATTTAGCACGTATAAACTATACATTTAGCACGTATAAACTATACATTTAGCACGTATAAACTATACATTTAGCACGTATAAACTATACATTTAGCACGTATAAACTATACATTTAGCACGTATAAATTATACATTTAGCACGTATAAACTATACATTTAGCACGTATAAACTATACATTTAGCACGTATAAATTATACATTTAGCACGTATAAATTATACATTTAGCACGTATAAACTATACATTTAGCACGTATAAATTATACATTTAGCACGTATAAACTATACATTTAGCACGTATAAACTTTACATTTAGCACGTATAAACTATACATTTAGCACGTATAAACTATACATTTAGCACGTATAAACTATACAATTAGCACGTATAAACTATACATTTAGCACGTATAAACTATACATTTAGCACGTATAAACTATACATTTAGCACGTATAAACTATACATTTATCACGTATAAACTATACATTTAGCACGTATAAACTATACATTTAGCACGTATAAACTATACATTTAGCACGTATAAACTATACATTTAGCACGTATAAATTATACATTTAGCACGTATAAACTATACATTTAGCACGTGTAAACTATACATTTAGCACGTATAAATTATACATTCAGCACGTATAAACTATACATTGAGCACGTATAAACTATACATTTAGCACGTATAAACTATACATTTAGCACGTATAAACTATACATTTAGCACGTATAAACTATACAATTAGCACGTATAAACTATACATTTAGCACGTATAAACTATACATTTATCACGTATAAACTATACATTTAGCACGTATAAACTATACATTTAGCACGTATAAACTATACATTTAGCACGTATAAACTATACATTTAGCACGTATAAACTATACATTTAGCACGTATAAATTATACATTTAGCACGTATAAACTATACATTTAGCACGTGTAAACTATACATTTAGCACGTATAAATTATACATTCAGCACGTATAAACTATACATTGAGCACGTATAAACTATACATTTAGCACGTATAAACTATACATTTAGCACGTATAAACTATACATTTAGCACGTATAAACTATACAATTAGCACGTATAAACTATACATTTAGCACGTATAAAATATACATTTAGCACGTTTAAACTATACATTTAGCACGTATAAACTATACATTTGGCAAGTATGAACTATACATTTAGCACGTATAAACTATACATTTAGTACGTATAAACTATACATTTAGCACGTATAAACTATACATTTAGCACGTATAAACTATACATTTAGCACGTATAAACTATACATTTAGCACGTATAAACTATACATTTAGCACGTATAAACTATACATTTAGCACGTATAAACTATACATTTAGCACGTATTTTTAGAATGAATTAATTAGTTTTGCATTGAATCACATCACAGTAATTGCCTCGGTTTTCGTCGGTTTCGGATTTCCTCGTTTCTTACAGGACAGATTATCGAGGAAAACCGAGGGTCAGGTGTTTCGTGTTCATCGAGCTTCTTCATTTCGGGAGGTCGGGGGTGACTTTATCCTGGTCTTTTTACCCGCATCCCTCCTAGCGTTGCCGCTGCAGAGAACACCAAGCTCTCGCTTATAACCACTTTATAAGAAACTGTGATCAGGTGTGATATACACAGATATATAGCCCATGTAAGGCGTTTCGTACAACACGTCCATTATATGATAACTAGAAACAATGGGTGTCTAAAGGAAAAGGGGTGGGGGGTGGGGGGGGGGGAGGGAAGCAAATTAAAGGTGGATCGGCTTTTAACAAGCTATATCTCTTCTTGAAATATTTTAATCAAACTACTTGGACCTAAATACATCTATTGTCTTGAATGTGTCACTCATCCTTTGAAAACGTTTCTTTTCTTTAATACGAATGTTAATTTCCAGATGATTTCTATACTAAAAAAAAAAAAAGAGGAAACAAACAGATCTAGATGATGCCCACGATAGCAACATCTGGTGGGCGATACAAACAGGCGAACTTATCAGAAATGTTAACTCTATACAAGTTATTGCCAATAAGGATTAATGTCTTAGAGACGTGTGTTTTGTATCGAGAGCAGAAAACAGGTGTTGGGAGCCTCCAATGACTATTTTTGTCATATTCCCAGAGGAAAAAAACGACACAAGAACATATGTGGCCATGTTTTTTTGTATGGATTGGGGAGCAAGAGGCAGACCTGATACATTTATGTAGTGTAATAGTGTAAGAGATTACAAAAGCTATTTGATTTCTCCCTAATGTATATGTTGGGCGGAAAATAAAACAAAGAGGTCAGAACATATAAGATGCTAATCATAGGCGATGCAACTGAAAACGTTAGTTTCGTTAGCAAAGTAATTATGAACTCAGTAAAGTTAAGTACCCTTCGGATGAAACCGATCATAGCGCTGGTGAGGCAGCGTTCACCAGTTTCTGTGGTCGCGGCATACTAGTAGATGTGTGGCCAGCACAATGCCCAGCCGCATTTACTTTGCCCCAACTCGTGTCATCATCAGCGTTGGGTAGACTCAGGGACACCCTCAAGTCCCGGGGAAAATAAATCCTAGCCTGCACCAGTTAAGTTAACTACACAGATAACAAGTTAATACTACATTTAAGAAAATAACACAGACAACAAATTAACGGCACAGGCTACACGTTAACAACACATCCAACAAGTTAACAACACGTTAACACGGGTGACAATAAGTCTATAAAGGTACCAAACTAGACTCTTTTTCGCCATACAATTATTCAATCTATTATTACGTTTTCATAAGCCCTGAATTAATTCATCATTATAATCGAACATTTCATGTGTAATACAGTTTTCTAAGAACCCTAAATTTTAGTTGTTGAAAAGGTTAAGAAAATTATTATTCAATTATAGACAATTAACAATTTGAAAAAAAGCACTCAACGTTGTTTAAATTTTTTTTTATCAAAAAAATCAATTTTTTTTTTCTTTTCTTTCCATAAGACAAATCAATAGGTTATTAGAAAAAGAAAACATTTTCCACACATAATGCAAAAGTTGTGTCAAAAGAATTAAACTGAAATAAAAATTAGTTTTATTTTATTGAATTTAAAGCTTCAGCTCCAAAATTACACAAACTAAACTTCGGCAAAAAAAATTTTTTTAAAAGAAAAGAAAATAACATCGTTTCAAAAATTCTGAATCGAAAAATAAATCTTTTTTTGGCTTTGTTAAAATAATTTTTTTTTATAAGCTACAGTTCTAGACTCGATTATACATGTTTTTATTATAAGATTTAGTGATTAATGAATGTAGAAATTCACACACTTTTCCTAGGTCTTGAGTTCAAATGCTGATGTTTTCTTTTTCAATATCCTTAAATCATAAAATAAAGCCTTAATGGGATAACATTAAAAGAAAAGAGGCTTACTATGGGATTGTGGCAAGCCACACCATCACCATAATATACTCTCCGTGTAAACATAAACACAGGTAAAATCCATGTTGACATCCAAAATGCATTGACTTGTATAATCGTACATACATACATACATATTTGAGTGGCCAACAGTTTGTAAACCACTAGCTTTTATATTACTCATGGCGGGTGTAAGTATTAAGCAAATATAAAACGACTGAAACTTTCCATAGCAGAAAATGATTATAATCCGTGAGTCAAATGGTACAAATTGAGCAGGTTAACCGTAATCCACATACACATAAACAAAAGCTACAACAGTCATTACAAAAAAAAACTTATCAAAGAATTCGCAATTTTAAAAGTAAAAGAAAACTTTTCGAATATAAAATGTGGATAGACAATGACAAACATTTAACTAACTGACTGTACGTTTTGTTTACAATTGCAGTAAATACATTGTATTTTAGGATGTATTATTTGTTATATTTTGAATTACTTATATAAATTGGAAACAGCAAACTATTTTTAGTGCTTAGAGCCTCTCTGTTTTATAATCCGGCCCTGTTATAATTATGTTTATCATTAGAATTTTGTAAAGTATTAAACAGCCTCCCCCAATCTTTACTCTAAAAATGGAGTAAAAAAAAAGTGTGATACCTACGAATCTAGAAGATTACTGTGCAGCAAGAGTGACACTGCGAATGTATTCGTCATCTACACCGTATGGGTCACTGTATCTGTATCAGCACATAGTAGACAGTTCTCACAGTACATTAGTAATAACAACACATCTTATTATATCCCAACTCTAGATCACAAACATTCTCATCGCGGTTTAGTGGAGCAACGATTTAGTTGTTTCACTTCAAACACTCGCGTAGACTCTGGTAGTAGGATGTTTTCTATTCAAAACTTAAATCCAAAAAAAGAAGAAAAAAGATAAAATATCTGCCAATTGAAAATTCTGCTCACTACTTTTCGTTGGCTAGCTAACCAAAAACTCAATAACCCCTTTTAGGAGTACCGTCCCTCTTCCCCCCCCCCCCCCTCTCAGACTGAGAATCCACTTCTAACGTGATGCACACACGCACACACATGCAAGTACACATGCACAGAGTCAAACGTACACACACAGACACAACACTGACTGGCATGTAACTGACGCACGTGCACGCGGCGACACTTACTTATCACCTGGCACTTGATATGAAGCTCCAACAACCGATGCACCAGTGCTCTAGTTTATGGTTGTTAACCCCATGCGCAGTATGAGCCATTTAATGACTGTCTGGCTATCTCTCTTTGTCTGTCGCTTAGTCTGTCCTTTCTTTCTATTTACAATATACATCTATCTAATATCTTTTAGGTCAATCATCTTTTTATCTATCTGTCTAGGCCCTATCTATCTATATATCTATCTATATATCAAGCTGTCTATTTTTCTATTTATGTATCTCTATGTGTAGGCTAAATTTATATATCTAGCCAGGCACTATCTTTCAATCAATATATCTACGTATATATTTGTCTATTTATCTATATATCTGTCTATGTATGTATGTATCTATCTTGGCCTTATCAATCTATCTAGGTCTATCTATCTAAATATAATTATATTTATCTATGTACCAACTAAATATCTATAAGTAAAAGTAAAGTATCCCGTCGGACCAAATTGATCCATAGGGCCGGTAAAGAAGCGTTCACCAGTTTCTGTGGCCACGGCATACTAAATTTATGCTATATCTCTACATCACAATGTTCATATATATATATATATATATATATATATATATATATATATATATAATTTAGACTATAATTATCTTGCTATCTATCTAACTAGGCCCTTTGTATCTATCTAGGTTTTATCTATTTATCTATGTAACTAGATCCTTAAAAACCCTCATTTATATCCTCGATAGTTGACTATTGATTTATCAAATGCTCGACTAAAGTTAATTTAAATACATATCAAACAACTTCAAAAAACATAAACAGCACAGCCAATAGGAAGTCTTTTATCTAAAACGTGCAACTGCCGATTGCTTGCCTTGGAGCGTCAGTGAGTGCCTAACTATCTACATTTTCATCCTTGAGGTTTAATGAGTTAAAGTGCTTGTGTGTATTATAGAAATGCTGTTTTCTCCCCAAGGTTACACTAGATGCCCTACTCCTGTTATCTCCAAGCGTGTTATCAAAAATATCTTAAATAAATCAGGACAGACATTTTGAAATCTCGTTTCAAGAGTTGTATTTTTTTTGTTTCGTTTTGATATCGTTTAGTTTTTATTTCTTTTTGCTTGACAGGGTACTTTGGTCTATATATTTCATCATAGTCTGGTTTGATCTAGTTTTTACTGCACGTAGTCAAGAAAACATACGCAGAATTTAGGTGTAGGCTGTACTCTTCCAAGCATCTATCCTAAAAATTACCCTAATATAAAATAATTAGAATATATCTCATGCGAGTTTTTGCGACAAAAAAGGATATAAATTATAGCTTACTGGTATTTCTCACTCTCTCCATCTCTCAGTTTCTCGCTCTCTTTCTATCCATCCATCTATCTATTTTTCTGTCTGTCTTTCTGTCTATCTACCCATTTTAGCAACCTATTTCTAGTGCGACTGTCGAAACGGGAATACACTAAACTTGTATGGACATTTTCCCTGGGGAATAAAACAAGTGTTTTTAATCCTCTTGTTTCTTCTTTAGCTTAATGTTTAAAACAATAATAAACAAATTACAGATACGTAGTTGAATTCAAACGAAACATACAAAAACATTTGTAATAAACAAATCACATGTAGATTTTGTTATAATATAATTTTTTATATATTTTTTTATAAAATAACATTTTATAATATAACATTTTATTATTTAACTTTTTAATAATTGAACTTTTTATAAAACAGACTGTTCTATATGTGTTTGTATAAAATATATTTTCTTTATTCTTTAATTTTTCTTTTCTTTAAAAAGATTCCAATATTAACTTATTAGGTAACACACATTTTTAGCAATTTCAATTTGTTAAAATGCATGTTGTTGTTTTTTCTTTAGAATAAAAATGACATTAAGATTGAGAGAAAATAAAATGTACACCAATTTGTTGACTCAGCGTGAGATTAATACAACGGCCTAGGTCACAACCCGTTATACAAATATGTTCTAGGCATCGCAGACTTGAACTAAAACACACATTGACCTTTGCACCTAAAGCTCTACACAATATCAGGTCATGTGATCGTATTCACCTTTTGCCAAGAAAAATATAGAAAAAAAAATACTTCGACTCAATAATAAAATATATAAATAAAATAAACAACGTTAAGTGGTGAAAATTTGATTAGCACTAACGTGTTTCTGTCTGGCGAATACACACACAAATTACTTTACATTCGCGTTCAAGCTATTACCTTTACCATACTCTTACTCACCATTTTACATGTACATCAAAACCTTGTACTTCATTAACCATCCAAACGTATTTTGTTAAATGGTTTAATTCAATGGTTGAAAACATAAACTTTGTACGCAAGAAATTTTGGCCACTTTGCTAATTTTAGGAGTCCTTCAAGACTACTATTATTGTTGTTTTTTCTAGATTCTAGACAGTAATTAAATAGTATGCGCTATATCAGTGGTCGGTAACCTTCTATGTGCCAAACTAGGATTTCTAAGTCATACATCGTGCCAACAGCCTAAAAGTCAACCTGCTTTGTTATAATTTTTAAAAGTTATTTTTATAGCAAGATCAAAGCCAAAAGCAAAGGAGAGTATTTATAGAGAAAATTGTTACAGCTTTTATATTTAATACAAAATGAACGTGTTTGTGATTATCATCCTTTTTATTTGCATTCATATTAAATACAATATTTTATAACTAAACTAACATATTTATGGTAACGACTTCAATAAAAATTTCATATTAAGAATTTAGTCTAAAAACCTACACTGTTAGATAGAACTAGATCTTTTAAACGACACCTCATTTGTATTTCTAGGTAAACAGGGAGGGGAGATCTAAATTTGTTCTGAAAGTAGAAGAGGGAATGCCTAGCAGTTGAGAAAAGCAAATGACTTTCCTAAGCAGCTTCCTTATTCCAGATTGTGTCCGCAAATGGGCACATTTGGATGCCCATTTTTTAAATTTAAATGTTTATAATTCAACTTGCTGCATTTTAAAATCGCCAATATCCCTTTACTTAAAAATAGATTTTCATCTAAGTCCATTGTCACATATTGGTGATTTCCAAGAATTGGAACACACAATGCTTATTCCCCTCTCTTTTTTCTCCCTACACAAGATTTTGTGGGCGGGGCTTATTTTTCCATTTCCTCGACTTATAGTACGAAGGCGAAAGATTCTTGGTAATTTTGGATTCCGTGTTGACCTCAAATTCTCGGAGTGGCTAAGAATGGCTTATTATTTCTGCATAGGGGAGTTCCTATCATTTTTATTATGGGTTTTGTAATGATACCATTATTTTCACCCCTCCTAGTAATAGGTCTGTCCCCCGCACCACTCTAATAGTATTTAATGATTTGTTTGTCTTAAAGGCAGTGAGTTTTGAGATAATTTCTTTTGAGGACGCTTGTGTTTGCACTATTTTATTCTAACTGTACATAATCTTCATATTGTATATATTGGAACATATCACCTGAATTAAATTATCAACAACATTTACATTGAAGCTTCCTCGTCAAGTTACTATTCTATTGGGTTGTTTACAATACTATAATATATATTTACTACTCTAGCGTCAAGGAGAGGAACTGTTAGAACGCAAATCCTGAGTTTGTGCCCAGGACCATAAGGAGAGTTCGTGTAATACTGAAACATAAATAATAATAACTAAAGTCTACCCTAGGACCAACGAGAATTATCAACGATATCTACACGGCTCTGGCCACAAGGGAATTGTGGACGTAACACCATCAATTTGAAAGTCTTGCCTTTGATTAGAAAACTCCACTTCAGTACTTCAATGTACTTCTGAACAAGCCCAACTATATATCTTAAAATATGCCTTAATATAGGGAAGAACATGTTAAATGTTTTGAAATTTCACGGCAAGATATTCCAGTTTCAATGCAACTCCATTCCAGTGGTCCTTGTAAATGCAAGTTCAACTCACTGAAATGTGTCCTATGTCATTCAAAAACATCGACTTCAATAGTCAGTTTCTCTCATTCAGAACCGGAAAATTGTGTTGCTTTTTATCAATAAAAAACACCCCCTGGAGGTCTCTCGTGTTTTATTAAAATCGCTCTGCGTGCCAAGTTTGTCACGCGTGCCTTAGGTTGCCGATCCCTGCGCTATATAATCAGGTGGTAAATTTTGACTCCATGAATAGAGCTTTAGCATTGCTTGCATCACCATCTGGAGCAAAGATTACCAACAATTCTGGCAAAGGCTATAGGTCATAGGCCTTGGAGCGGATTTGACAAGTGTTTCTCATACTTCTGTGTGTGATACGTTTA
Source organism: Anisus vortex (assembly GCA_949126835.1). Classification (NCBI taxonomy): domain Eukaryota; kingdom Metazoa; phylum Mollusca; class Gastropoda; family Planorbidae; genus Anisus; species Anisus vortex. Next base: position 17,371,472 of record OX421502.1, on the reverse strand, counting down.
TTTCTATATTTCTATTTTCTGACCTACTAAAACTTATATCGCCTATTCTAGCCTTTAAGTATTAGATATTAATTTCCAGAAAATTTTCAAGTCTATATTCCAGGAATGTAGCTATATCCAGGTGCTTAATTAAAAAACATTTATTTTTAAAATGTATAAATTTCTTTTTTGAAACCCAGTTCATTTTTAGCTCGACATTGGGCCATTTAGCGTTTGTAAATTATGGCATATATTTTAAAGGAGATTCTTTTAAAACGTCTTTTAATTAGTACTAAAAAAAAAAAGTAGGAACTGGTTCATACTTTAACAGTTTTATTACAGAGTGGCTAACTCTAGAAGGCAATACTGGGCATTATAAGAGATTTCTTGCTTACCTATTTGATCCTCTTCGATCCCAGTGGACAAAAAGGCAGTCACGAAACCCCATGCCTCTCTTGTTCCGGGCAAGCCGTCCTGCTTCATTTTCTCTTTCACAATTCTTCTTCACATTCCTTCTGGTCGTACACTACTTTTTCGTTTTTCCATGTGGAGACCATCAAAGAGCTCCAAGAGCTGTCTTTCACAAATCTATTTCCAATACATGATTGAGCCGTTTCCATCTTCTTGTTTTATTTTCGTGTAATGTTTTCGGGAAATTGCAGCCTCTCATAATTTCAATGTTAGTCAGACTTTCTTGCCGGAGGACCCAAAGGATGCTACTTTCAAAACCTCTTTCTTTTTTCTTGTTTATTGTCCATGTTTCTGCAGCATACAGTAGAACCGAATGCACAATTGAAAAGCATTCCGATATTTTTGTTCTGCTCTACAGTTTGGGTGATTCCCATTGTTCCTGAGGTTTCGTAAGGGTGTGCTGCCATGGCTATTATTTTTTTTTTATGCTACCGTCGTTTGAGATTATAAAATTTTCATCCTTACAAAAATGGTTTAAAATTGTTCAACGATTTAGAGATGTTGCAGGTGTTACCTAGACTTTGACAAACTTGTTCGTAAAAGAGACATTAAAATTTCAAGATCGTATTTGGACGACAACTTACGAAGAATATTTTCAATAAGTTCAGTACAAATAAAAACAGGAGGGTTTTATTTGTGTTAAAGTTAATAAAAATAATATTAAAGAATAAAAAAATTATAGATAATTATTATTATAAATATAGAGAGTTTTTTAAATAAATAGATAGATAAATAAATAATATCGATCGAATATATTAAATCTATACAAATTAGATGTTTTCATGTTAAAGGTATACAGTATACACAAATGTGCAAGACTGATGTCGATACTTTTTATTTTGAACAATTTCCGATTGCTTTCTCGGATTACCTAAGAACAATTAGACATTGGGCAATAGTAGTCAACACGATTTTTTCCACCTAATACTACTTTAAGGTAACTATAAAAAAGAGACCAAATTACACCAAAATAGCTTTGCTGTAATAGCCAAAATGTCGAAATAGTACAGTTAACTAAAATCTGACCACTCCCGTTGGACACAAAATAACGCAAAGAATCCGGAGCGCTATTAAGATGACAAAAAAAGTATAAATGCTTCCGGCATTAATGCCTGGGCAGGAGTGTTTTTAATACCCCGAAAATGCACAACAAGGGCGTGTGCCATGATGTCAGCATTGAGTGACCTTAACCTTGGCAGGATGGCAGGATTACTCCGTTACCTGTCGGTGCCCGCATTTCCGGAGGACTGAAACGAAAACAGAGCAATTCGTTTCTTTGTCATTCCAGCTGGTCTTCCCCACCTTGTGTGTGCGTTGGGATAAAATTGGTTGTGTGTGTGTTTGTGTTGTGGAGGTAGAAGTGGGAACATTGCTGAAAGTGCACGGGACGACAAGTGCAAAACGTGGGATTGTTTTTTTCATGGTGTCAGCAGAAAAGAAACGATATCCACCTTCCCTTTTTATCTCCTTTTGATTATAATCTTGAAATATGGGTTTTTGCATCAACCACTCTGCCCGTATTCAACCCTCGCCTACGCCTTGTTGTTTGTTTTCAGGGAGCTTGTTTTTTTTTTTTTTTTTAAGTTTCGTTTTATTAACATAATCCGGCTTACCTCTCCACTGTCACACAGAACTGCACCCTACCCCAACTCACCGCAATTTAAAATTGAGTTCTCCTTATAAGTGCCACATCTTTTTTGTCTCTATCTCCATGAACAATAGAGTTTAGTCGGCGGTTCTCACATTGGTGTATAGACACTAAAGAGTGCAACGTGAATTGTCGGACTAATATTAACGTGTATGGACATCATTTATACAGCCAACCAATCCAGAGAACAATTCCACTGTATTGCTCAACAGCAAACGAACAATACAATTACTGACCAATGTCCTGCAAAATCAATGGACCGAACTAGTAACCAATTGTTTTGATACAGTTTCTTTTAAATATCGGTTAGCATACCGGACATGATGATCCCCGGTTCTAACCCAGCCGCCGTCCAATCTCTGCCGCCCTGAAGGAGTTTTGGGTCAATGGCGTAGTAATCTTCTACCTAAAATGACCGCCCGTAAACTTATAAGTACTGCAATATAACAGTTATAAGTACTTCAATATAAGACATAAGTACTGTAACAAAAGAATTATTCGTACTGTAATATAAGACTTATAGGTACTGCAAAATAAGACTTATAAGTACCAATATATAAGTCGTATAAGTACTGTAATATACGAATTATAAGTATTGCTACACAAGAATTATAAGTACTGCAGTATAAGACGTAAAAGGTCTGCAACATAAGACTTATAATTACTGCAACATAAGACTTATAATTACTGCAAAGTGATCCCAAGCAGTACCGGCCTTAGACATTTTTGTGCTATAGCAAGGATAAAAATGCCGCCCTTACTAGGTTCACTTTTCTCAGAAAAATCAAAAATTTCTATTTATTTTGAAGTAAAAACACAAAATGTGGAATTATGAAAATGTGGAAATTTCATAATTGTATTAAGACTTCAACAATTTTTTTTAAATTTTGACAACTTTTTAAAAGTTAAGAGTTTTTAATAGGCCTATACGTAAATGATTTTAATTCATTTTAATAAACAATTTCTGCTTTAAAATGTGATGAAAAACAAAACTGTTTCAAATGGTATGTTTATGAAGCACTAAAAGAATTTATTGGTTGATTTCAAGAAAAATATGCTTTTCTAGCTTTTGCAGAAGCAAACTCCTGAATGATTTCAGTCATATCCAACCTTCTGCAATCGTTCTCTCTATAGATATGGTAGATAAGCCAACCAAACGATCCTGAGACATGGTAGAACGAAGATAACTCTTGCTTGGACACCATTATGTATTCCCCGCATGTTCGCTCCATTGTCATAGCATCGTCCCCTCATATCGTCTAGACGAATTTCTGAATGTGACAATTCTCCACCATACTTGCACTTGTAGATTTTTCTAGTTCTACGAATCCAACGAAATGTTTATTGATAGAAACTTCTGAAGGATTGTCTGTAGTTGCTTCATTTGCTGTAACAAATCTTACAATCATTGTCATCTGTTCTTTGTGACTGACGTCTGGTGTGCAATCGATAATTATAGAGTAATATTTTGCATTTGTTAAATCATTGATCACTTTCTGTTTTACCTTTTTACTAAAAATTTGAATAATCTCATTCTGAATATTTTTCCCTAAATAATGGTCATGAATTTCATCCGATTTCAAACTTCTTATTTGTTCTTTCATTTTCGGATCAAACTCAGCAATAACTTCAACAAATTTCAAAAAGTTACCATTATTAGACGTATATAACCGATCAGACTGCCCTCTCAAGGGTACATTTTGAACTCCATGTACTCTGACTAAAGATATTATTCTTTCTAATACATCTTTCCAATGTTTTGCTTCACGATTTATAAGGCGCTGACTCAGGTCATCAATAGTTTTATTATTCACTATCCTCATTTTTTGTTATTTCCACTCATGGTAACTGCTTAAATGATCTGGTGATTTTTCATGATGCTGCAATATACTTGACATATTTTTCCAGTCACAACTACCATGTGATCTTAGGACAGATTTACTTCGGTTATATACTTTGCAGCAAAAACAATATACCATATTCATTGACGCGGAATACATCAACCAAGGCCTTTCTAAAGTTTCTCCGTTTGCCAGTTTGCGTGTATAGTGAGTGGTAATTGGAAAATTGTCTTCCACTTTTATCTTTTGGATAACCATTGTCTAATTTGATCTGCTTTGGATCATGCTGAATAAGAAAACAACGAATATTATCATTTATATCTGGCCATTTACCAGGATCCTCCATTATATCTGAATTTAATTTTGTTAAATTCAAACTTTCATTCCCATGTTCATAAGTAGGATCTTCTGTTTCTTCAGCAGCCTGAGATTCTGCCATTTCAATGCCATCAATGTTGTTCAACTCGTCATTCGTTGAAAATATATGAGAAATCAATTGAGATTGTGAAACCTCTGCTGAAGAACACGACATGTTGCTATCAACATCATTTAAATTTGATTCCGATGGTGATATATTGTAATTGATGGTTAATTCGTTAGAAACTGAGTTATTTGACAGTTCCTACTCTTCATGACTGCCACGCAATTCATTCTGTTTTGAAAAAAATAAAAATAGATCCTTACTGTGATTCTATAAACGATTTTTTTGCATTCCTTGTCTTCATATACTGTGCTCCAGATAAACGGGTGCGCTTTCCTGTGTTAACCTTGCCCATGATGGGTATAAGAACTGTAAAATTAGAAGATAGTATTTTCTAATTAATCTAATTATTTTCAAAATACTTAATTCTCAAATACAACTTAGTAGCACGAAGGACAAGAACGAATTTTCACAACTTAAAAAAATATTTGTAAATTAATTTTTAATGGTTCATAATAATATTTTTCATAATGGTATTTTTCAAAATTTTGCCGCCACTTGAAATAATGCCGCTCTAGGCAGCCGTCTATATCGCCTATACCTAAAGCCGGCACTGATCCCAAGGCCAAAAGTAATGGAGGTTTAAAGAGAAAATCGTTAAAGCGTTTTATATTTAATTCCAAAGTTTGTGATTTTCATCCTTTTCATTTCCATTTGTATCAAATACAATATCTTACAACTAAACTTTCACAATTATGGTAATGTTTTATCTATGCATTATCATTTGATAGTCAAGATGAGGCTCTAACTAGTGATGGGTCGCTCACTAAAGAACTGAACAACTGATCCGGGTCTTTTAAAGGAACGAATCCGAAATCCGATCACAGCCAAAAGACCCGGATCAGTACTGATCCGAGTCCCGTTCTGCTTTTCCACATGCTGGTTTCCATAGTTTACTTTGATCCGAGTCTGATCCGGATCAGATCCGAATCCACATATCTCTCTCTTCTCTCACGTAAGCTCTTTTGCGTTTGTGACAAATGCGAGTAATTGCTTTTTCGCTACCAAATGTAAATAATGTTGTCGATAACATTTCTGCATTATAATCAGCCAATATGACTACATTATTTTACTTTTACCATTTTAATATTACTTATAAGGTGAAAAAAAAATAATTGTAAAGGAATTAAAAACACAAGTTTAATTATAATTTGCTTAGTAGCCTACAACTAGACAATGGAGAATAAATATTTATTTTTTAACAGCCAACATTTCAAGTGAATGGTTTACATATAAAAATTAGAAAGGGGGGGGGGGGTGAATTACTAAGTGATCCGTCTAAGGAATCCGGATCTTTTTGGCTCAATTGAGGGGGGGTCATTATGGTGAAACGTTTGGCCCATCTCTAGATCAAACACGTGCTAATAAGCTTATTAGCTATTTGATTATATTATTTGAATTCCTTTTTTTTTATTATCATCCTTTTTATTTATACCAAATACAATATTTTATTTGAATTCCTTTTTTTCCATTACGTTTTTTAACCAAATGGGAAAGATGATATTACTGTCAAGTGGATTGGATGTGAAGTAATTATACCAATTGGGTAGTTAAGGTAATGTTTGAAAGTATACATATACTTTCTTTAGTCATACATTATAAATAAAATTTTAAAATATTTTTCACAGTTTGATCATAAAAGATGTATAACAATTTAAAATCCTAGATTTTATATAAAAAAAATTAATAGAAATATTAGCGAAAATAAAACGTGCTAATTATCTCCCTTTAATTTAAAACAAAACAAGTGTCCACATTTGATTCAATAGTGATGCCAAACAAGATATATTTTGTAATATAACAAATATACTGACTAATTATTATTTCTTTATATAAAACATTATGGTATTCGTTACAAGATCTAATTCATAGAAGATTAAACTAATTTACCTTAAACAGCTGCAAAAAAAATATTCCTGCATTGGTAGTGTGTTCATTAATTAAACATTAATAATTATAGAAATTACATATTACAGTGCTATTAAACATTAAAAAGTAATTATACATTTACATTTGTTTTAGAATTAATTATATTAAGTTTAATGAAAAAAGATGAGCATAACAGTCTTTTAAATGTAATTAGTCGGTATCAATTATTGAGCGCCTTGTCTTGAATACTCTTTGCTAATTGTAAAATGTCGGATACATATTTAGTCACTTCTGAGTGGTCAACTGTAGGCAATCTTTTTGGTATGCTTAAAACAGCTTTCATGTGCAATAAAATCTGTTCACAAGTGCAAGTTGAACCAAAAGCTGAAATTATAAGAAGGAATGCCTAGCAGTTGAAAAAAAGCAAATGGATTTCCTAAGCAGCTTCCTTCCAGATTTTTTTCCGTAAATGGGCACATTTGGATGTCCATTTTTTTTAATGTTTAAAGTTCAACTTGCTGCAATTTTAAAATCGCCAATATCTCTCCACGTTAAAATAAGATCTACATCTCATATGGTTGTAGTAAGATCAAACCAGTTAGGCTAAATGTGGTATGAAAAAATTAGTCCATGATTTTGAAAGTCTTGCCTTTGTTTAGAAAACTCCGCTTTGGGTGCTTCGATGTACTTCTGAAAAAGCCCAATTATCTATCTCAATAGGCTATGTGCCTAAATATAGGGATGTACATGTAGTTAAATGTCAAACACGGCAAGATATGTCCAGTTCTTTTCAGTGCAAATCCATTTCAATGGTCCATGTAAATGCAAGTTCAACTCACTGAAATGTGTCGCTATGTCATTCAGAAACATCGGCTTCAGCAGTCAGTTTTCCTCATTCAGAACCGGTAAATGTTGTTTTTTTTACTCATCAAAAACACCTCTTGGAGGTCTCTCGGGTGGCGTTGAAAATCGCTCTGCGTGTCAAGTATGGTACGCGTGCTTAAGGTTCCCGACCCCCGGTCTAGTGTATGCTTATCTGTGGTTTTGGTTAGTTGTTTTTTTTTTTTCAGTTAATGTGTCTCCACTGGTAGATGTATGAATAAAAAATACTGAATTGCATTTTATGTTCTTATTACAGTTGTTAAAATGTTTAATATGCAGCTTCATGTCCTATTTAATTTTAAAATTACTTTATTAAGATGGTTAATATAATCGACAATATAAAAGATTGGACTAAGCTGAAAATGATTGAACTATTGACAACCGCTCAAGATAGGCAAAAATGGAGAAAGATGACTGACCATAACGGTCAAGGCTTGATGATGATTTTGCATATTTACTTTGAATTAAGTGCGGTTTATGAAAAAAAAAATGTTTGGTATTTCCTAGATGCTTCGTTTGGGTTTCCTGCTGGTCTGAACTAATTCTGAATGAATTGGGACTCATTATTCATGAGGTTTAAGTTTTATTTTCGTACATTTCAGCCAATAATGAAATTTCAGAAATATTATTATTATAAAAAAAAAAAAAAAGATCAAATACAAATGTATACAATTTAGCTTGAGTTACTTCCCTGTGGTGCGTGCGAACTTTCACGCGTAATGTCCATTTTATCAACATTCTTTTATTTTCCCCCTGATAAAGCCAGTGAGAGAAAAAAACAACACACATACACACATAAACTCATATTTGAAATGTGCACCATTATTTATCTGCTCATGTTATGAAGTTTGTTTTTCTTCCATATAGGTTAAACTTTGCTTATAGGCCTACGTATTCCTGGATGGCTTATTAAGTAAAAAAAAAAGTAAGGCAGTTTAGTTCAAAGTGAATAGCTAGTTAAAAGAAAGGAATATTTGAAGCGTATCCTTGAACCCTGTACTTGAACCCTGTACTTGAACCCTTCACTTGAACCTTGTAGTTGAACCCTGTACTTGAACCCTGTACTTGACCCCTTCACTTGAACCTTGTAGTTGAACCCTGTAGTTGAACCCTGTACTTGAACACTGTACTTGAACCCTGTACTTGAACCCTGTACTTGAACCCTTCACTTGAACCTTGTAGTTGAACCCTGTAGTTGAACCCTGTACTTGAACACTGTACTTGAACCCTTCACTTGAACCCTGTAGTTGAACCCTGTACTTGAACCCTGTACTTGAACCCTTCACTTGAACCTTGTAGTTGAACCCTGTACTTGAACCCTGTACTTGAACCCTTCACTTGAACCTTGTAGTTGAACCCTGTAGTTGAACCCTGTACTTGAACACTGTACTTGAACCCTTTACTTGAACCCTGTACTTGAACCCTGTACTTGAACCTTAAATTATATGTTTGGATCCTGAACTTGAACAAAGACCCTTTTATTAAACCATACCTTTAGACTCTGTACTTGAACTGTGTCCTTAATCAATGTCCCTAAACCCTGTCGTTGGATCTGTCCTTGAACCCTGTCTTTAAACCCTGTCCTTGAGCATCCATTCCCTGACGCTCCTGAGACCATACACAGGGAATTAGATCTAGTTATCTGTATTATCACTGAAACAGGACAACGTCATAGTTTACTTCAATTAAACTAAACTGACCTTGCTCTTGGGCTCAAGGTGGTTGGCCTAAAAGTTCACGAACATCATCCTCATCGACGATCCAACAGCCCAAGGTGGTCTCTGTCCTTCTTTACCACATTTATCCCTCGTTACCTATCTGCTGTTTCGTTTCTTCTTCTTCGTCCATTGGATACCACCTCTAGTAGATCCATCCCACGCCATCTGTCCATCTCAGCCAATGTCTGCCGTTATGGTCCTTTACCGCCTAGATACTATTGATTTTGAAAGCATCTTCAGCTGCTGTTTGCCATTCTCATCACGTGACCTGTCAATCTGCCCAGCGTAGACTGCTCTTTTTGTAATATAGTATTATCAACTTCAACTTGCATAATGCACGCGTCTTTTTAAATTATTCTGTCCACATATAAAACAAAATGTCTTAAACATCTGCTCATCAAGTGATAAATTAAAGGTTTAATTCTTTTTTTTCTATTTTATATAATATATATACTATTATCTTACATTTTAGAATTTGAAAAGGTAAAATATAACTAGTGTATTTTAAAACAATTTTGTCATTTTATCTTATATAAAAAATAAGTTTTTTTTTCCGGAACGGTTTTAAAACGAGGTTGTATGTTCAGCATAATTTATATAAAAACACGCTTGTAAAGAAAAAGAAAAACTCACATAAATATATTTGGACTCACTACCAGTAAGCTGAAAGGGAGATAATGAGATTCTCAAGGTTGGGAAAATTGAGTTAGTTATGAGCCCTGGAAGATAAGTCACAGTTCATAAAAAGCGTCAGATAACATTACTTCCGGTATGAAAGTTGTTGATGATTAATTTTTTTTAACCTTTTTTTTATGTTTTGTGTGTGTGGTGGTGGGGAGGGGGGTGGGGGGTGGTGGTTGGTGGTGGTTACTTCTATGTAGCATTCAGAATTACTAACACAATTTTTCGAACAAAGTATAGGCTGAGAGGCAATGCTGGTATAAACTTACTGTAGTTGCGATTTTTCTACCCTTTATTAAAAAATTTGACAGAATGTGTTCCAAGTACTCAGCATAGCTCGGTTAGACACAGCCAGACCGTCAATAGATAGCTTATTTCTTCTTCTTCTTCTAATAACCAGTCTGCAGAGTTATTTTCTCTATTGCAAACAAAGCAAGAAAAACACATTTACATGACTTGTCTAATTGTTCTGTATTTCTGCCGTATAGTGTGATGGTATGGGAGATATGTATGCCTAAGGATATGGTTAGCTTGTGGCTTTCAAGTAGGAAGTGGTATACTGTTTGTTGTGGTTAGTGGCAGGGACTGCAGTAGGGTGAGTGTTATGTTGGGTTTATTCTATTTAAATGTCAGTTGAGTGCTATATAATGCCCTGTTCTAAGCCGGAATATGGTGCATCGTCATTAGACTGGAAAGATCTTTACGATGCCTTGCCTGTTGGGCTTGTTCATACCTCTGTAAATTTTTTTTCCAGTTGTTCCCTGCGAGCATTGCCCAAAAACACACACACAAAAACAGCATTAACTTTTAATATGGCTATTATTAATGAAACAGTGGAAATAGATTTTTTTTAAAGAAGAAGAAAATATTAAAAAGACTTTACTTTATCTGGCTTACCGAACTTTTGAGGTAAATGCTAACATCTTATTGCATATGTTTGGTTTAAGCTGATTTATATTAATTTTTTAATTCTCTGTAGTGTCAACAGAAAAAAAGCAAGATATGTTCAGTATGTGTCACACACAAGCACACGCCCAACATATATACACACACACACACGCTCTCTGTCTCTCTCTCTCTCTCTCTCTCTCTCTCTCTCACACACACATACACACAAACACTCACACGCCCAAACGCACATTTGAAGTGAATATTCAAAGAAATAATGAAGAATTATTTTAAAAGCAGAGAAACCCAATTTACTGAAAATATGGTTCAGTGCATTTAAAAAAAAAGTAGCCAGGGATTTAATATTGGTAAGTTTTTTTTTAAATTTGTATTTAGTACTAGTCTAGGTTTTGTCTTCAATAATTTTAATGGTATTTTTTTTGTTCAATAATTTAGTGGTATAAACTTTGTTAAGTAATCAATAATTTAATTTGTATTTTATGTAATTAATAATTCAATGGTATTTTATGTAATCAATAATGTAATTATATTTTATGTAATCAATAATTGAATGGTACTTTATGCAGTCAACAATGTAATGGTATTTTATGTAATCAAAATTTAATTGGTATTTTATGTAATCATGAATTCATTGGTATTTTATGCAATCAATAATGTAATGGTATTTTACATAATCAATAATGTAGGCCTAATGGTATTTTATATAATCAATAATGTAATGGTATTTTATGTAATCAATAATGTAATGGTATTTAATGTAACCAATAATTCAATAATTTAATGGTATTTTACATAATCAATAATGTAGTGATATTTGATATAATCGATAATGCAATATTGTATGTAATCAATAACGTAATGGTATTTTATGTCATCAATAATTTATTGGTATTTTATGTATATAAATTAATTAATGTTATTTTATGTAATCAATAATTTAATTTTCTTTTTATTTTAATCATTAAATTAATGGTATTTGATGTAATCCATTATTTAATTGGTATTTTATGTAATCAATATTTTTTATGGGTATTATAAGTAATCAATAATTAAATGGCAAGTTTATGAGTTTATTGTAGGGATGTTAAAACCGGTCTGTTTTCAAAACCGGTTTTCGGTTCTATAAAACCGGTGTAAAACCGGATTTCGGTTATCCCCCCTCCCAGGCCAGAAAAGCCAAATAAATGTGCGTAGTTTTGTAGGTATATTTGAAAAATAGTTCAAACCTAATTATTGTTTGCATAGGTCATTCACGGGGTTGATTTGTGTGAATACAATATAATTGTGTACACTTTACCATTACATTCTTTAGAACTAAAAAAAATCTGGGCTAATTGATTAAAATCGATAATTGTTTTCAATAGTGATAATCTAATTTCCGATTATCGTTGACTATAATATTAAGAAGCATATGAAGAGGATGCCGATGTTAATCCAGTATACTTCGTATGCAGGTGCGTCGCAGTCCAGTGATACTGCCACCGCTCATTCTTATCTGTTGGGAACAAAGTTTACACTGAGACATGGTTAAAGAATTTTTTTTCAAAGATGAACAGTAACAAGATTCATGTTAATTGTAGTTGTAACTTAACCTTTGGTTTGATGTTGTTTTTATCGCAAGCCATAGTTGGTATTTGGAAAAAAAAAGAAACACAATATCTAAGACTAAATAGTGTTAGCAAGGCATTTCAAGAACTGTTTTGTGCGAGTCCAACATTATTTATAAAAAATATTTCCATCAGAACAAAAAGAAAAGGGTTGCTACCAACAAACCGAAATCCGGTTTTGAAAATCAAAACCGGTTTTCAGTTACAAAACCGGAATCCGGTATTCAGGTTTTCGTTTAACATCCCTAGTTTATTGGTTAGTTTGTTTAAGGTTCGCTTAAGTGTTAAATAGTGAACAACGAATTATAGTTATACGATACATAGGCTATTATTATTGGAATGACGTTACGAATTATTTGTCTTTTGTTTCGTACAACCATCTAGTTATTAGAAGAAAAAAAATTGGCTTCGTGAATCATTCCGGAAATGACGCACCACTCACAGAGACTGTTCGATAACTCTTAAATGGTTACAGCAAGGGGAAACAACTCTTAGACTTATCTGCAGCAGACGACAACTCTGAAATGATATTTTAGTATTCCCTTACCTATGTTGTCTTACCCATCACAAACTAAATAAACAAAAAAAAAGCAGGATGATTACATTTGTGAATTACAACAGACACAGACAGCAGACACAGATTAATGTGAAGCCTTATGGAGTAGGTCAACGGTTCCCATCCTGTGATTAGGGTACCACATTTTTTGGGGGTACGCAAACATTACACGGCGAATGGTGGAAAGCAAAGACATTTACTAATATTTTGAAGGTTAATGAAGATTGGTTGTTCTTTAAAGCAGTTAATAATTATATGACATGATATTTTTTTAAAGGGAATCTCAAGCAACAGCCTGTAAATGTTAATGGATTTATTGCATTGATGTAAATTGATTTGCTAATATAGTCTAAAATAATTTTGTGGGATTAGTGGTCCGGTACGGTAATGAAGATGGGATACTGTGGCCTATCAGAGTACAGAATGTCCTTGGTTCAAATCCTGGTAAAGGCGAAAACTTATTCACGTGTATGTCCAGCTAAGCTCTTACAATTTGCACACCCGTTTATAAGCGACTGGATATTTTGCTGACCACATAATCGCCATGTATTCCGTATATAATTTCGGAAAGTTGTGAACGCTGCTTCACTTTCTATAGCTTAATTTTTTATGGCAAAGTTCTGGGTAGTCGAAAAGGTTGGCAACCACTCTATGGTCTAGGAATAAAGACGATGATGAATACTAGAAAACTGTAAGGCCAGCACAACGTCAGGTACTCACCATAATTAAGTAGACATAGCAAGGGTATCAAGTCTCTGCATCAACATTAATCCTTAAAAAAAAAGTATTCTTTGTAAACTTTATAATTGTGAGGCCCCTTTTGAACTTTATTGGGCGCCCTCGGCGTCAGTGCTGTTCGAAAGTATATAGTTTAAATTAGCATTAGTATCTACGTTTTCTTCTGTACATAAACGTCATATATATAATATATATATATATATATAGAGAGAGAGAGAGAGAGAGAGAGAATGAGAGAGAATGAGAGAGACAGAGAGAGTGAGTGAGAGCCGTATTGGTTCTACTCAACTATATTCATGTTTGAAATGAAAATGGAAAACATCCACTGCAACCTCATCAACTGATTACCTTCTTACTTATTCACCCACAAACTTAAGCATGAAACACGTTTCTTAGTTGTCAACACTTACGGGTTAGAGCGCAATATTGGTTGGCATTATGTCGTTTTTGTATGTGTGTCTGCGTTTGTTTGAGTGTATTCCTTTTTTTTTCTACTTTTACATCTTTTAAATTACATTAACACGGCGGTGGGACACAGGATGTGCCTAAAGCTGTTGAAAGAAAATTGATTTTGCTGTACAGCTGCCATCAGCAATTAAGTTCTAATTCATTATGTTTCACCCTGTTTTTACAATTTGTTTAGGATTGAATCGTCTACTAGTCTAGGGAGAGGAAGAAGAGTGTGTGTGTGTGTGAGAGAGAGAGAGAGCGATAGGATAAAATGTGAGCGTGTGAAAGTAATTTAGAGAAAGAGAGAGAGAGAGAGAGAGAGAGAGAATAAGAAAATGTGACATTTTTCTTAAGTCAGTATTTAATTATACTTTTTCACTCTTTTATATCTTTTTAATAATTTTTTTTTTGCTTCATATCAGCAGACAAAGACTGTCTATTGTAAATATTTCGGGAAGTTCTGGAAAAAAACAACAACACAATCCATTTAGCTCGTTCTATAATCTAAACAAACTTTGTTGTAATTGTTGAAGGCTGAGAAAGACCAAAGTGAAAAAAGTATTCCCAATAACTTTTATAAATACTATATACAATAATACAAGTCTTGTAATTTACTTAAAAATTGTTTTACATGCATGCAGACCGGCTCCATAACATTTAAACACGCGATAGATATGCACGCTACACTTAAACACAGAGAATTTACCACATGACACTGGACCATGAGACACTTAAAGACTCGGACACTTAATCACACCACAACATAGAATCGTCACCACTCCCTAGAATCCCCAACACTCAATAGGATCACCACAACACCATGGAATAACCACCGCACCATATAATCTTCGCCACACCATACAATTACCACCACACCATAGAAACACCACCACAGCATAGAAACACATAGAAACACATAGAAACACATAGAAACACATAGAAACACAACCATACCATAGAAACAACACCGCAGAATAGAAACAACTACAAAGCATAGAATCACCACCACAGCATAGAAACACCATCACCTAATAGAAAATCCTCAACGGCATAGAATCAACACTACATCATAAAAACACCACCACAACGTAGAATCACCAGGACATTCTTGTACATCCCTGCAAGTTATGTACAAAAGATATATGAAATGCAAATAGCAGCATAATATAGGAAACGGACGGCCGAGGCAGTACAGATTGCGACTTAACTAGTAATGCAAAGAGAAGCAGTGTGAATAGAGGGAGCTGGCTTGCTGTTTATCTCCCACCTTGAAGGACTAATATTTTTAAGCCACTGAACTCAGCTTTTGTTCTTTCCTTTACTTTTTGCGATTAGGATTATTCCACATTATACAGTAGGGCTAATCTTGGTCTCCCACAAACCCAACTAGCTACAAGTTTGTTTTTTTCATTCATGTTTCATCGAAATTTTTACGGACCACAACCGGTCAACAAGGTTTTTTACTAATGGTGTAAGAGTAAGGTTGAACGTTATTGACATACTTTGCCTGAGCCAACTTGTCGGTTAAACCTTTGAACAGAGATAGTGAAGTAGTCAGCTAATATGATAGTCAGGTATTTGGTTTGCGAGGTAATCAAGGAGATGGTCAGTCAAGTAGTGAGATAGCTAGTCTAACCTGGTAATCTGGTAGCTATTTTCTTAGCTAGTCATGTAGTCAGATAGCCAGATAATTAGGTAATCAGCTGGTAAGATAGTTAGGTAATCAGGTATTAAGGTAATGAGGTAATAAGGTTTTCAGATATTCAAGTAATCATGTAGTAAGTTAGTGACCAATCCAATGATCATTTAGTCAGTTATTTCCATATTTCAGTTTAATAAATGTAATGTGTAAAAAGAAAATTTTCATTTTTAATTAGATGAAATAAACAATAAACCTAGTTTTGACACAACGACCTACGGGTTAGAATTCAAGCAATATGCCCATGCTCCACTTATAATGGCATCAACTGAAAAGGTTTAATTACACGAGATAGATTTAAAAAAAAGATCAAACAAGTTTGAATGAAGTCCTTTTATGGATCCTTTCATAAAGTCTAGAAACCAGACAGGAACACGTAGCATGAACAGAAATTGTTTAATAAATAAGTCTCTTCTTTTCACATGCAATGCCAGAATAGTTATACACATTTTTTTATTGAATCGAGCAAGTAGCTATTGATGCACATAAAATTGTGTATTAAAAATGTGTATAAAAGCGTTATAGCTGAACAGCTTGTTAATACTGGATTTTAAATGCAATTAAAAAGAATTTCCAACAACAACAAAAAAATAATAAATCATAAAAAAAAATAAAAGCTCCAGTAAACAAATTATACATTAACCTAGTTTTTAGATTGGACAAGAGAATAGTACATTCTTCAAGATTCACCCTTCGTTTTTACAAAATCCACATTTTTTCTTTTATTAAATAAAACCGCTTTACAAAAAAAATACTATATTGTTGACAAAATCAAAAGGTTAAATGTTGGACGTAAAAAAAAAAAATTACTTTAACGATCAAAAATTGTTTGGAAAATACCCGCATAAATGCACTTAGAGATTAAGATAGATTTTTTTTCACTTAAAAAAATTACAATATTTTTTTAGTCCTTACTGGATAAAGTTAATATATTTACTACAAAATATTTTTTTTTAACATTGTAATGTTGTCCAACTTATGCGAACTACCAATAAGTTTAAGTAATGTAGTCATCTGATTAATGGTAAAGGTAGGTAATCGATGATACATTACTTTTGCTTTAAATATCCTTGATTGTCTCCCTTTGAAAATGTATTTTCACCACAACCACACCACGCAAGATTTCTTATAGAGAAGAAGAGTATGGTCACATCACTACAACACTGGAGATTGACAAACATTCCTACTGGACACTGCCAGAAATGAGAGAAAGAGAGAAAGACAGAGAAAAAATGGGAAGACAATATCATGGGATGGACGGGGATTGAGCCTGAGTGATGCAAAAAGAATAGCAGATGGGGCGAGTAGAATGTAGGAGGATAGTATTCATATGTCCTGTCCAGTAGACTAATTGACATGTGGGATGTAGTTAAGACACACGATTTGTCACTTGGTAAATAAAATATTTAGCAACAAGGGCGTGGAAAATAACACGACTTATTAAAAGGAAGAAACAAGAGTTAACGTGATTGAAAAATGAAAAAAATTGTGTTCACATATCCTTGTAAAAATACAATTACGACATACTAATAAATGTTTTCATTTCGCTCCATGTCTTCGTTGACCTCTTTGTGACATTTTCGACCATTCTGTATTAATTGTAGCATGGGTCTTTCAACTGTGTAGACAGCTACAACCAAACACTATAATAAGCTGGACAGCTTGCTCTTTTTTTTAGAGCTGAAGTGTTGTTTTTTTTGCGCAGCCAATAACGCTGTCGTAAATAACTCATAAACGAACTTTAAGTTTTAAGCAGTATACAACTTTCGATTTTAATATTAATTTACAATTGAGAAAATCATAGCAAAATACTAAACCGGAAAGTCTAGAGCAGTGGTTCCTAGCCTTTTTAATGCCGCGACCATTTTATACAGATTTTCACGTTATGGCGACCAGAAACCATACACTTTTTTTCGTTGCTAGTTGCTACCTTATAACTCTGATAGAATGTAATGTAAATATCTCATATGCTGGATGTATTTTCAATGTTACAAATTGAACATAATTAAAGCACAGTGATTAATCACAAAAATCCATTTGAAATTATATATTGTAAAATATTTATTTCTAATTACAACACAACGTCAACGCTAAGATTGAGATTGCGTCTTTCTTATCGGCTTACACAGCGAAAATCATCTTTCACAACAAGTCTACTTCTGTATTTAGATTTAATAATCAGCAAACTGGAAAGCCCTTTCACAAAGATAAGTTGTTGGAGATGGAAGAAGAAGGTGCAACACAGTCTCAGACAAAATAGTATGACTGCAAACACTTGATCCTGAATTTTGTAATTGGCATTAAAGAGAAATTAGTTGTTAATAAATTTAATGAACCTCTCTTGTGTTGTCTTAGAAACATCTTCAAATTTGACTGCGCATGACCTTCTTTCAAGTGCAAATAAAGTGTCAGATAAATTTGAAAGGTACGATGAAATTTCGTCTGCAAGCATGTGCAAGTGTTCTTTCACAAAAATCATTATCGTAAAAATCATTATCGTATTCCTTTAATCTGGTTTAATGACATGTTCCTCAAAGAAAGCAAAAAAGTTAAGCAGCATGTACATTTTATTTACATCCAATTTTGTATGCCAAAGCTATATTATACTAGTTTTATCTGGAATAATCCGATCTTTTCAGGCAAATAGTTTTTTTACAAAAATTAACGGGTCCTTGCAGTATTAAATTTTACTCATTCAAGATTTTAAAGATGTCAACAAAATAGGTTATCTTCTGCAGTTCACCTTTATCCCCATAAAGTGCTTTGAACTGCGGTCTTGCTTTCTGATTTTAAAGTTAAAGAGTTTTGAGTTTATCACGAAGCTCAAATTTCGCTTTTTAATTTTTCCCTCTCGACAACATCTGACTTCATCGGCGCATCCGACTGTTTTCGCAACTTTTAAAAGTAGGTAGGTATGTGATGGGGTTGTTGCGATGATGTCATCACACCGGTGACTCGTATGCACAGAATAGAAATATACTTATTCTGTGCTCGTATGTGGATGTATCTGCATGTGGGTAGGCCCGCCTGTAGACTGATAAAATATGTATTTTCCGGTGGATAGGATAAGATAAGATTTCTTTATTGATCCAAATAAATTGGAAATTTGTCTTGATTAGGCGACCCCCATGAAACGGTTCTTCGACCCCTATTAAGATATAACATAAAATGTTGGTATATTCCTTTAATTTCTTTAAAAAAAAATGTAACGCGAAATTTAAAAAATAAAATAAACAAATGCTTACTAAATCTAATCAAGGGAGATAATAGTCCTTATTATAAGTCTCTGGGGCAATGATTTTAGTAAACACTTTTTTTAATACACAATTTGCATTTTTTTTTTAAAATATCTTGTATATGCGTATATACTGGTACCCAAATTGATAAAATACATAAAATGAACAATCAATAAATTAATGATTTTACTTTATAAATGTAACTTTTAAAACATCTTTTTCGATACTAGCTTGTTTTTATTAATAATTATTTACTGCTTCATTCGTATCTCATTATGAGTATAGTTTCAAGTTTCAATTGACTTAATTATGTAACTATGGCTTTTTGATAAGATTACCAATTGTTTTTCCCCTTTATATTAAATCTTCTAAATTCTAATGTAATGTAAATAAACTACAAATTCGATAAATACTGTATGCAAGAGAATGAATAAGAAGTACTAGCACAAGAATGTAAGAAAGTATAAATGGAACAACTATGTAAAATAAAACGAATGAATGAAATGAACGAACGGAACAATAAAAAAAATAAACAGAACGAATGGGTTGAATGTCTATAATTTTATTTTTTTTCTCATGAAATGTCTCCTATTCCATCGTTACAAAATAATGACGATTCATTTTTTTCTTGTATAAACAATGTACAGCAAACAACGCGGCCTTAACATCTCCCAAGACCACTTTGCTAATTCAATCACGTCCGTATCACAGAAAGATTACTGTCTACAGTCTACACGGTCTTTTCAACTATTCTTAGCTAGCTTGTTTACCAACACAAATACGCCAGTCTCTTACTTCCGGGTTACATGCATAAACTCGACACGTTCCACATGGAACTATTAAATCTTTCCAATTAAATAATTTCTTTTGCACACCAATCATCCTTACATTAATGTATTAATGAGGCCTGCCTCTTTCTCTTTCCCAGATTGAGAAATTGATGTATCAGACAGTCAGACAGGTATATTGATGTTCCTGGTTGCTCTCAGTATATGCCATCTTATGTTCCATTGTATTATTTCTTCTGTTTGAAATTTGATCGTCTAAATGGGATTCGAAGAATGCATTGGATTCGTCATACTTTAAAATCCATTAAGCGCATCTCTTTCTTTCCCTTTGTTCCCTGTAAATGTATATTATTTAATAGTGAAATGTATTCTTTATAAAATAGTTTTATAAAAATGAAATTGGCATCATCCTCATGAAGGGAGAACGTGAATTCTACAACAGCCTAGGCGATGTAATTAGAGTATCAATAGTTACCCACTAGACAGACTGCCTTTACACGTCCAAAGTGATGCCAAATGGAGCAGCTTGGGCTACTACAACCCGAGTCTGTGAATGTCACATGAAGCCTGCCTAGAACAGGAGATTCTCATCTACATTTTTCCCGGAGAGCTAAAAGACTAGCCCACTAGTTCTGGACCGCAAGTCCGAATCGTACGTCAGGTTTATATAATCAAAAGATTGTTAGCAGACACCGTTTGATATGCAGGCCAGAAATATTCGTTTTGTTTCCCAATCCCAACGCTTGCAATATCTATTTTTTCTTTCAAATGCTATTTATCTATTTACTGCTTATTATTTGTTCTTTTTTGTAATTTATTATCGTTGACTTATTTTCCATGCGCCACTAATATGCTTATTTAAATAACACTTCACTAAAGTATCTAGTAATAAAGTAAGCTTTAGTTAAGCCGTCGTACTATTTTCATATCAGACTAGTCTAGAACATTTACTGCACTGCTATTAACTGTTATAGCGCCTGGTGCAATTTTGTCCCTAAAACGTCCAAATCAAAGTGAGTTGCCCTACTAGCCATATACAACCTTAACATTCGTTCAGTGTAATTTTAGCTATTTAGCCGGTCCTAGGATCTGCAGTTGTTGTTTTTTATTTGCAGACTTTTTTCTATCCAGCTAGACTTTTACAACGAAAATTACGATAAGTTGGCAAGAAAAGAAGAAAGCTTAAACAAAAATTTAGTAGCTAACTTGCTACACTAAGAATGCTACATACAAAAATTTAGTAGCTAACTTGCTACACTAAGAATGCTACATACAAAAATTTAGTAGCTAACTTGCTACACTAAGAATGCTACATACAAAAATTTAGTAGCTAACTTGCTACACTAAGAATGCTACATACAAAAATTTAGTAGCTAACTTGCTACACTAAGAATGCTACATACAAAAATTTAGTAGCTAACTTGCTACACTAAGAATGCTACATACAAAAATTTAGTAGCTAACTTGCTACACTAAGAATGCTACATACGAAAATTTACAGAAGAATGGTTTAATCAACTAGCATCAATAAAAACTGGTCAAAGAATGTTAAAAAGAAATTAACGTTCCCAACAATCAGGACTCAAGATAAAGAAACTATAAATGTATTAGAAAGAGGCATAAACTAACTCCCAAAAGACTTAACAACAAAGATTCTGGTCCCGATGAAATACCAGCAAGACTGGTTAAAGAACTGAATAATGAAATTTCACGCATCTTAAAAATTAAATACTTTTTTTTCAGGCCTCTCTGTGCCAGGACAAAATGCCCAAAGATTGGAAAGTAGCAAATGATTCCCCCCCCCCCCCCCAACCACATTTCCCATTTTAAAAAATGGATGTTAATCTGAACCTGGAAATTATAGACCAATTTTCTTTACAAGCATCACATGCGAAATACTAGAACATACAATATAGCAAATATATATATATATATATATAAATATAGTAGTATAGAAAATTACCTAGATAAAACATAATGCATTAAATTCTAGCATAGAAATACAACACAATAACTATCTATTCCATGCTTAAATGAACGTAGAGATCAATACTCTTTTCTTATTCTATGTGCTGGAAAAAACGCTTTGAAGCACTCTTTTCTTACAGAAAATAAAATGGGCTGCCTGAACAAGGAAAACTAAAAAATTAACATTATTTAAAATTCTAATGGAAATGCAAGACTAGACTCGGGTAAGCGCAAGACACGATTATCTTCTTTATAGGCGTAAGTAAAGTACCCTTAAGGGCTGGTGAAGCAGCGTTCACCAGTTTCTGTGGCCACGGCATACTAGGGGATGTGTGGCCAGCACAAGGCCCAGCCGCCTTTACTTTACTACAGCTAATGTCAGGTACCCCCTCAAGTCCTGGGAAAAAATCTAGGATTCGAACCCAGGACCTTAGGATCGCCAGTCGAGCGCGCTTTAAAGGCGAGAGGCCCAAAACTCGGTGGCGATGAAGCAATGTGTTCAACAGCCCGTCTCGCCAAGTCTGGAGCCTGGATGTTCAGGCCCATAGTCTGGAATTAGAGCTAATAGACGGCAGTGCAATAATATGAGCGAGCAGACCCGCATTCTTCGATTCTAGGGAATCTCGCAGGTCCGGAGAAGAAGAGCAGGGCATGTGACTGCGAAGACTTACGCGGCACGCCCTATCGGCATGCAGTGGGCTCGGACATGATCTTTGTGTGCCCCCACATCTTGATCTAAAGAGCCGGACGACTCGTTTCTATTAGATACATGTAAGATCGCTGCGGCAGCACGTTCGGCTGGCGTACAGGAAGGTCCTGAGATCGATTTCTGGTGCAGGCTAGGATTTTTTTTCCCGGGTCTGCAGAGTGTCCCTGAGTCTACCCAGCTCTGATGGGTACCAGACTTTAGATTAGATGGGGTAAGGTAAAAGTGGCAGTGCATAATGCTGGCCACACAACCATCTAGTGTGCCGTGGCCACAGAAACTGGTAAACGCTGCTTCACTTGCCTTAAATTCGGTCCGACGGGATTTATTGTTTTTTATAAGATCGGTCCCTTGAACATAAACTCAGTCAGCGGCCTCCTTTTTTTTAAAAGTATCCATTTACTAATAAATCAACAGTTTATAAATAGTTACTGTTTTTAAGGTAGGCTAAAACTAGTAAGCGTATAGGTAAGTTTTTAATTGACTCCAAGGAGTTTAGTACCTTTATATTAATTAGGGTCTTTGGTCTGGAGACCGGCACATTTCCTTCAGGTAACCTTATCTAAATAAAAGCAGCCGTAACTCACCAGGGAAACTATTTTCAGGTTTTTTTTTGGCTGTTTCGAGATTTCCACGTGACACGTTCACGCTCGTATATTAGCTTTCCCTGGGAGGAGATAACAAAACGTTGCCATGGAGACAGGGAGAAGTGTTGATAATTAAATGATGAGTGAATAGCGGTTTAAAAAAAAACAACAACAGCCGAGGAACGGAGAAACGGTAGACGGAGAAAAGTGTGAAAAGAGAGACAAGCGAGAGAGAAAGTGTCGGGAGAGATTAATGGAGAGAAGGGAGAGAACAGGAAAGAGAGGGAGATAAAAAAAATAAAAGTGAAACTAAGGGGTGAGAATATAAGAGAAAAGAGAATGGCTAAGTAAGATAAAAAAAGAATGGATAAGAGAAAAGAGAATGGCTAAGTAAGATAAAAAAGAATGGATAAGAGAAAAGAGAATGGCTAAGTAAGATAAAAAAGAATGGATAAGAGAAAGGAGAATGGATAAGACATAAATGTAGTGAGAAAGAAAGATATAACTTACAGCATGAATTTGAACAAAAAAGATCAAAAGGGGGGGAAGACAAACACAAAAAGAAAAAAAATAGACAGAAAGAAAGTGGGAGATGGCAAGGGTTGAAAGGGAGAGAAGTAGTTGTTTAGAATATTCAATAGAACTCACAAATTTACTCCCCTTTCTTGTTAAAAAAAAATTAACATTGAAAAAAATGTATAAAAGAAAGCACTCTAAATTTCTATCCATAACAAATATGACAATTCAATTATTTTTTTCAACTGCTTTTTTGTCTGTTCTACCGTTATTTGTTGTTGTTTTTGTGTCTGCCAAACAGTCTTACCGTTGATTAGCTGTTGTGATCTATCTGTCATACAGTCTGTCATACCGTTGATTTGCTGTTGTTTTGTATGTGTCATACTGTTCTACCGTTGATTTGCTGTTGATTTATGTTTTGATTTAACTGAAACAAAATACATTAAATTATATTTATTTACGTTTTCCTTTCCAATAATTTTGTCCTTTGAGATAGTAAAGAAGAGTTGACACGTTCTTATCGTGTTTTCTTTTCACCTCGCATGCCAAAAAGAATGGTTGGCCAGCCCAGTAGGCTTCAAAAGCCATTAATCTTATTCGCTTTTTACGACAAGGAAGACATCGAAGGTAGGAAGACAACGAGATATCTTCCACGCGTTTCTGTTTTTAAAAAGGTAAAAAGGTAAAAATCCCTTTCTCAGAACAATTTGATCCATATAGCAAGTGAAGAAGCGTTTACAAGTCCACGTGACCACGGCATACAAGAGGGTGTGTGGTCAGCAATATGCTCAGTTTCCTTACATATCCCCAGCCATTGTCAAGTACCTATCAGAGCTGGGGGTAGACTCAGGGACGGGAAACAATCGAGGCCTTTACCAGGATTAGAAATTAGAACCCCTGGGACGTTTGTGATCCAAGATCATGGAATTATGTTTAAATTATCTGTCAAAAAATTTACGATCGTATACCTGATCAGCTATTGATGGAAAAAGTTGCGCAGTTCTGAAGTGCCGTGACTCATGGAAAATAACAATATGACGCCCATGGTAATCTCATAATCAGTGGCGTAGGAAGATTTTTTATTGAAAGGTGGGGGGGGGGGGGGGCTCTTGTGGAAAGCTATAATGGTGGACCTTTTCCATTTTTTAGTTTTAAAAGAAAATTGGGATCCGCTCACTGTTATAGACCCACGTGACCGCGGGGCCTCTTGTGCTCAATGCAACTTGCATATTCCTTTATTACGAATATATGTTATATGTTATGTGCACGTTTATGGTTAATGCTAAGACCATTGCAATTGTAAGACAGAAGGACGCCGACAGTATGGAATAATAGAATGTATCCCATAATTAATAAGCATGATCTCTACATACGACCTACAAATACACAACAGTAGCCTTACTCTAACCACCCTTCCCATCCGCTCTCGCCCCTTTCCCCCCTCCCCTCCGCAGGTTTCGCGAAAAAACTCAACATCACATTTCACATAATACTTTTTTGCTCCCTTCTGTTCCTTATATAAAAAAAAACGTGTGGTAAAAAATAAAAACCTAGCTGTAAACAAGGAAGACACGATTTAAACCCAGCCTGCTTAGCTGGCCTCGATGTGAGGTGAGCGGCTTTCATTTCCACCCCTCTGCTCTCCCCTACTCCTATATTCTCTAGCCTCTGTCGCGCCGTGCGCTTAATTCCCCCTTCTGTATCCGCATAAAGTAAAAAAAAAAAAGAAGGTACATAACTCTACAAAAAAATTAAGGGAGGCAAAGCAGTAAATTCACTTGTGCCAATTCATATTATTGTGGTTTAAATCTGTGTGTTTCTGATTAAAAAAGCTACCGCAATCAGTCAGATTGTTTATGGATGCGCTTATTTATAATGTAGACTATGTGGTTAATGAAAATGAAAACACTTGTGTTATAAATAACAATAAATATTCAATATAATAAATGAAGTACTTTTTTGCAACAATTAAAACGTATATAAACATTGCTAAATTGTATAATATATTGCATTGCCATTTCAAGTGATACATTTGATCTCAAACGAAAATTGTCCATAAATATTCGCTTGTAAACAAAACAATGGACTTTTCAAAACAATTCAAATTTCTGAATCCAAGATAAAAGTAAAATAATTTCGACAGACAGATTCGTATGAAAATAAAGAGGAAAGAAAGAGAAAAAGAACTTGATTATTGATTGAACTAAGATATACTAAGGAAAAAAATTAATCTGGTAAGTTTTTGATAATTTTAAAATGATATTTTAGTTTGTGTTGATTTTTTATTTTTATTTATTCATATTTTGCACAAAGTTAATGGATGCACAATCTATAAAAAAATAACTTTTACTTCATCAGAAAAAAAAAATAACAATATTTTTTTTATATATATTTTGTTTCGGATTAATTTTTTTAACTGCTAAGGTGGATATTTTAAATATCTTTACTTTGAGATTGTTCTATTTAATTCAAAACTTTAGTTTGAAGACAAATATAGCCGATCGATCGATGATATAAGACCTACCGATATTAAACTTTACCGTTTGTATTGATGACATACTATAATTGATAAAATAATTTCATTATTATATCATTTCACCTCTGATATTGATTTAAAGTTAGTTATACCAAACTAATTGAAAACATCACTTGAATGTTGATATAATTTGAATGGCTGATTTTTTCGAAAAAAAAGCAAAACTGATAATGCTATATATCAGCTGATTGTTTATATTTTATATGTATTTACTGCTTTTATTGATTTCGCCAGAACGCGTCATTGCCGACTTTCTTTCGCCGCTATTTCTTGATTTAAGCGAGTTCAATAGTTTGTTTATACTGCTAGCATATCACTCGATAATTTATTGTTTGGAGTAGTAATAGCTAGAGTGTGCAACGGATATAAACTAATTTAAAGCTGATAATTTTTCACTTCGCCCACATGCTATTGAGAAATTCAATGAAAAAAGCATTGTGGTGTAATTCTTAGATTGTATTTGTTTTATAAATAATAAAGTTGAGTGGCTTTCCGTTATCAAACTGATTGAAAATATCACATGAATGTTGATATAATTTGAATGGCTCATAATTCTAAGATTGTATTTGTTTTATAAATAATAAAGCTGAGTTGCTTCCCTTGGGAACTCTGTTATTGTTGTAGCTGCCATGTTATTTGTCATTCAATTTTCTGAAACAAACAAGCATGAACACTTTCTTGTGCAATTTGTTACAGATGTCTAGATCAGGTATGCTTTTTACACTAGAAAGCACGTCAAAATGTATTTGTGTAACTTCATCAACTGTACATCGTTATATATGTATATTATATTGTTATATGCGTTGTGGTAATTGATGATACACACGCGCTAGACCTGACTAGTTGTTATTTTTGTTTTTGTTTCTCATTAACTAAAGAAGTTTGTTAACATGGAAAGAAGGACAAATGGCAAAAGGTGAAGGTGGAGAGAGAGAGAGAGAGAGAGAGAGAAAGAGAGAGAGAGAGGGAGAGAGAGAAAGATAAAGACCTCTTAGTATACTGATTTAGAAAAATTCGAATGGTCAGTGAATTCTTAGTCTGCACACTTCAGACTAGACCTGTTGTTGCCCCTGAAGATGGTTAGACCCAAGGACACAATCAAGACTAGACCTTCTATTGCATCTGGACCTGAGACTACTTACGCTTGTATATAATTATAACTTTGAGATTGCGCGGCTAAGTTCGCGTATGGATCAATGGTGCTGGGTAGACGCAGGGACACTCCTCAGATTAGACCTGCTATCGCGCCTGGAGATGGACACAATCAAGACTAGAACCTCTATTGCATCTGGAGCTGTGAATACTTACGCTTGCATTTTAACTTTGAGATTTGGCGACTAAGTCCGCGTAAGGATCAATGAAAAATGGAAATTCCCTGATTTGTCATATCTAAAACAAACAAAGCTAATTGCAAACATAGATTTTGATTCAATGTATTCGTAAATTTAGAGAATATATATATATATATATATATATATATATATATACAAGCTACATTGCCGGCGTTGCCCGGGTGAAAAAAAAAAAGGACTGTCTGGGGTGCAGATAACAAATTTATAAACTACACTTACTGAATACTTTTAGGAAAGTAAATAAATATTGTAATAGGGTAAATAAAATTGTCAAATATTTTTATTTAACAAAATCTATATTGCCTATAGATTTACAATGTCTTTTGTTTTTAAAAGTTTGAAAAATTAATTGTCGAAAAAAAAAAGTATAGTCTAACTGGAGAATCGAACCCTGGTCGCCCGTATAGCAGTCCACTACGTTTACCACTGAGCTATCGAAGACACATGTCCGATGTGAAAAATTATTAGACGGTATATTGGGCTAGGCCTAGATAGGTCAGTGACACACGTGTTTTCAAATTGACCAATGGGGATCCTCGCGGGGCTTAACACTGTCTTTTTATATATATAGATATATATATATATATATATATATATATATATATATATATATATAGGCTATACACACACATATATATATATGCTTTTTGTTAGATAATCAGACTACACTATTTTTCACCCGACCACAATATTTGTTTTCAATTTTACTCTCCTAAATGTCTTCAGTAAAAAAAAAAAACATTAATTATTAGTTCGGTTCATTGTAGTTTATAAATTTTTTATCTGTAGCTTATACAGGCCTGTTTTATTTTTCCCCGGGCAGAGCCGTGAAATTTAGCTTGTACTATTTAAACTGTCGTGATGCAAAAAAATGTTGATTATTTGGCATGCACAAGGAAGTTTCAACGAAGCGAAAATACACTAGGTGTTCTTGTTTTGAAATACAAGGATGTTTCTATTCCATTTAAACATTGCGTGCCATTTACACTAAAATAATTAACCCAGATGACTTGGCTAAATTAAATATGTTGAAACATGCAATGCATGTTGTTTATTTCCATTTTTGCAAACATAAAAACTTTTTCACCTATTAACCCTTCCCGTACCGACCTACTTCTATCTGTGCTGCCTTCAGTTCCGCTATATACGCGCCCGGGACTGTAAGGGTTAACATTCGTTAACAGTGCTGCCCTTCTCTCGCGAGGCCAGGTTATGAATGCTAAATAGAGAACCAGATAAGCTGTATCTAAGGAGTCGAAAAATGCAAGTGTGCCGTTTGATATGGCGCCAATGCTGGGATGTACGCATGATGGAAGGATGACGGATGCATGATGGATAGATATGGATGTAGGCCTATGGTGGATGCAAGGACTTTTAGATATAAAATTATCAAATCTATGAGAGATGGATACATAAATCGTTGTGTATCGCTGCTATGATATATTCTATTGTTATCAAGTCTTATATCACGAAATATTTCATTGGTATAATCAAAGTAAAAAAAAAAAATCAACTGGTAAATTCAAACAAGTTTTCGAGAACATTAAATGCATATTAGAAAGACTTCGTAGCTCCTGAGTAGTTAGTCAAGTAAGTAAAGTAAGCACAAACACACACTCACAAACACATCCAAACCCATTCTATTAATGTGTGGTATGTGTGTAGCAGAACTTTCCGGTCAATAGGGTCTGAAACGGTGAACACGGCTGACATAATGATTATGCGACCGGCAAAATGACAGGCGCTGAATGGGAGGGGGGGGGGCAAAACGAGTACCCAGTATTAACTGGGTGGACTCCCTTATGATATGGGTTAAACAATATCCTGACTTAACTGGATTTGGATTAGACTTACTCGTATTGTCAGTTCAACGTTTCGTCAAAGCATGGTCTGTAAACAAACAACAAACATAAATTTTTTCTATTTATTTAAAGTAAAGTACCCCAACGAACCAAATTGGTCCAGTGAAGCAGCGTTCACCCAATTAAAATCAGGAGTTTGGATACCTTCCTGACACGAGCACAAATCCTAGTCTTTACAAGGATTCAATCCCAGGACCTTCGGTACACCAGTCGAACGCTCGGCCACAGTGCCGATTTACTGTAAATAGATAAACGGATACAATTGAATCTGGGTTTAAGAATTAGTAGGAATTATATTATGGTTGAAGATACCAGCAAGGTGTAACGGGTATATATTATGGTTGAAGATACCAGCCACGTGTAACGGGTATATGTTATGGTTGAAGATACCAGCCACGTGTAACGGGTATATATTATGGTTGAAGATACCAGCCACGTGTAACGGGTATATGTTATGGTTGGAGATACCAGCCACGTGTAACGGGTATATGTTATGGTTGAAGATACCAGCCACGTGTAACAGGTATATATTATGGTTGAATGAAGATACCAGCCACGTGTAACGGGTATATATTATGGTTAAATGAAGATACCAGCCACGTGTAACGGGTATATATTATGGTTGAATGAAGATACCAGCCACGTGTAACGGGTATATGTTTAGCATTAAAAGATGACGTGGGAAATGAAACGATAGGGCATGGGGTGGGGGACGGGTGGACAAAACTCAAATAACACTTTATACTTAATAACTTAATAACACCAAATCTGTATAAATGTACATCGATCATTGTATAATTATTATTTTTTTTTATTACAAAAAATAAATGAATGCTCTCACGAGCCGGATATAATTGTACGCCGGACAGGATGTGGTCCGCGGGGCCTCAAGATTGACACCCGTGCACTGGAAGACACAATGGTCTTAATTGTAAACAAAAACGCACCAAAAAAAAAACAACAACAACAACAACACAGTTACAAACACGCATACAAAATAGGTCTAACAAACTGCACTGCATTACCAGGCATCATGAGCAGGTTTGAGATGATCGCTCAAGACTTGGCTATGTAGAATCACTTGTTGTTTCTTCTCTTGTCTATGTCATCGCTTAACGCTATCTTCACAAGAGACGTCCCAGACACAGAGTCGCTTAATAGTATTAAGATCAAGAGGAGATAACTTAATTGGGGTCTATTGGTAATGCGGCGTTAAGGGGGAGTAATGCATCACAGGTCACCCCTTTTGTTTTGTTTTTTTATACATGCGTAATGGCTTTGTTTGAGCTGAACGTTTCATAAGCTGTGGGAATGGTATACCTGTAGCCGGGATGAAGTCAGGTGAAGCTTAGGTATTTTTGTTAGCTGGACGGATTGTTGTACATGTAACGCATCGTGTTATGCAAGTAGATGAACAAAAATAAAAACATACATAAGTACACAGTATTCGTCTTGCCTTATTGGTGGGTGTGTGAGTTGCTATTTGTGATTGGACATTAGTGAACTTAAGAATCAGTGGACTTCTTAGCAAAACAGGTGAGAATAGAATTCAGATAGTTAGATAGGTTGACAAATAAATGTAATAGATAGTTTAATAAAAAGTTATACAGATAAATATAGAGATAAATATACATGCAGATTGATAGATAGAAAGATAGATAGAAAAATAGATAGAAATAGAGATAGAAATAGAGATGGAATTTTAGATAGAAATATATATATATACAGGGCCTATAGAAATATAGATAAATGTAAAGCTAGGTAAACGGATAAATAGATAACTAGACAAAAGATACATAGATAAATATAAAGTTATATAGATAGAAAGAGAGAATCATAGAACGATGCAAATATAGATGGATAGAGAAATAGATTTATTATTTCGACAGATACACAAAAACACTACTTACTATTTTAAAGATTTAAAAAAATCCGAACATTTCGACATAACCCTCTAAGCATTAAGAACTAGCCCGGACACCACTGTTGGACTATAATACCCCGTGGGCTTCCCATAGAGCCACTGACCCTGGCCAAGGTTCACGGTTAAAAACACATAATATCCCTTTACCAGAGCCCCCAAGGCTAGACACGGTCTAATATAATTTATTTCCCTCATCTGGTTGGATCAATCTGTGCACGCCTCGCTATACAGAGGTGACCTCAATGTGAGGATAACTACAATGCTAGTACTCTATTATAGTCTCGCGAATATTGGTACTGGTTCATTTCCTTGTATACAAAGAATATATTTTAGATGTGCGTTTGCCTGTTACTAAATTCTCACGTATTTCGAAATAGCCTAAGTATAAAAATTGTAAATTGTCCATGAGTTTTACAAGTGTCTACAAAAGAACTTTAGTTTGATCGATGTTTTTTTTGGCAGCGCGTCTATAGGAAATAAAGGATTTACCTGAGACATTTGCTAGTAGGTGATTTAAGACTTAGGTATGAGTTTAAAAGGGTGGGTATTAGAAATCGATTGAATATTTACTTACGACTCATTCCCAAATGTTATTTAAGAGTTACTTGTGCTGATAGGTTGTTTGGAATCTACATAGGACTTTTACCAGTGGGTAAAATAAGATTCACCTATGAATTTTGAGTCTTTCAAGTAAAGAATTTTAGATTCACCGATGAAATTCGATACTAGGATATTCAAGATTATACTACGACTTTTCCTAGTATAATATATAAGATTCACGCATGTATTATCATAGTCAATTTAAGAATCAACTATATCTTTTTCACCTAGTAGGGAATGGAAAAATCACCTATGAAATTTAATTTGCTTGTAGGAGTTATTATATGCACCCGAAACGGTAAATTCTGCGCGCTTATCACGTTTTATAATGTCTCAAACTTCAATTTTCTTTTTGTGAATTGTGTTGGGCTAGCTTAAGTTTTTTTAAAGGTGGAGTAGGAGGGAATACATAGATTTTGTAGATATTATTTAACATGTTAGAGCGAGTTATTACTGATCCTAAGAGAAAAACTTTAAAAATCTTTACAAAGTCGTAATTTTTCTGAGCTTTTCATGACTTTTTCAACAAAAAAAATAACAAGCAAAAAAAAAAGATAAACAATATAAAATGAGTTTAATATTCTAATAAAGGTTTAAATTGTACCAAAATTATATAATTATAAATTTTAAAAAATTCAATAAGACAGACTTAGTTATAGCCCAATTGAATTGGCAAGACTTGTTGGAAAGAAGTCTTCTCAATGAATCTAAATCTGATTGATTCACAAAGCAGCCAGTGGCTACAATGTACTACTGAGGTCTATTCAATTATACAGCTACAAGTCAGTTTAGTGCAGACACGGCAGACATTAATTTGGGTTGATCAAGGGTATTCTTGTAAAATCTTATTAAGGGGATTACGTGGCCAGAGCAGTCTACAAAGCTAGCGTTGACTCGTTAAGCTTATTTCACGCACTCATTAGAGTCGAGTAAAAGAATAATGTAGGGAATTTTAGGAAGTCTAAGTGCCATAGACACATTACTGGATCATCATCATTATAGTAGTATGTTTTCACTTTAATGAATTTAAATATCTCTTTAGTAAAAGTGAATATTCGCACTTAAAAAATGAAACATCATTAGCAAAAAAATAAAAAACACTAAAAAAATATTTAAAATATTAAAATTTTCAGGAATACAGAAAAAACAACAACGGTACAATACGTAAAGACTTAAACCCTAATGGCTTCCCTGATTAGTTCAGGCAACCCATTACATGCCCGAAGGTCAATAAGAAAAGTAAAAGAACTGTAATGGCTTGTTCTTGCATAATTAATGCATCCCTGTCATACAATGTTGAACTGTAGAGCTCATGGAGGAAGTGTGTAAACCACCGATACGCTCCCATTAAGAGTATACCGGGTGGCTAGCATTGAAGACGTTACCCCGCTGCGCACCTGAAGATCATTGCACTGGCGAGAGCCCGGCGAGACGCGTTGGGGGGAAGGAAAGAATAGGCGTGACAGTAGCCGTCTCGACAAGCCTGGTGTCTGGATGAACAAGCCAATAGTCTCGTATTGGTACTACATGGCAAAAGAATCCGAGGTAATGCCATCTAGTTAACGATCCGTGTGAATTTCGCAAGAGGGAAGGGGGAAGTGTATTGCATGTGCCTGCGGATTACCTAACATGCGGCATGCCCCAACGCTACAGTGAATCCATCGAGCAAATGAAGCAGCTCACAAGTTTCTGTGGCCACGACATTAACGGGCATGTTACTTATTCCCATTAGAGACACTCTCCACAAATGGTAAAAAAATTCTAACGTTTACATGGATTGGAACCTAAGAGCCTAGCTACGATAATCCGAGCGCTATGCCGCTAGACTACCGGTCCCATATTTTGCGTATCGTATAGAAATAGAAAAGCTAGTCAGGAGAAAGGCAAAGGGCAGGGTAGAGGGGGACTGCGCCATCGTCCTTTGGGGATGGAAGGATGCCAGAAAAACAAAAGTTGTATTTTTTAATGAATTATCGTTCTAAGTAGTTTATTTGCTGACTTTGCCAAACAATGTCTCAATATTATTTAAAACTCTGTTATAGACCGCTCGGGTCCATACAATGATACACTGTAGCTCTGTTACAGACTGCTCGGGTCCATACAATGATACGCTGTAGAAATCAATCCACTTAGAATCTTCCTCAATAAACTACACAGGGGTCGGCAACCTTTTCAGAATAATGTGCAAAATAGGATTTCCAAATTAGTCAGCGCGCCAAGAGCCTAACAATTATTTTGCTTTAGCACTCCATTTCTTATACAAAAGGCATTAATTGGCTTTTTAGAGGTCTTCCGAGTACCATTAAAAATCACTCTGACGTTCCATGTTTGGCAGGCGTAACGTAAAATGCCGACTATGAACTATAGTTAGTATATGGCAAGAAAGCTCAATAGTTAAAGTAAAAAAAGGCTTTTAAAATCAAATTGTGCCTTTTTCGTATTCAACACCATAATATTACAATTTAGAAACATTTTTCAAACATGCATTTTAAATCTCTCTTTTTGTACGTATGTCTACTCACAAGGGTGAATGCCATAATTTTTCGGGGAGCAGAGCCTTTTCTGACCTGAAGTGCAGCCGACATTAGCATAATTTGAACTTAATTAGATAATCTATGAATGATGAATTAGCTCTTCGTTCACAGCAGGAATGTTCTGGATTGTACACAGTCTACCCACAATGCCTGGCACAGCTAGCATACTTTCTATTTTAGTAAACTTTTGTATTTGTATAGATTTTTGCTTTAAAAGTTCCAATTTTTCTGGTGATTCAATTCTATTTTTTTTTCTACCAATTCACTTTTTAAAAAATTGAAACTGTCAATCCTATTAATCTTTACTAGATGACTTAGTTCTTCGATTGACAGGTTCAACTGTGGGTAGGGTTAAAATTGCTGGTTTAACTGTTGTTGGCATTTAACTGACTGTTTTAAATGACGCTGCAATTGTATTTACTTGTTTAATGGCCGTTAGGGCTAATATAACAATTGATATTTCACTGACTGGTTTAACTGTTGTTGGCGTTTAACTGACTGTTTTAAATGACGCTGCTATTGTATTTACTTGTTTAATGGCCGTTAGGGCTAATATAACAATTGATATTTCACTGACTGGTTTAACTGTTGTTGGCATTTAACTGACTTTTTTAACTGACGCTGCTATTGCATTGACTTGTTTAATGGCCGTTAGGGCTTATATAACCGGTTGATATTTCACTGACTGGTTTAACTGTCATTACGGTTAAACTTACTGATTTAACGGTTGTTGGCATTTAACTGTTTTAACTGACGCTGCTATTGTATTGACTGGTTAAAAAGCCGTTAGGGCTTATATAACTGTTGATATTTCACTGACTGGTTTAACTGTTTTCAAGGTGTAACTAACGGGTTTGAATTCAGTTATGTTTTAAAAACTATCATATCCAATCCCCGGATCTTATAAATGACCCAACAGTCTATATCTCACCACGGTAATCAGATAAACACTTTTCTTATACCATATGCAAGAACAAATACATATAAGTACTATTTCTTCCAGAGTGGCATCCGGACATGGAATGGGTTGCATGAACAAACCAGGAAAACCACTAACTTGACATCTTTTAAAACATTAAATGAAAATGCCAAGACAAGGCTCAAACCAGCAATAAGCGTAGGACGCAATCATCATCTGTATAGAAGGAGCGTCCGTAACATATAAGATAAGACAGACAACATTTAATAGGGTAACGCTCAAAATAGATTGTAAAAATAAATATTGTTTATCATTCCGCGTAGTTTGAGGCCAAAAATTATTTAGATTCAACCAGCGCCCCGTCTCGTTCCCCTCATGAATGACGTAATATGTGTCCTGGTCATGTGACCCGAGGCTAACAAAAGCAATAACCCCGTTGAGCCGTCAGCTAAGCTTTAATGACTACAGACGCTGACTAAAGGTAATTGCTGCCTTTAATAAATCCACAGGTACTGTCTGTGTACATTAGCTGCTGGCAGCTACGGGTTCAGGGAGATAGGGGTGAAATGAGAGGGAGGGGTTGACCCCGGGTGGGGGTGACTCCCGGGCTGAGGGTGTTGGTTTTCACTTCTGGACAGTCTGCTGAGTTCCAAGACTGTCGAAAGGGTTTAATTCAAATAATGTCATTGGGTGTTGGAGAATCAGCTCTTACTTACAGGATGTGACGTATACGTTAAACTAAATCTATTATTAACTATTGCCTTTAACACTGGAAATGAACATGCGTTTATCGTTGTTATTGTTTTTTTTTTCAAGTTCATCTTTTTGATTAAAATACATATGACTGTTATTGTTGATTAAAAATATTGTTTTCTGTGCGTACGACTATGTTTTCCCAAACAAAACTAAAAAAAAACAGCAACTAAATGATTTAAATCTAGATTGAAAATTGAGCCTAAACCCTAATCCAAACCCAAAAATACTTTTTTTTTTTTTTAAATCCTCGCTTTTTTATTTGTTGAATCTGTTTTGCTGGAATCAAATCGGATTTCCATTTATTTTCGGATCAATATGAGAAACCGTATAAATACGTTACTTAATGCTATAAAGTACAACAGGTAGATATCGTTAAATAGAACTTGTTTTGAACCAAACACTAATAAATACATTTACACGGACAGACACACAGAACGGTGAGATGAATCTAGACTATAAAGTATATAATCAAAAGCACTATACTATAAAGTATGTAATAACATAGTTGAAATTTGAGAGAAGTAGTTTTTAAATGTAAGTCTTTTTTTTTTAAATTTGTTTTTTCTTTAGCATGTATCCTTCGTACTATCTATCAGAGGACAGAAGGGCAAAGAGTAAAGTAGTAATAATACATCAGACATTAAACTCTTATTTAGAAATACAACCCAATAACAGCCTGTTGCAATGCTCAGATAAACATAATGACGAAAACACTTTCCTTATCCCTTATGCGAGTACAAATGCATATAAGTACTATTTCTTCTCGAGTGTCATTCGGGCATGGAATGGGTTGCCTGAACAGACCAGGAAAACCAGTAACTTAACATCGTTTAAAGCATTAATAAAGATGCAAAACAAGACTCGGACCACGGATGAGCGT
This sequence comes from Anisus vortex, assembly GCA_949126835.1. Taxonomy (NCBI): domain Eukaryota; kingdom Metazoa; phylum Mollusca; class Gastropoda; family Planorbidae; genus Anisus; species Anisus vortex. The sequence goes on along the minus strand of OX421502.1, from coordinate 17,334,779 downwards.
AGGACGCAATAATCTTCTTTATAGAAGGAGCGTATTTAAAAAAACATAAGATAATATATTACATCTAAAGACATGATTTTATTCAGGCATTTAAAACAAAAAGGTAGGAAGATTTGGAAACATGTTAAAAAAGTAAAGTATCCCGTTGGACCATATTGATATTGATACATAGGGATGGTGAAGCAACGTTCGCCAGTTTATGTGGCCAAGGCATACTCGGTGATTTTATGGCCAGTACAATGAACAGCTATATTTACTTTATCCAAAATGAGTTCAAGTACCCATCAGAGCTTGGTAGACTCAGGGACGCCCTTCAGACCCGGGAACAAATCCTAGCATTCGCCGGGATTTGAACCCAGGATCTTCGATACGCCAGCCGAACGCTCTGCCTCTCGGCTACAGCGCCTCTTTGGAAACATGCAGTCCACAACAGAAAAAAAGGAATAACCACAGCAAATACAAGAAACGAAAACCAAAAACTACAAAAATAACCAACAAAACAAAAGTCGACAACCAAGATAAACAAACGACTCAAAAATAACAATACCATAACCACAATAACTGCAAAATAGCAAACAACAACTAACAACATAACAACAAAAACTGAGATTAGGTGAAAAACATAAATTCCGAGGGCTATAAACTGGATTTGTACCAACCACCTTTGAAATAATGCTCCTGTGCGCTGCCGCTACACCACTGTGCCTAGAGTAATGAACAAGATAGTAGTAAAAGAATAGTCAAAATCTAGCCAGGGGTCGGCAAACTTTTGCTAACGGTGTGCCAAACTAGGATTTCGAAATCCTTCAGCGTGCCAACCGCCTAAAAGTCAACCTGCTCTATTATATTTGATTTATTAATTTTTATAATACAATTAATTTAACTCCGTAGCAAGTCCAAGGCCAAAAGCAAAGGAAATTAATTTTAAAAAAAACATCTTTAGGCGTTTTAATTTTAAAAATATGTTCTGAATTTTCATCCTTTTTATTTTGTATTTATACCAGATACAATATTTTATAACTATTCTATACTTTCAAATTTATGGTAATTATTTTGTAAATATTATGTTTTGGCTGTCTAGCAACTGCTAATATTAATTATATTTTATTCTCTTTTATAACTGAGATTTTCTTTAATTGATCAGAGCATTAACTAACACAGACCAGCGATAGTTAGGCGGAATTGATATGTAGTAATCATACAAACTGGGTAGTTAATGTAATGTTTAATAAATGTGCATATAATTTTTTAGTCATATAATATTTATATAATTTCAATCACTTTTTACAGTTTGGTGATCATGATGTTATAAGTTGTAGGCCATTTAGTCTTTTATAAAATTTAAAAAAAGAAACATTAGAAATATTTGCGCTAATAAAACGAATTAAATTTCTTACTTTAATTAAACTAAAGTTTCTAAATTTGAATCAATAGTGATGCCAAACAAGCTATGTTTTGTAATATAACAAATATTACTTACTAGTACTGACTAATTATTATTTCATTATACAATTCCAGCATTATGGTATTCATAGCAAGATTTAATTAGAGAGATACTATTAATTTACGTTAAACAGTTGTAAATAAAAATTTCCTGTATTAATTGTTTACCTTTTTAACATTAGCCTAATAGTTACAACAATTGCATAATATAAGGTTGTTCTTAGAACAAACCAGTTAGGTTTGATGTGGTATGAAAAAATGATTCCATGAATGTGAAAGACTTGCCTTTGTTTAGAAAACTCCGCTTTGGGTGATTCGATGTACTTCTGAAAAAGCCCAACTATCTATCTTAATAATAGCCTTTATAAAGGAATACATATAGTTTAATGTTTTAAAATTGATATTACTCACTTCAAGCGCTGTTTGACACCGTCCTTGTAAATGCGTTCAACTCCCTGAAATGTGTCGCTATGTCATTCAAAAACATCGGCATCAACAGTTAGTTTTTCTCATTCAGAACAGGAAAATCAATTTACAAAAAGAACCCACCTCTTGGAGGTCTCTCGCGTGCCATTGAAAATCGCTCTGCGTGCTAAGTTTGGCACGCGTGCCTTAGGTTGCCGACCCCAATTGTTGAACAACATTACTATTGTGACGAAGAAAAATGTCTGTACTTTACAATACCAAACTTTTTTTCAGTTTGAAATCTTTGTCTTTATTGTACAAGGATTTACGTTCCAAGGACTACAGATTCGTCAATACGTGTCCTAATTGTCAACTTATTGTCATGAAATCAATAAAGCTCTTCCAACCTGAAACCATTTCTTTTGAGGCTTTTAAAATAGAGATGTATTTCTTCGCTCTTGTCTTTCGCTCATATCCTTCGACTACATTATGTTTCTCTCTTTCTCCCTCTATTCGTCACCCTATCTCTCCCTCTCTCTCTCTGTCTCTCTCTCTCTCTCTCTCTGTCAATCATGGTTGTTGCTGATTTTACTCCCTTTCACTTAGCTCGTACTGTCGTTTGCTTGCTTGTAAAACTTAGCATCGATTTTTTGAACACGTCCCGTCGTCCAATCGAGCTGAAACTTGGGCAGCAGACTTATGGCGACTTACAATACATTCTATCAAATTTTCAGTAAAAAAAACATAATTATACTATAATTATGATTTGGTTTTAAATGTAACAAACAATTCATAGATAAATGGTCTATGGTTTGGTTTCACGTTGAAAATACATTAAATATATAATTAGTTTACAAAGAAAGGGAGTAAAGTAAAAACTTGGTTTTTATGGGTTGATTTATTTTTACTTCGTTTTCTCTTGTTTGCCTTCAAAAGCCACAAAGCAGTAAACTGAAGAGAAAGTGAACTAAGATTTTAGTGTTATTCAATGCATGAAAATTGAGTTACATTTTCTTTTAATGAACTTTTATAAACGGCTCGTCGTGGTCTAAAGGCAGATTGTTGGAATTCGTCCATTTGCACTATTCTGTCAAGAAACCTGATCTTTTGTTTTCGATCTATATTGATTTATAATGGTGTCAAATAATGAGACACAATCGCTTTAGGCATGAAATGCTTTTGATTGGACACAACATTTTTATCTTTCTCAGTCTTCTTAATTCAACCATTTTGTTTTAACAAGCGCACAGTATTCATTTTCACATCAATGCTTCACATGGATAACTTTTTCTCTCCTCGGTCGTTTCTCAAACCAGTTATAAATGCTTACTAGCTTACTACCCATCACCCTATTGCGGTCTAGACCTCCATCTTTTTGGCCTTTTTTTCCATTGTATTTAAACATCAGCCTTGAAGACGCGTACCCAAATGACTCTAGGCCGACCACTTTTTCTCTTTCCTTGTGGGTTCACGTTTAGAGCCTGTATCATGACGCGGGATGGCGGTTTTCAAAAAGGGTGCTGCCTGTTAAGTCCCATCTCTTTTTCCTGCTTTCACCGTCAGCTGTAAGCGGCAGGTTTTTTTTCTAGAGATTCGCATTGCTAATGAGTGCAGGCCGGCCACTAAATAATTTTGATAATTCTGAGCTACCGAGGAAGCTACTATCAAAGCAGTCTAATTATTAGTAATTATTATTATAATTATTAATATTCTGAAACAATGGCGATTCAAATTACTGCGCCATCTTGTTACCACATGGGCAATTACTTTTAGTGTATCTCTAATATTTAAATGCGAAATGCATAGGAACAGTTTGTTATACCAGCTAGGCAGCAGAATTTCCCACCAAGCAGCTCTGCTTAATAACACAGAGAATCGACTTCTGTCTTAAAGAACAATAACATAATTTTAACGATCAAAGAGGGGGAAACAAGAAAACAAAGTTTAGCACCAGTTTAACCTTGCTAAGATAAACATTTTCATGATCCACGTACAGACGACAACGAAAAATGCAATAATATAATTAAAATATTGTTTTCTAACATTAAACATCCATAAGAAAAGAGAATCACTGTTAATGCCTTTAAAAAAACTCTACCCTTTACAACGTCTAACCAAGCTCCATATACATGAATCTCAAAACCCATACACCCATGCCTCCACACATTAAAGTAAATTAACTTTTAGCCATAGTAACACACACACACACACACACACACTCAAACACACATCAATCCTAAAAAAAAGTGAAATGATTTCCCGTGTACAAACTAAGACAAAAAGTTAAATTATTTCAACAATAAATTCAAAACCAACATGTAAATAAACCAGGGTTAATAAGTACTTGCTTCACAGGTTTTTTTAAAAACATTTCTTTTATTATAAAAAGTTTCACTCAGGGCTTTCAATATTACATGACTACGTCGGACAAAGCAAAAGAAAATGCGAAATACAGATGTACAAACACACAGAAACATAATACCATTCACTCATAAACAAAACTCTATTTGAGTAGAACCTTCCAGGTCACCGCGCACTCACTGTTTTCATTGGTTGATAGCTTTAAACATAGCCTTTAAAAAAAACATCTTCTGATTAGCTTTCATAATTAAAGAAAATGTCTTTGCGTGCATACATTTATTTTACTGCACAGGGTAAAATAAATAAATAAAGTTGCGCTCCGGTTAGCTAATTAACACACATGGTGCGACCTTATCTCAGAGTTCTTTGCCCCTGAACTTATCAAGGAGGTCTCATTGAAATGAAACAAAATAGCGCTGTGTAAATGTCTCAATTTAAAATATTCATTACCGCTTGAATTTATTGGCTCGTTTCAACTATTTCCTTTAATTAATTTCTCAACACGTACTTCTAGAATTAATGTCTAAGCTAGATGGATTTTTTGGGTCTTTTTTTCAATTATGAATTATTGGATCATTGCCCTCGTCATGACTTTAAAAAAGTGTTTAAAATTAAAGAAATTCAAAATAGAAGAATATTCTCGTGAGAAGCTTTGCAATATCTTGGACAGCTGAAAGGGGAGTCTCTTGTTTACTAGTAAGAGCTTGTGCAATACGCTAACCAAAGATGCTAAAGCTGTGCGAGTTGCAAGACTTATGCAAAGAAAAAACAAGGTCAGAGTGAAGTTCGGAGTTGCAAGAGGCTAGCGAATTGTTCCTATTGCAGTTCTAGTGCTAATAGCAAGACATAAGAAAAGTGTTCAGAGATAAACAATCTCTTTTATTCTTAATCGCTCCCCTTGGAGCATAAGGCAGCAACATAGTTCCGCCAGGCCTCCCTTTCCTGGGCGAGCCATCTGAGTTCATCCCCTGTTTTGTTGGTGGCCTTTGCTTCCTCGTCCAATAATTTGATTGCAATAATTTTCTAAAATTCTAAGAGAGAACCTTCAAATTGTAATATTTTTTTTAATGCAAAGAAAGAATATGCTATTTCACCAGACATTATTTTCACTTCCAGTCTCTGACTCCCTGTAAAATCTGTAATGTGGCTATGAGTAAAACGTAAAAGGTAATAGTCCTGTGGTGAGGGAAGTTGGAAGATGGAAGCCTAGCAGCAGTGCGTTGCTTTTTTGCCATTCTAAACATTTCTAATTTTGAGTTCCAGTAGACCAGATTCATTGAAGGAGTCTGAATAAAGTCCCAGGTATGATATGCATTAAACATGCTTCGGGTAAGTGGGTACGGCTGGCTATAAATTGATGGTTACACAAACCACTCGCGCAGATTTCGTTAAACCAGAGAAACTGGCGAATTTTAGCTTCCCAAGAGGCACCAAACAACTTAGTCTGAAAGTGGTACTTTATTGCTCTTTTAAACTCACGCACAGATATTTTCATGGGCCATGTACAAGTAGAATACGGTACACGTTACTCTCAATCTAGGAATTCGCTAAGGTTGATTAGAAACTTAAAGAGTATTGATTTGATTAACTGTAAATTCAGAGCAACTTGACATTTGGATCACCTACATTTTGAGTCTTAAGCCATCTTCTGAGATGTTTCTAAGAAGTACTTTCTACACCAGATGGACATGATTTGACTAGGCAGACGTTTCTTAGACCAGACGTTTTTTTTATTTGCGTGTAATGCAATACACCTCTCGTGTCCCCGGATAAAAGAAAAACGCGCCCACTTCGTTCGAATGAGTTTTCTGCCAAATATATTTACTGAACCAAATCAAAATGAAGCAACCGCTCTTGTGTAACTGACTGGGGCTTGGGGGGGGGGGGGGGTGTCGGAGAGAGGGAGGGATGGGGGCGAGAAAACACTACCAGCTGGTAAGAAAATCAATTGAGTACCTAGACAAATGTGTGGGTGTTATCTTCCCCCTTTTTTTTTTTACCTCCTAACAATACTTGATGCTCAAAATGAATGGTTGTAATGTTGTTTGAAATATTACTATTAGCCTACTTGTTTTAGCCGACATGATCTTTCTGTCGTTTGTTGTTTCTTTAACATGCGTGACTAGGTATATACATTTAGAAAAGACAAAAAGACAGAGAAAGATTAAGAGAAAGAGAAAAAGAAAGAAGGATAGATATAGAGAGACAGAAAGAAAGAGAAAGAGATAAATATGGAGAAAAGAGAAAGAAAGAGAGAGAAAGAGATAAATATGGAGAAAAGAGAAAGAAAGACAGAGAAAGCGAGCGAAAGCGAACGAGCGAGAAAGAGAGAGATGAAATAGAGAGAGGTCTAGAAAAGAGAGAGAAAGGAAGAGAAAAAGAGAAAAAAGATTTTAGAGAGAGAGAGAGTGAAAGAGAGAGTAAGAGAGAGAAGAAGAAAACGTTTTACTACTTGGTTGTAAATTTAATTTCTACAACGGTCGTGAGTAAACAAAATCATCGTGCCCTTCAAGCCGTCCATTGGTCAGTTCTCCTTCGGACTTTATGCAGATGAAGTGGTCATCCTTCCACTCTTCAGCCGGACTCGATTCGTTGAGAATGGGTCGGATTTCACTGAAACTGCGGGCTAAGCTTTAGAGACTTCCCCACCTGGTTAAGTCTGACATTGGTCTCCTTTAAATTTGATTTACTTATGTTTATTTAACCGTATATTTATATATTTGTTGCTACATCTCAGGAATTACAACAGCTAAAGCTTTATCATTTTATGGCTCTTATTAATCAAGGGTCATGACTCACATTTTTTAAAAGTTATTTACGACGACGTTACGTTTTTCAATGTAACCTTCTTTATGCTTCTGATTGGGACAAACTATTTAAATGTATATTCTGCTTATCAACTTCTGCATTATTCTTCCTATTCATTTTTTTTTTTACTTTTTATTTGTATTTTCTTTGTATCTTTTGAGATAGGTTCATTTGAAATAAGGCAAGCTTGCTCATACGTTATCTACGTGAAAATTCCTATGTATACAATTATCTATCCTTTTTTTAATTGAGGTAAATTGACCAATGATCGTTCTTTTCTTGTTTTCGCTATTTTAAATTTGTGTAAAGTTATTCTATGATCAGGCAAGGACACGAGCCCATTGCCTTCCACGGGTGACAATCTAAAACTTATATATATATATATATTGTCTGACCCCCTCCCACCCATCCCCCGTCCAGAGTAAAAACTCCCGGGAAAGCCCATATTATGTTTTATCTAAACAAGAACCTAAATTGTTAGCATTAAAACCATATTATTTATCGAATTGTAGCTACAGAAATAAAAGTTGCAATAACAATTTACAAATAGAGACCATTGTTATAAAAAGAAAAGTTAGTTTTGTTTAACTGCGCTCAATGAATTATAAACCTTTGAAGGAAAATGTATATTTTTATATAAACGAACCCCCCCCCCCCCCCCCCCCCCAATAAAAACAGGAAAAAAAACTTTACACTTTAAAGCAGTTGTAAATACGCCATATCGGATAAACTTAAAGCAAGGACATTTTTTTTTTAAATACGTTAATCAACATTTAAAAAAATTTAAGTTTTCTAATAACTTCGTCAAATCAAAGGTTGTTTGTCACTTTTTGGTCATTTTCGTTGTTTAACAAATATTTATGAATTAAATTTAATGAATTCTTAATTTATTTAAACAAATGCATCTTTTGAATAATAAATATTGCATAGGCCATAATATTGTCTCTGTTAATTAAAGACTTCAACATTGAAGTTCATAGTTTGGATGTTGCATGTTTAACTTTATGCACGGAATAAAAGAATTATTTTTTGTTAAATGTTTTAAGAAAGACTCCAAAAAGTCTTGCAGTTTCGAAATTAAAAACAAACAAAATAGCCTGATATGTAAATAAAAAAATATACACATTAAATATTGCCATGTAGGCCTATAATCATAACGTTAGAACATAGAACATGTTGTTAATGTTTTTTTTCTTATCAGTTCCATTTACCTATATCACAGCATAAGTCAAAACAACTGTATTATATCATATATTAACTTATACCGTATTGTATAATATATTTTGTTACAGACGCTTTTTCTATACATAAGATTATTGTATGGTACGCTTATCCATGGTTTGATTCTAGTCTTGCATATTGATAATGGTTTTTAACAGTGTTATGTTGTTGATTTTTCTGGTTTGATCAGACAACCGATTCCATGGCACGATGCTACATGGAAAGAAAGATCATTTATTTGCGTATTTTCTTGCATGCCAAACACGAAATGCCTGTCTTTATAAGAATTGCATTAAGACAACGTATAACTAAAAAAAAATTTAATCTGTAGTCTGTGGATTAGACTTTATAAAAAGTGCAGATATATTATATACAAAAGAAAAAAATGCAAAGGCCTATATAAGCTACAGATAGAAATTGTCTAAACTACAATGAACAAAATGCTATTATAATAAATTTACTGAAAACATTTAGGAAAACAATTTAAAATAAATAATGTAATCGTGTTAAAAGAGGCATTACTTTTTATTTAACAACAGTTTAGACTATCCCTGGCTGAGAATCGAACACCCGTCTAAAGCATGCGTCTAACACATAGGTTCTCAACAGGGGCGATATCGCCCCCCGGGGGCGGTGAAAAGCTTTAGGGGGGCGCTGACTTCCCGGGGCGATTGGGGGCGGTGAAGGGCAAGTGGGCGGTAAAAGCGTACCTGATATATTTTAACACCTCAGCTATTTGAATCGATTAGTTTTTGGAGGATGAAATGTGATGTAATTGCAAGTGCTGCTATATATCTGATATCCCCCAATAGTATGCCTACATATTATTAGATATTAAAAAGAAATAGGAATCGCAGTGACTTTTCGATGAAGTAGGGGTCAGTATTTGGCGAATATAGTGTGCGACCGGCTGGTCCTGTGGTTGGTTCACCGGACTGTCAACCCTGCTGACCGATCACAGTCGCCTAACATATGATAATATTAATGATATTTTGATCTCAGTTTAACCGAGATGTCCTTAATGTATTTTAGACTATGCAGCATGTTTCAGCACTGTAGTTAAGCGGAATAGATAAGTAGTAATCATACAAACTGGGTAGTTATTGTAATGCTTGAAAAAATACATATAAATTCTTTAGTCATATAATATTTATATAATTTTCAAATACTTTTTACAGTTCGATCATTTCAAAGTTATAATTTGTAAGCTATTTATTTTTTATAAAAGAAAAAACAAAAAAACAGAAATAGACATCTATTAGCTCAAATAAAACGGCTATTTATCTCCCTTTAACTCAAAAATGTTTCCACATTTGATTCAATAGTGATGCCGAACAAGTTCTGTTTAGTAATATAACAAATAGTACTGATTATTAGACCTAAGGCTTTTGCAACCGAAATTGAAACGAAAATAGACAAATAGCTAGCAACACACCAGGCAAACGATTCACATTAATATTGATTTATTTAAAGCTTTTGTTAAGGCAATTTTTTTATCTATTAATTCTTACATTATGTTTCCTTTTCAGTTTTTTTAAAGATAATTAATCACACAAAAAGTATAGTCGGCAAAAAAAATTGCGGAAACTAAAGTTCAGATGGGCGGAAAGGGGGAAGCGGGCTAAAAGAAAGTTGGGGGGGGGGGGGGGGGGGGGGCGGTGAGCAAACACATTTTTAAAAGGGGGCAATAAGCCGAAAAAGGTTGAGACCCTATGGTCTAACATAAAATTATTACATTTTACTTACTGAAAACATTTTAGAAAAGCTTTAAGTCCTCAAATTCTTTACAATCTTTAAAAAAAAGTTATATTAATGGAAATTAACAAAAAGAACATAAAGTATGAAACGGTTATCAGTGGGGAATCGAACCCAGGTCACCTATATGGCAGTCGGATAATCTAACAACTCAACTAGAAAGGACGCATGCCGAAAGCGCGATCGCAAAAGAAAAATCTGAGACAATAAGGTCACATGTCTTTAAATCAACCAATGGGGATAGGAATCCACACACACATCGTACCTTATATTCAAATATTTAGATAGCATGGTATATAGTAGAAGAAACTAAAACAAGATAGGATCACTATAACATTTTGAGGTTACCAAACATTACGTTTTAAAAGCCTAATTTCTTTGTTTTAATTAGAGACCGACCGAAATTCGGTTTCGGCGCCAAAAATAGGCAAAAAGTCTTTTTCGGTGTGGTTTTGGTTTTGGCCGAAGCCAAAAAGTTAGTTTTCGGTTTGTTTACGGTTTCGGCCGAAATTGATGTTGACTTTCGGTCGTCAGCCGAATATCTATTTAAACTTTCAAAATTCAGACTGCTACTCTATTGCTGCATCTATTACTCTTACTGATACTCTCATTTAGATAAGCTGTTGTGAATTAATTTGTGTGAAGTAGGGATGTTAAACAAAGACCGGAATTCAAGTGGAATTCATTCATGAAATCATTCATAACTGTGTCCCACGATTTATTTATCTTTTTATCTCGAACAAATATTTTTAAACCCTGTTTGATTCGCACAAAACAATTCATGAACATTTTATTCGTTGCAAACACTCTTTTGTCAGAGGAGCCTAATATGCCTATTATTTGTTTTTTCTTTTTCGAATCCCGAATTACAACAGCAAACGCAGATGTCAACGCTAGTCGTCGGCACAGCTATTTGATATACGTATTCGAAAAGAAACAAAAGCTGGAATTTTCTATTTACCTATTTTTCGGCTACGGATTCGGTTTCGGGCGAAAGTCAGTTTATTACATTCGGTAAGGTTTCGTTTTCTGCCGAAACAAAAAAAATGGTTTCGGTCGGTCTCTAGTTTTAATAGTATTCAATCTTAGGATCTATTCTCCATTAATCTTTAATTAGATATTATAATAAAGACTTTAAATTCAGTCTATTTCTAAAATATGGCAGTTAATAGCGTTGCGTTATAATTACATGTTTATCTTATTTTGTAAATGTGGAGTACAAGAAAAAAACCTTTTAACAAAGACCATTTATCTTTGCGATTAAATAAATATACATGTTTTAAAATCTATTAAGATAGTTTTTTAAAAAAAAAAACTAAACTAAAATGTAAAGAGTTCGATTAAAAGTACCACTGAGCTAAAATGGTTAATAAAACTGATTTTAAAAGTAGTTATTTGAATATAGAATAGGTCAGACAAGGAGAAGTAAAATTAGCAAAACAAAAACAATTCCAAAATCTTAACAGTAGGCTGTATGGCAGTCAATTATACTAGATCTATTCTGTTGCATGGTCAACTTATAAAATTCAGTTCTTGACATCCAAAAGTGATTAACGGGAACCCGTGGACAAAACTCGTCAAGTGGCTGGATTGGTTTACTGGAAGTTATATAGTTAAATAGAGAGAAAGAGAGAGAGAGAAAGAGAGAGAGAGAGAAAATAAGAGAGAAAGAGAGACATGTTCTCGATGATCTGTTTTATTTAATAGGGAAACATGATGTTTCAGCTTCCACAACTACCCCGGGGTCATGGTGTCTGGAAACAAAAAAGTGCATTAATTTGTATTCATCAAATCTAGAAATACAACAAACAGAACAAAGAGAAATAGAACACACAAACAAATATCCATTTCTTGAGGGGGGAAATTGAGAAGATAAAATAATGGTTGATGTCATATATAGCCTGACTTTTACATGTATCGTGTTGGCATAAGCGATAAAATATATTGTATAACCTTGGAGAAAGATGGTTCCATTGGAAAAAGAACTAAGCTTATGGATGAGTTTTTGAAGTTATAGCTATTTACCAAGATCCTTGAACCTTTCAAATTGCATGACTTATAGGACTTCCTTTTATCTTCTCAACAACAACGACAATTACAGTTAATGTATGTATTGTCTTGTGGCGCGTTTATTCTATTTAATAGTTTACGATATACCATGTGCAATGTAGAAATCAGCAGTATGTCAATAAAATCAATAACTCTTTTCTCATTTTTCTAGCACTAATACTTACTCGGAAACGAATCGTGAACGGTGAAATAATAATAAAACTGCTCTATTACACAGTGTGTTTACACTATGCCACAGATTTATTGTAAAACGATGTATAAGCATTCTTAGTTGTTTATTTTGTTGTTGTTTTTTGGGGTTAGGAGCCTTTTTCTTAAAAGTTATCTCCTCATAGCGTCAAAACATGGCTACGCCACTGCTGTTTTGAGCCAGTCTGTCTCCAATATAGGTGGCAGCAATAACGTATTGAACAAGGATTATACACGAAAAACATACTTTTTTGTTTGAATTAAACTGGAAAAAAAAACAAAGGAGAAATTTGAACATTAGGTGGACTACCTACTACTGGTATACTAAAGGGGTTGCTTTTTACAAACCCAGGGCTATTAGCCCAACTATTTGTTATACAACTCGACAGTTCCCAATGCCCGGAGAAAGTTAATAGGTAGGACTAAATAATCCTTACCCACAGAGGGAAACAGATGTACACACACACACAGACACAGACACAAACATCGTTTAAAAGTAATCAGTCAGTCTTCATACTAATGGTAACACTAAGTCTTAGACGCCAACACATTATAATTTGATTAATATAAAAATTATTTCTAGCTATACAGATAAATCAGACGATAAAACTGCAGTTTTGTGTTGCTGGTATTTCAAATATAAAGTTTCAAAAAAAATAATTAAATTTAGAAATAAATTAACAATGAAAAAACAAACAAATAGAAAACCGTTTGTACTATTGTTACTTACGAAACTCATTCGATTGGTAGGTAGGGAGGGAGTGGGGAACGAATAAGAAAGACAACAAGAAGTTTGTACTTCGGTTTTAAAATAATAATTAATTATTAAATCTGTCATCTTGTTCTTATTCCACTATGTTGTTTTACATTACATGTCCGCCTACTCTAGATTAACCCAATCATGTGCGAAATAAACCATGTACGTTATTTGTACCTTGTTCTTCAATTACAAAATTAGTATTTTAAAGGATGTTAAGTTTTTGGTATTAATCTGACCCATGTATATGCCCGACAAGAGAGAGACCCTACGCAAGGAGAACTCGTAAATGTGTTTCAATTCTTATCTTAAGGTCAAACTTTATAAATACCATTGCGTTGTATATCTAAGTCTAAGTTGATTGTTTTAATACATAATAATTAAGCTATGTGTTATAAGGAGTCTAAAAAAAGCACAAGATAACAATTATCACAAATCAACCCCATATTTGAGATTAATTATATATGCATTCTATTTTTAGTTCGTTAATTATAAATTGTTATGGACATATTATAAAAATAATAAAAGTAACGTTTTTTAATCAATCCATCAAATATCATGGATTAGAAAACTTTAAGGGAGTACGTGTGGACGAACAATATAGATGTACTGTTTCTTTGCATATACATCTTATACATTTAAAGAAATGCCCAAGGCCTTGTAATACACACACACACACACACATACAATTCTTTCAGTATTTATTATTTTGATTATACATAATGATATTAGAAACCGTTTCCTACTTAGTGCAGCTGGTTTTGCCAAGTTTATCTATACAGACTTGCTATATAATAGATGCTTTAAAAGTGTAAATGTCTGATACTGTTCTAAGGACACTCCTTGTACTTTATGTGCGACTATGGGGTTCATTTAACTATAATCATTACTCGACTGAGCTGTTAAACAAAAAAAGCTTACATTCTTTACTAAGTATAAACTACATGTATACTTAATGTTTAAGACCCGACTTAATAATATAGCCAGGTAGAGGGGGGGGGGGGGGGGGGAGGATTCTTAGTAGAATCTAAGTGCTTTGAGAGTATGTAGATTGTTTCACTTTAAAAATTACTTCTAGCCAGTCATTTCTGTTAGCCGCTAGCCAAATGTTCAGTTTGTAGTGTTCATTTGTGTGTGGACAATGAAAAAATACTGGTCCGTTGTGGACTAAGGTCTAGACCATAGGTTCTCAACAGGGGCGATTTCGCCCCCCCCCGGGGGGGCGGTGAGAGGCTTTAGGTGGGCGCTGACATTCCCGTGGGCGATTGGGGGGGGGGCGGTTAAGGGCAAGTGGGCGGTACAAACGTACCTGATATATTTTAACACCTCAGCTTTTTGAATCAATTAGTTTTTGGAGGATGAGATGTAAACGCAAGTGCTGCTAAATATCTGATATCCCCCAACAGTATGCCGACATATTATTATATTATTAAGAAATAGGAATCGAAGTGACTTTTCGATGAAGTAGGGGTCAGTATTTGGCATATATAGTGTGCGGCCGGCTGGTCCTGTGGTTAGTTCACCGGAATGTCGCCCTAACATCTGCTAATGTCAATGATATTTTGATCACAGTTTAACCGAGTTGTAATCAATGTATTAAAAGCTGTGTCAATTGCTAACATTTATTATTAAGCGGTATAGATAAATAGTAATCAAACAAACTGGGTAGTTATTGTAATGTTTGAAAATATACCTATAAATTCTTTAGTCATATAATATTTATATAATTTAAAAATACTTTTTACAGTTTGACCATTTAAAAGTTATAAATTGTAAGCCATTTATTTTGTATAAAAGAAAAAAAAAACACAGAAATATTAGCTCAAATAAAACGGGCTAATTATCTCCCTTTAACAAAAAAAAATGTTTCCACATTTGATTCAATAGTGATGCCGAACAAGTTCTGTTTTGTAATAATATAACAAATATTACTGATTATTAGACCTAAGGCTTTTGCAATCAAAATTGAAACAGAAATAGACAAATTGCTAGCATCACACCAGGCAAACGATTCGCATTGATTTATTTAAACCTTTTATTAAGGCAATTTTTTTATCTATTAATTCTTACAATATGTTTCCTTTTCAGTTTTGTTTAAAGATAATTAATCACACAAAAAGTCTAGTACGCCTAAAAAAATTGCGGAAACTATAGTCCAGATGGGCGGAAGGGGGGGGGGGAGTGGGCGCTAAAAGAAAGTTTGGGGGGGGGGGCGGTGAGCGGAAAAAAATTGTAAAAGGGGGCGGTGAGCCGAAAAAGGTTGAGAACCTATGGTCTAGACTATGCGAGGAATTTGAGAAGAACGTTGCATATTTTTTTGTGGGCCCCGAGCTAATATATATATTTGGTCTCTTATGGCATTAATTTTTTTGATTTTTTTTTTTTTTTTTTTAAGGGACTTTATTTATATCATAATTGAATTTAATAATAATTGGAAATGGGCCCCTGGTGGATCGTTTGATAACATCGGGATATTTACGTCTCTGAGATTGACCTTTTGTCTTCGCATATATTATCTTGTTTTGGTTTTTCATTCTTGTCGATTGTATTTATTAAATACTGCTGAACAATACAATATATATATATATATATATATATATATATATATATATATATATATACACGCTACGCTTGTCAGTAGATATAATAATATATCTATTATATTTTATAATATAAATTATTTATATATATATATATATATATAAATTAAATAAGCTTATATAATATAATAATATTTTAAAGTACACTATGTGCATAGATGTGTTATCGTGTCATTCCAATTAAACAGTTCATGTTGCTATGCTTTATGCGTTAGTATGTATGTGTCCGAGGGTTATGTGTGCGCTTGTGTTTGCGAGTCCGTCGCTGTGTGATTGCGTATCTCCCGTTTAGTAAATAATCTACAGCGCCTCTATATTTCCAGCTAAGTACAACTATAGTCAATGTTGCCCAACTCTATTTGGAAATACGAAGAGACTTTGGACTAACGCTAACCTCGCGGCATTGGAAAATAGAAAGCAATCAATGTAAGAAATATACCTTCTGTGCACAGGACTAAAGGAAATCAGCAGCGCCCAACCGTTCGGGTCAACTTTATCAAAGCAAATTATCTCACGTTTCTCTTAAAAAACATTTTTCATGGTTTTATTGAAAAAAAACTATGTCTTTTCATCTTTGAAATATAATTGACTGTTGGTCTTATCCGCTGTTTCTTGCATTAGATTTTTCTCTCCCACGCACAGGACGACTTTGAGACGCAAGACAGCTGTTTAAAAAAAAAAAAAGTGTAAATTCCTGTAAGGGCCAAAGATTTACTCCTATATTTTACGGCATTGTCAGTCAGGTCATGCTGACCCCGTCGTCTGATCTAGATACAAGTAAACATGCGGAATAATTCATCCGCACTTTACCTGATGACGGCTTGAAGATCATTTGGCGAGCGAAATACTAACCTACAATGTATAGATTGGGTTTCAAAGCTGTCTGTGAGTATTGAAATGATGTGTAGCCGTATTGGCATAAAAAATATTGTTGAAATTGCGTCACGTTCTTGGCTATTTTGAGAATCGGTAAGCCATTTTTTTTAAAGTTTCTCATATTTGAAAAAAAAAGAGAAGATTACAAACTGTCATCATTATATTGTCCAAAGGCTATTCTGTTGGTTTGCCGAAGAGAAGAGTTGTTAGAGAAAGCATTCAAATTTCTTGCCACAAAAAGATGGTCCATCAGCCTAGAATTCTAATGTTTGCCAGAAGGTCCTTGGTTAAACCAATAGATTAAGTAAAGTACTCTTCGGACAAAACTGATAATAGGGTTGGTGATGCAGCGTTCATAGGTTTCTGTGACCATGGCTAATGAGGGGTGTTGTGGCCAGCACGATGCCCAGCCGCCTTTACTTTACCCCAACTAGCGTCAGGTACCCATCAGAGCTGGGTAGACTCAAGGGCACACTCAAGTCCCGGAACCTTCGGATAGCCAGTCGAACGCGCTGGCGCTTGGTCACCGTGCCACATGTACTCAGTACAACATCCAATGAGAACTTTGAACGACAATGTTGACAATTTAAAGTGAGGAGACAATGAACAATATTTATTTGCCACATAGTACATAGGTACAATAAAGGCATAGTCAAAAACAAAAGAAAATTATAGCATTTGTCAATAATAAATCTTAACAGTCAATTAAACACTTTTAAAACGCATTATTGTTTTCTTAAATCGCATTATTGTTTTTTTAATACTGTTGATCCCAAACTTCTTCCACTCATGGCGCCTTTTTGTAATGTAAAGTTTTCTCACTGCGCCCTTCCCTGAATACAAGCCCCAATATTCGCGTTTTACCAGATTTGATCAAAAACGTAAAAAAAAACAACAAGTGAATCCTAAATGACATTATGCGTTGACTTTATTTACATCTTGTGTACGTAGGAACTGCCTTACTCAAGACAGGATATCCCCCCTCCCACATCTCGGTCTTCTGAACGTACCTCTTCTCCCTGCTGAGACAGATAATTGTATTGTCCAGAAACGGAGTTCGCTGTCCACAAGTCCCACGAGTCTTGCTGGGGTGTCTCTCATCAATCTCCGTTTTAACGTAAACTTTCTCTATGATGGCGAGGGCGGGGTGGTCATGTTCGCAATCGTCTTATTCATGTTAATTAATTACAAAAATGTCTGACCTTCCAGATATGCTAATTTTCTAAGCCTCGTAGTTTCAATTCTGTACGCTATCTAAGAAACAGTTGAAGTTTAGTGAATTAAAAGACGTAGTGTGCTTGTAAATCACACTTTTCATATCATCTTGATTTATTGGTAGAC
This sequence comes from Anisus vortex, assembly GCA_949126835.1. Classification (NCBI taxonomy): domain Eukaryota; kingdom Metazoa; phylum Mollusca; class Gastropoda; family Planorbidae; genus Anisus; species Anisus vortex. Next base: position 17,316,953 of record OX421502.1, on the reverse strand, counting down.
GGAAGATAAAAGATGTATGCACACACAAGAAATGTGTGCTAAAAAGGTCATCAACCACTAGTTAAAAAAGCACCAACAAAGAAATGTACGAATGTATACTAAGATTCTATAATGGTATCTGAAATAAGAAAGGACAGACTACGCTTGGTTGGTCACTTGGGGAGAACGCCGAATATCAGAGGGGTAAAGGTGATGATATAGCCCCAACATCTTAAAGAAAAACAACCAAAGGACATACCCAGTTAAGAATAGATGGACGATGCTGCAACCCACCTAAAGCAGTTGTCACGTGCGAAATCAGCTACTGACGTATAATGATATTTTTAGAAATGTAATATTATACATTCTTTTTATTCACATCCCTATTGGATCTCACAAGGTTGTATAAGAATTATTATTGATGTTATTAGAGTAGATTTGATGTTTATTTGGCTCTTATGATGTTCTTTCTATGTATGAAGTGAATTAGATAAACTGTACCTTAATATATAGGAAATCCACAATCCTGTTTGAATGATTAAACACAATTTTATTCCAACAAGTTGAGATGATAAATATAACAGTAACACAGAATACATGTACCAATATTATATGATGAAACTTAATCAGTTGAGATTCTTCTATATCGTACTAAGCCGTAATCCTATCTTTAAGAAAGTGGTCAAAAACAGTCCTCACACATTAGCGCCCAAGCTAGAACTCAAACTAACGATCTTCAACCCTCGTGCATATGACGTATTTAATGCTATGACGTAGTGTCTAGACATATACATGTTTTATTCCTAACACGGAAACATTTCGGGTTTAAGATTATTTCTTTTTAACTTTAGTTAATAATAATAGAACCAATATAATTATGGAAATAAAACTACTTTTGTAACACAGTACAAACTATGGAAGATTAAAACCTCAAATAGGTCTTTGTAGAAGTGAGTGTCGAAGAAGGCCAAAGCTCTCCGTTTGCTGTACTACCAAGGAGATAAACAGATGACATCCTCTGGTTTTGAGAGAATTCTAAAATCATGTAAAGTGCTTTTTCTCTGACTAGATGTCTATGTCGATTTCGATGGTAATTGACAATAATTTACAATGGCATACCCAATTCATTGCCTTTTTAAATCACTAGCTTATAATAACATATCTATCTTTGTCTAATTTTCCTCAAAATCTAATTTTGAAGATTTACATAACGAATCTAAATGATGGCAGCTGGGCACAAAATTGGCCTACAATTTATCATTGTCTCCCACGACTACTGAAGCTTGCATTTCAAATTGTCTCTCTTTCAATTGCTAATGGAATTTTAAATGAACAATAAAAATAATGATGATGTTTAATTATATGGCTCGTGTTTCAATGCTATTGAATTTAGCATGCTCAGCACGCTTTCTTTCCACAAGTATTCAGTTGCCGATGATAAAACGGGCATAAAACAAAAACATTAATCAAAGAGAAAGGTTTCAAAATTCTTCTTAAAGAAATCTTTTGTTTCAGAATTTCTCAATTTCTGAGGCTTGCTATGAGTACGCCGAAATTTCAAAGTAGCGCTCACCAAACGACTTCTTTTTCGTGAGCGCCCAACGAGGCTGGAAACTTTGAGTAGAGACACCTTAAACATTTATGATTAATTCAAGCTGCTTAAAGTTTATTCCTCCAAGATTTTTTCATAGACGTGTAGACTACTTTTTTTTATCAATACACTCGTGTCTGATCTATTCATCAGCTTTCCCATCATGTGCAAGCTGCCGTCCTGCATGCGGAATCTAATTAACTCGTTTTGTTTACTACTGTTTCTTCTTCCTCTCACTTTCATTTTGTTTGTTTTTTTTAACTCTTGTTGTTAAGCAAAGAACATTTTCTTCCTGTGCAAAATTAAATTAAATAAACCAGATTAACTTCTCAAATATTCAAAAGAACAGACACACACACACGCACACACAAAATATGATTGGATTATATTTTTGTTACAAAATATTTTTGAGTGGAAGAAAAGAGGGGGATTTATATTTTCTTATGCATTATGTCCTATTGTAGGACAATTTTTCTCTTCATGGAGAAGAGAAAATCAATTGATTTTTTTGATTAGATAATTTTAAACTTTGCTTTTGGATCAAATTAGCGTTAGATTGTATAGTTAAACAAGCAATAACAATGTTTATACGTGTGAGGCTAGTGTCCGCTGGCAAACGGGCTTTCTCCTACGCGTTACCGTCTACTTGAAATCACCTCCCACTACAGCTTCGCCAGAGCCCTAGCTTAGACACCTTCAGGAGCCGACTGAAGACTCACCTATTTCGTTAGCAGTATTTGCGTAAACATATTTACATTTTCGTCTGTTGTTCGTTGGCTGTATTATGTAACTGTCGTTTCAGCGCATAGGACTGTTATCAACGGGATATGCGCCATTTAAGCACCATTATTATTATATATATTATGGGTATTCTTTTTTTTAAAATTCTTCTTTGTTTTGATTATATAGACTCTGGCAATAGGTGCGTAAGTAAAGTTCCCAAATTGATCGTAGGACCGGTGATGCAGCGTTCATCCTTTTCTGTGGCCACGGCATACTAGGGGATGTGTGGCCAGCACAATGCCTAGCTGCCTTTACCTTACCCCAACTAATGTCAGGTAACCATCCGAACTGGGTAGACACCTTCCAGTCCCAGGAACAAATCCTAGCCTTCACAAGGATTCGAACCTAGAACCTTCGGAACGCCAGTCGAACGCGATGATGATCAGCGTCTCTGCCATATCGAGATACTAAACCATTAACTTAAATTTTAAATTACCTGATGAGTTCCTGACATAAATATGTGAATCTGTTTTACCTCGCCTCACTAGCGCGATGGACCTATGCACTTGAGGCCGACCGAAATTCGGTTTTTGTTTCGGTTTCGACGCCGAAAGTAGGCAAATGGCCTATTTCGGCGTAGTTTCAGTGTCGGCCGAAACCAAAAAGTTAGATTTCGGATTGCTTTAGGTTACGGCCGAAACTGATATTGACTTTCGGTCATGAGCCGAATAGCTATTTTAACTTTTTAAAAATTCAACATATAATATGTGTATATACAATTGTATATTACATGTTCTATGGTTTACTTAAATAGTGTACACATAAACTAGTTAATATTGCACACAAATGTGCAGTCCTTTTACATATTTTGTTTGGAATTTCGGTTTATCTTTCGGTTTATCTTTCGGTTTCGACCGAAAGTCAATTTTATAACTTTTGGTACGGTTTCGTTTTTGGCCCAAAACCAAACAAATTTGGTTTTTGTCGGCCTCTACTCTGCACCTACATGTTCTGAATAAAGAACCTTCTTTCATTACAAAAAACGTAGGTCTAAAATTAAACAAAATTATCTTTTTGCTAACAATAATTTTTCACAACATCAGCAATATGAAAAATAAAACTCTTTCGTTATATTTTCTCCAGACATATTAAAATTTGTAATAATAATAAATAAATATTTTTTAAACTCTAAGAAACTGACAGAAAAAGAATATGCGAAAGACAAAACTTTAAAGATATATTAAACTATTGTCTATAAAAGCGATGACTCTCAGAAACGTAAGATAATATAGTTTCCATTTGGTGTAACCTGATGAAATAGTCGTCCATAATGAATAGCAATATCATTTTCAGGCATAATATTACCAGGGAATAAGTTAAATCGTGCGTGCGTATTAATATTTTTAAAAATCCCTTTGCTACTTATTTATCTACTAACTATTTGTCTTTCCAAGGAAAGAATTTTTATTGTCAGAGAAATTTAAGTAAATAATGTAAACTTTAAACTAGGTCTAGATTAAAATGTCTTGAAAAATGTTTAAATGTCTTGACTTTGCTGTTGCTAATTGTGGTTTATTTGAGATCTATGCTCTATACACACCAAATAGGTTTTGTAGGCATTTAAATGAAACTTCTTAAAAGTATAATACTTTGATTAACATCCATTATGATTATAAATTGTCTTATTCCTTACAAGGTACAAAGATGGTTCATTTATTTGTCTTCTATTATATTATATACAGTTTTAATTTGCATTGTTTGGCCATCACAATATTGTCAGATACCCATGAGAACCTCCGGTACCCATGGGCCTCATCGCTGGCGAAGAGTGGAAGCCACCAATACGCATGCATCAAGAGTACACCTATGTGCTAACGTATGGGGGACAGCCCCTTCTTCGCCACCGAGAGCCTTCGCTCTCATTGCATTAGAGAGCCTCGGTGGGGAGGAAGGAATGTGTGCAGCGTCTCCGCGTCAACTCCGCCCTGGTGCCTGGATGACCATACCTATAGTATGGGATTTGCACTACCGGACGACATTGCAGATATACGTGGCCAGCCACCACGATAATGATCCTAGGAGAATTCCGAAGTGGGAGAAAGATAGTACATGTGGTTGTAGCTGGCGCCCGGACAGAACCTTGGCATGCCCCCACCCTTCGCCCCATGGTTCACTCCTGAACAACGTTACGCTCAGGACAAAAGAGCTGCAAGCCTCCTCCGTTTGTTAAGGCAAATTAACCCTTCCCGTACCGACCTACTTCTATCTATGCTGCCTTCAGTTCCGCTATATACGCGCCCGGGACTGTAAGGGTTAAAAAAAAAGACACACATGAGAACGAGTTGGAGTCGGGAATACTCAATAAAAATAGGGAAAATAAGAAAGTGAACTTTTATATTTTTCTATCACGAACTATCTTCAAAAATATAATAACAAAAACACAACAAAAGCAGCAGAAAGTTTTGAGTGGATTCAAAGCAACGTTTTTTTTTCTTAAATTAAGAGACACCTCATAAACAATGCGCATAATTAAATTCTGAATTGCATGGCGTGATCGAAGATTCTTCACCTGGTCCGACATGTTTCCTGAAACATTTCATTCACGTCCTTCTGGCCTTTTCCACGGCCTCTTTATTTCATTAGCTTTCACTTAACAAGACACGACCTTTTCGCAACATTTTGTTGTTGTAGTTTCAGTTATTGTTGTTGTTCGTGAAGCTGTAGCTAGCATCCGTTTCGAGCACTGCCCTCGACCCACGCCTCAAGTTCAAGCGGTCCGGACGCATAATTGATCGCGTTAATGGGAGACTAGTATGTTATATAACCATGTGGGTGTTTTGGTACATCAGCACCCCCCCCCCCCCCCTTCCATCTACAGCAATATCAAGAAACGTAAAAAACTAAAGTGGAGACAACTCAAAACAAGGGAAATAATCTTATAATAGACTTTTAAAAAAAAAAAAAATTTGCATCATTACTATTACAAAAGAACAGTGGAAGCCTAATTTATGGTAGAGGGATATATAGAGGCTGCAGACAGTCAAGAAAAATATAAACAGTTCCTGTTAATATGCAGAAGTATATTGTAAATAAATCAACGATTAAAGAGTATCATGGTGTCATGTCACGACTTTTCGTGCGGTTAGTACTCCGGACAGTTAACCTGACGACATGCATTCTAGCCCTGCTGCCGTCCAATTCCTTGCGCCATGTAGTAGTTTTGGACCACGGACGTAGTAATCTTCTATCTAGCAGGAACATCTGTAAACTTATAAGACATTTCATCAACTTTTTTATACTTCTTATTGGGTTGCTGGAGAAATCGAACTTGGAATTAGAATATTAGTACTGAACTGTGCGGTGGTTTTGACGTGTGCCAGTTCTCCATATAATATAGTTTGTCATTAAGAATGGATTCTTTGGGACAGACGATTGGCAGGTCTGAATGTGTACATAAGGCAGATCTGAAGATCATGTTCTGCATTTTTGTCGCGCTGTGCCACAATGACATGTTTCACTGGCTCCAATGAGTATTTAATTTACGAAATATATGTAAATTCAACCTGTTAAGTCTTGTCTTAGGTTTAAAGTTTATCCTGTTCTAGGTTAAAAGTTGTTGTTTTTTTACTTGCGGTTTGAATGCAGGCTAGATCATATTTGAATTACATTTTCTATTGACAAAATCTACTTATTTTAAAGTCTTTGTCAAAATTGAAAAGAAATTGAAACTTCTCTAAGTTTTCTGAAAAAAAAACAACACTTATTTAGATAATGGAACAGTTTATTTTCTCAAAGTGGTAAAATTGTTAGAAATTATTTTAAAACTTATTAAAATACTAAGAACATGCTATTCATACAAAAATGTACGTATGTAACGATAAATAATTAGGAGATTTTCTATCTTGTGACATGCGGACAGGAAATGATGATTTGCATGAACCAGTGAGAAACGCCATTATTGTTACATCATTAAATACAATACTAATAATTATTATTCATGACTAAACTTAAAACCACAGTGATGCGTAGGACGCAATAACAAACTGGCCTCAGCAATGACGGGTGAACATTAAAGTCAACTAGTTTACTGGACAACGTCTCCTGGGGAGAGGGGTGGGTAAGGCAATTCTATTTGAACCCATGACTTTCAGAATAGATAGAATGCCAGCTAGACCACAGCGTCCTTAAAAGGATGATTGCAAACCTTTTAAAATCTTTTCGGTTTTCTTTGTCTTTCAGGTGAATTCTTCACAATCACAATGCAACTATTGGCCCGCGCGCGGGCCACAACGCTCCATCAAACCTGGTATTGTGCCCCCCCCCCCCCCCTAGATTCTAACGGCAGTTCTTTTGAATTCACAGTATTAAATCCTCAATAGATCTATACATAATTACCGTGAGTTTGTTTTCTTGACAGCGACAATTTTTATGTATGTGCCAGGGTCAGAGCGACCGGACACAACATAAAATAACAAAAACTAAATACCGAAAGAAACATTACCAACACTGTTTGTTTTGTATATTTAAATTTATATATTTATGTTTATGTTTGTTCTCTATAGGCTCCTAAGCCGAGTTGACTAATTGGGTCAAAATGTTAACTGTATAAATTGGAAACATCCTCCAAAAGACAATTTTATGACTTATAATCATGAATGTGTTGATTTAAAAAATCCAAAATGTTAGATCCAACTATGCAGATAATTGTAACCGTACATAACAAATTGCCGTTTCCGTTCATTGAACTTACTATGTTGAAAGTGAGAGTCTTATGGATTTTCCCCTATTCTGCTGTTGTTGTTTTTTAATGTGGCGAGACCTTTTTTAAAAGTTACGCACCGCAATTTGGCTAGGAGAGTTTGAATGATGTACTTAAAAAAAATACTAGCGAATGACGTAATGTCTATTAAATCATTTCGTTTTTCATTATAGATGTTTGCATTATCCTTTAAAGACCAAGTGAAGAGGTTTTTCTCAAAGGAACGAGATTTGGAATAGCCTCATACGGCAGTGACGTATCACAAGGGAAATAAATAAATAAAAATAGACGCTATAAATCTATATTTAACCATTTTGTTAAAAATAAGAACCGGGAAAAGATTCAAAACATGTGGCAATAGATTCAAAACACGTGACAATATTCATTTTTCCTAGTCGGAATCCTTTATGTTACGTCACTTTCCTATATTGCCGGAAATAAAAACATCTCAAATGGCTACGAGATTTGGAGTAATCATCCGAAAAACACACACATTTAAGTGCAAATATTGAACTAATTACTTAAAATGTATCTTTGATATTTTGTATCAATGTTTTTTTTAAGATTCAGATACTGAATACACTATTTACTATCAAAATCAAATGTTAACTCAATTTTGATAAAAAGCTCTTCACTTGGTCTTTAAGTAAAAGAAACCAAATGTTTAAATTATTTAATAGATTCACGTTGCTATTGAGAACATTCTTTAATAGGCCAATTTACACACTCTATAAATTAAATGATACGAATTATATAGGACAAGTTATAAATGATTTATTTATTATAAATAATAATAATAATAATAATTATATTTGTGTAGCGCTGCCAACAAACATAAGGTCAACAACTAACAAAATGTAAGGTCAGAGCGCATTTAACATACAACTAAGAACACGGATATTACTCTAGGCTAGGAGGCAAAGCTAATTGATGTTTTAAAAAAGACACCAAATTAATGTGACATTAACCGACCTAACCTATAAATAAGACAGTAAGTTTCTAAAGCATGTTAAATGATATCTAAGGTAAATATTGAAATCATGAGTTTTTAAGTTCTTTCTGAAAGTAACAATAGAACTTGTCCGCCTGAGTTGAATGGGAAGTAGATTCCACACCTTCGGACCGAATACTGAGAAGGCTCTAAGGCCAAAGGTCGTCAGAGAGAAACGGGGCTCTTCCAGAATCGATGAGTTGGTAGAACGAAGTGTTCTTTGCGGGACATATGGTGTAATTAGTTCCTTGAGATAGGACGGAATCTCGTTATTAAAAAGGCACTGATGGCAAAGTAGCGCAACTTTATATTCAATTCTGGCTTTCACGGGGAGCCAATGGAGCCGACTCAGGAGAACTGTCACAGAATCACGCCTTGACTTACGCATGACCAGAATACCAGTAGCTTGACAGCAACTATTTGTATATAAATGTCAGTGTCATCGCGACCGGACACAACATAAAAAAACAAAAACTAAATTATACTAAATACCGAAAGAAACATTATCAATACTCATTTGTTGATACAATAAGAAGGACAAAAATTAAATACCGAAAAAATCTTTCTCCATTTAGTTTTTATTGAATTGAAATATTATTATCTACATTTTTTTTATTTACTTTTTTATTGTTTCTGTATTTGTATTTGTTTTTTTTTATTTTTGTTAGTATATTATTGTTAATTTAATATTATTAAAAACAAGTCAAGTCAACACAACTGATCGCTACTTTTTAATACCAGAAGGTTGACTACAACAATTCTAATGCATATGCCAGGGGCAGGGCGACCAGAAACAATAAAAAATAAAAAATAAATAAATACCGAAAGAAAAGTTCTCACCTCGGTTTTTAATTGTAATATTGTCTTTTTTTTTCTTTCTCTCTTACAAAACACATTGTAGTCATTCGTTTCTCCGTCATTTTGACGGGCATAACCACTAGTATTTAAATATTTATTAAGAACGTGTGGCCTTTCTTGTGGTACATCAATTCCTTTGACCGACCGTTGACGGAACATGTCGCACGGCCCCCGGTTACTAAATGTTTGGTTTAAATAAGACCTAGCGCTGGGCTTAACACGGCAAGTTGACAATAAACAAAGGCCGCAAATATTTCTTCGCATTGCTTTTCAACTTTATTTCTACAACCTTCCCCCCCCCCCCCCCCCCCTCCATTCCAAAAACCGAGCATTTTGTATATTATTGCTGAAGAATCTGGTAATGTGGTCTCCATCGATCAAAATCTTAATCCGCGATCCCTGGCAGTCAGTTGGCACACACACACACGGTACGAAAACTGCGCGTGGCTCCCGACATAGTCCCAGGGATCATTGCTCTTCTGGTGTTGTAGGTTTAAGAGGAGGGGTAGGGGGGGTGAATGACAAAATAGCATAGGATTTAAGGAGAGAACGAGAGAGAGAAAGAGAGAGGGAGAGAAAGAGAGAGAGAGAAAGAGAGAGAGAAAGAGAGAGAAAGAGAACGAGAGAGAGAGTGAGAGAGAGAGAGAGAATGATTGATCTGTTGTCATAAGCGTTAGCTCATCTCTCATAACTCTTTGCCCATAACTCGACGTTTAAAAAAAAGCAGTTTCAAAAGCAGACTTTAAAAAAAAAACACCATTTGATTTCAATAAAAAGAAAAGAGGACACTTTTGTAACCTTAAAGACTTTAAAAAAATGTTACACTAAATCAACGTTAAATTTTCAAAAAGTAACAAAACAATAATATCTACAAACTACATCCATAGCATAAAAGAATGTTTAATTTAAATGCCTTTTTTTATTCAAATATTAAATAATTCAGAAAGTTATGTTTGTAGACTTTAAATAACGTTGGGTCGATTTAATTAAAAGTTTTATCTGACAGAAAATAGAATAGTATTCAGTTTCAAGAATTACAACCACTGGTTGTGCAAGTTGTGTCTAACAGAAAATATAATAGTATTCAGTTTCAAGAATTAGAACCACTGGTTGTTGTTTTATTTCCATCGATGTTTGAGGACATTCATCATCCGGTAGCATGCTACAAAAAAAAAAAAAAATAGGTATGAAAAAATATATATAAAAAAAATAACGTAGCACAGAACGGCCATATTTATTTTTAGTATGGAAGGCAACCCAGTTCCCCCTTAGGACAGGATCATAGTTCAGGAAGTGACGCATAATTTCATTGGTGTTGTGGGTGATAATTTTCCGGCCTCTGACTAAATAAAGAAACCTTTTATCGTGCAAGGAATATTTACGGATGAATCCTGTCATTGTAAGTCTTGATGGCTTTTATGTTTTCATAATGGTAGTGGTTTTATGTTATGTTTACAGTGATGGTAAGACACACCTCAGAGGTGTCGTGGAACATTAAAATCATCATGCTACTGTCTAAAATAATTAGTCAAAATTGATATTCCCTTACCACCCCCCCCCCCCTCCGCCTCTCCCTCGTTACTTCGTATGCTAGTTGGGCTGCTGAATTTTTTTTTACTTGACTTAATTGACGTGTTGAAGAAATTATACAATTCGAAATAATATATTCTGCAAATAGTCTGCAAACTCTATAAATGATAATTTTGTTAGGCAGGGATGGGGTAAGGTCACTTAGAGTGATACTAAAAGTGCTTGATTGATCCAAACAAACAAATAGAGAAATGTCACTTTAATTACAAATTGATCGGTATTTTAGCATCAATTAAGTATTAATGAGCATCATTTTTTATTCCCTTTCTATTAGCTCGTACTGTCTGCTTGTCTGCTTGCTTGTCCTGTTGCTTGCTTAGAAAACTTTGCATCGATTTTTCGACACTTCCCGTCGTCCAATCGAGCTGAAACTTAGGCAGCAGACTTGTCCCGACTAACAATACATACTTTCAAATTTTCAGCATCATAGCATTTGGAAAAGTCACTAAAACCTTCGACCAATTTGCGAATCGAATAAAATATTGTACGTAAAACATGCCTGCCTCTACCGGAAGAGACGAAGTAAATAAACTTTTCGGATATGTTCGTTTTTACGAAATAAATAGAATAAAAACGACACAATGTAGCCGAAACAAATCGAGTTATGTTTGATGTTCTTTTGCGGGCCAAAGCTAGGAAAATAAAAAGGATGCACAACATTTTAGCTTGGAAATTCATAAGGTATGTTATCACTTATGTTTATTTTAACCTATCAAAATATAAATTAATTATAAACTTAGTTTACAAAGAAAGTATCTAAGAGTAATAATAAATGATAAGTTATCTTGGAACCCTCATATTAGTGAAATAATTAAAAAATAATCAAACAAAACAGTAGGATTCATAAAAAGGAACTTTTACTAATGTAATAAGAATATAAAACTAAAATGCTATCTCACCTTAGTTAGGCCTATACTAGAATATGCAGCATCTGTATGGGACCCATCAACTAAGGAAAACATTTAAAAATTAGAACAATTTCAAGAGCTACAACTTTCATAACTAAGGAATATTCCCAATTAACAAGAGCAACACCATTAATAGAGCGTTCTCAGTAGGCGGAGCTTAAGTTTTTTTGTGTAAATTTAGTGACGTATTTGTGTAAATATAGAACCCACTTGAGGTACAAACCTAACGTGGTGAAAGTGAAGTACTTCTTTATCATGCAAAATTCACATCTGAATATTAGCTATCCTACTAAAAAATAAGGAGGTAAATAGTAGTACTGTAGATTAATTGATTAATGTGATTAGGCTAGGGCCGGCTAGACCTATTTACACTTTCAATTTCACTTTATAGGCCTACACTTTTAATGTTTCGTAGGCTAGGCTACGATGTCAAGCGATATTGTTGGTGAATAGGCTATCTAGTCAAGTAACTATTAGGCTCACATCGTCTATGATCTATGTCTATGATAATAATAAAATAGCCTATTTTATTTAACATACATAATACAGCTTAAATCTTAATAAGACTTAAAACACAACACATCATTTTAAAAAAGCTCGAGCCTATATGAAACTTTATTAATACAGCGGCCATATTTAATTGTACACCATTACTCAAAGTAAACACAAATCACGTGCTTTTTGTCACGGGATTGCAAACGCCCTATAAAATCACTAAACCTAGAAACACTAGAGGACAGAAGGGCAAAGAGTAAAGTAGTAATAATACATAAGGCATTAAACTCTAATTTAGAAATACAACACAATAACAACCTTTTGCAAAGCTCAGATAAACATAAGAACAAAAACACTTTCCTTGTCCCTTATGCGAGAACAAATGCATATAAATACTCTTTCTTCCCGAGTGGTATTCGGGCATGGAGTGGGTTGCCTGAACAAACCAGGAAAACCAATAACTTAACATCAGTTAAAACATTAATAAAAATGCAAGACTAGACTCGGACCACGGATGAGCGTAGGACGCAATAATCTTCTTTATAGAAGGAGCGTCTGTAATGTATAAGATAAGATAAGATAAAGGGAGTATAATAAATTATATTTTGGGGGGGCTAGTTTATTAACAATATAAAGAGAAAGCGATTCATACACAAAGATTCAACTAAACTTCTAAAAAATGACACACACACTCACACACACTATCGTTTTATTCATACAAGAAAGTTAGTCAACGGCTCACTTAGTTTGATTTATTGTATTTCTGGCTAACGAGAAATTACGATGAAAAATTCAAACAGATAATGGAACAAATGAGTTCCCAAACTGTTCTAGCCCCATGGAGAAGAGCGGACCACTTCGTTTAAATGTGACTAGATTGTAGTGAGTGCTAATAATTATTGTCCTGTACGATTTCACCAATCAAGTTTGCGTATTTTCAGAAGAAATCAAGCTAAGGATTGATTAATCTATTGTTTTGTTGATTGATTTGTTAATTGATTTGTTGATTGATGTGCTGATTGACTTGTTGATTGATTACGATGTGTAGTATTAATAAGCAAGTATAGGCTATATTTTACATTTCATAGTGATCTTTTACAATGTTCTGTGTTGGACAAATGAAGAAGGATTGATACGATTTCGTGACCATGGATTTCAAGGGCCCATTTTACTTCAACAGTATTGAGCTACCCATTAGACTCCAGGATGCACTTGAGACCCCCCCCCCCCCCCCCACCTCTACCAAATTGGAAATTCTAACGGTCTACCGATATACCTCTTCCAGGTGTTTCAAGTTATATTAATGACTAGCTGCATTCATAAAAACGTTGTTTTAAAAAGTGCACTTCTGTTAAAAAAAAACAAAAAAAAAAAAACTCCTATGATATTAGAACATGCATGCCTCATGCTTACCTGCCTCCAGCTTTTTTATGCAGCTATATCTGTCTACGCGCTTGGTGTTCGGCCGTCGGAGGAGTGGAAATATAGGTAAATGATGGGGGGAGTAGCTTAACATCATTTAAAACATTAATAAAAATGCAGGACTAGACTCGGACCACGGATGAGCGTGGGACGCAATCATCTTCTTTATAGAAGGAGCGTCTGTAATGTATAAGATAAGATAAGAAGAGGAGGATTGGGTGATTGTTTCTTATGCTGCTCTCACTTTTATTTCTTTCATCACCATTTTTACTCAATACCTCAAGTTTTTTTGGTATATCTATTTTTATTTCATTAGATCTACATTTAGTAAAACAAAACGAAAAATTCGCCTCAAACAGCAATACAAAAATTTCAACATGTGGTGGCAGCTGTCAATATTCTCTTCAGTCTCTGGCAGCTCACTTGAGTTATTGCTCCTTGCTAGAACAAAAAGAAATGAATTTTTTTTATTGTTTACCACCTACGACTCTAAGATGTAAAAAAAAATCACGTTTGTTTTTATTTTTCTAATGTTTTTTTTTTTACAGTTAACCCAAAAAAATTTGACAATCATTTTGAGACACATTTAACATGGTCTATCATTGTTCTTGTTTTTGTAGTGTTGTTTTTTAATGTTATTGTGTGTGTGTTACTTTTGATCTTTACTGTAAATTGTTATTTACTTTTTGCTTCTTATTTTCTTTTCGTTTTGTAATGTATTAATTTTGTTGAATGTATACATATTTTTCTATTTAGAGGAAATGCTCAATGTGAAAATATCACTTTATATTACTGGAAAGATATTGTCATTGCATCAATCCCCATTTAAATCAAATCATTCAAAAAAAAATTCAGTTCAATTTACACTTTAGACGGCTGGTTAGCAAAGTCAACAGCGAGCTCGACTCCCAAGCGCCGCATCAGGGGTTCGACCCTCGGTGCAGTCAGCTATAAATCCACCGCCGACTTGGAGAGGAGATGGGCGCCGCCAAGTCTACCAAGCCCAAGAGAGGACTAATGGACACCCAGTGTCCATTAGCTCCCCCCAACGACCGCCAAGGTGAAGGGACCAAAAAATAAAAACATAAAAATTGGGTGAAATTCCGCCCCACCCCCCAACCAAACAAGACCTTTCCACATAAACGTTAACACAAGGCTGTTCTAAAATTAGATTTATTTTTCATCCGAAAATTAATCTGTGCCAACTAAAAAGAAATGGAATATCTTATTAACAAAGGCAGTATAAAATACTTTCTTCGGATTAAGTAGTTCAGCAGACAAAGTATTAGACACAATATAGTAAAGTAATGTTAAGTACCCTTCGTACCGACATACTCATAGGGCCGGTAAAACAGCGTTGACCAGTTTCTGTGACCACCGCATACTAGGTGATTGTGGGATCAGCACAATGAACTACACAATCAGCCTTTACTCTACCCCAACTAAGGTCAGGTACCCATCAGACCTAGGTAGACTCAGGGACATCCTCCAGGTCCGTGAAAAGAAAATTCTAGTCATCACCAGAGAGAGCACTGAAAATAGTTTGGGAAAAGTTGGTCACGAATTTGTCAAATTGTACATTCATCTTTAATTCTCACATTAAGCCCCAAACTATAAACAAGCAAATGTCTACATAATAATATTTGTGTTTTTCTCTTTACACCTTGATTAAAAGAAGTACTTTTATTTCTCCAACAGTCTATCCTGGCGGGTTAAGTAACATGATACAAAATGATGAAACAGACAGATTCTATTTTTAGCTCAGAAATCTTTTCTTAGTAATACTTACATTTTCATCTTGAAGATTTCTTTATAAAAAAAATATTTACAGAACCATACATTATGTAAAGGCTGTATTGTTGAAAGAATCAAAATACATATAAAATAAAAAAAACAATTCAGTTTTGTTGATTGATTTGCTGTCAAAGATTAGATTCCATTTTAAACACTTTTCTATTCTCAATGTTAAGTTAATTATCCTTGATGAGAAAACGTTTATTCTAAAAATTAGAACTGAAAAAGATGATATTGCAAAAAAGAATGAATAAAATTTGTCAAAGTCAAGCATGTTTTTGTCAAGAAAATAAAACGCTGAAATATTAGAAATTGTTAGCAAAAATAGTTGCATATTCCACTTTAAATTTAATTGTAATCACTGAAGAAATTTATCATTAATTCCCGCTACTCTTAGTTTATTTTTTATTTGCGTAATACAATAATGTTTTTAAAGTCAAGGTACAATGAATGTCTAATTGCTGGTTATATGTTCTATAATCTATAACTATAATACTCATCAACGTCTTTTTTACTTTTTTGTCTTCATTGAAGTGAATAATTCCTTATTTACATTCCCTTTTAGTTCTCTTTTTTTACTTTTAGTTTCCCATTGTATCTAAATTGTTTACCCTTCCCTTTCTTTTGGTATATTTTTAACAATTCATCCCCCCCCCCTCTCCCTATCTCTTATTATAATAATATAATTTTCTTTCTTTTTTTTTTGTTTATATTTTTTTATACTTTTTTTTCTTACTTTCGCACCGTTTTTAAAATTATCTATGTTTTTATTAATCACATTCTTTTTAACTCCAATACTTTCTTACAATCATATTTCCTATTTTTCGTCAATCTTTGTCTACTCCTCCCATCTTTACATTTTCCAATTTTCCTCTTCAAGGCAAATTGCACTTATGAGTAGTGAGTTTAAGTATAGTGCTGACAGAAAAAACATCTGTATGCAATGTCCTAAAAAAATGTATCTTGATTATTTTCGTAAAAACAAAAGCTGATTAGAATGTATCGATTACTTCGTCATGAGAGAGTGGGACACAATGTCATGGCCGTGTGCAATCCAATGTTTAATATGTATTTGACATGCAATATACAATTGCTTCAATCATTAAAGCAAATTGTTAATGAAACATTTTTTAAAGGTTTTTAATATTTATGAATGCATTTCAAATTCTGAGTTTTTTAACGTAAAAAACTTTATCAGAGATATATTAACAGGTTGGTATAATATATCCAATAAATATATGCATACAATTTAACTTATATTGTAAAAAAAAACATAACACTGACAATGGGCCGTATTGCTGCTGAGAGTTAACACTCTTGCCCATTTTACAATTACGTTATATAAGATTGACTTGTATAAGGGGCAAGGGTGTTAACTCTCAGCAGCAATCTTTACAATGACGGTATATAAGATTGACTTGTATAAGGGGCAAGGGTGTTAACTCTCAGCAACAATACGGCCCATTAGGTGATACAGAACCGATACTATATTTCACTGTTTCTTATATCGTACTGTTAATTTTTCTTTCATTCTTATAGCATTGTGTTTTATAAACACCAATCGATTGGTTCCTGCAAATCTCGATCAAATGATACATTGATCAAGAGCTAACTGGCCTGACACATGACGTGTGTACACGCTAGATCAATTCAAATTATAATTAAATGTATCTAACTTCTTCTTCGTAGTTAGCATTGGTAAATGAAAGTATGTGTCTATGGTAAATTGCTCGGTGGTTTCACAGGTCTGTCTTCCATACAGTTTTGTCTTGATCGAGGTCTTCTGTTCTAAGTCAACATAAACTGATTTTACAGAAATCGAATTTTTGGTAACTTTTGATATTCGCATCATATTTTATATATTAGAGTACTTGTAATATTTTTAGAGCTTATAAGTTCTTTTTTTTCCGTGCGCAACCAATAAGGTTGTCTTGAATGACTTCTGCGCATTAAAGGTTTCCGCTGTATACAACTTTCGATTTTAATCTTAATTTTCCATTGAGAAAAATAGCGAGTTAAGAAACCAGAAGCCTAGAGGACTTAGTGCGATCGGAAATTCCGAAACGAAGTGTTTTAATTTATTAATTAGCAGAAATATCAAAGGAAGTGGTCCATCTTATAATAATTTTTGGCTATACATATTCTTTAAGACAGTTTGGATATCTCTTTGTTTTATACAACTCACCACATTGTTCAAGTTGACATTTGGAAACAATGCATGGTCATCTTCATAACATATTGTTTAGATGGTTTAGTCATGGACATGCGCAGTGCTTAAGTTGTTGCTTATATCCGTTTATGTCACATTTTTATTTTAAACTTTACATAATATACTTTTTTTTATATGTTTACCACTATTACTTGTGACTCGGAATATAAAATGACAGTAAGACCAGAACCGACGTTAACAAACAGTAAAAGAGGTTTTGGTAATACTGTAACAATTAGTACAAGTTATAAATGACGTAATGAATAGAAATAAACAAAGAGAACTAAACAAAATATTGACAGATAACTATAAATATCACACTGAGGTGAATATATACAATCGCAACTCAACAGAGCTGGGATCTATGTTCATACCACTTTTATAGATGTTAGTTGGATGAGCGTAGGACGCAATAAACTTCTTTATAGAAGGAGCGCCTGTTATCTCTCTCTCTCTATATATATATATATAAAGTAGACTGTGTGTGTTTTCAACCAATCATATTAGGTAAGTTAAAGACATGTGACCTTATTTTCTCAAATTATGCCTAGCTATTTCACTTTGGAGATGTGTCTTCGCTAGCTAAGTGGTTAACGTATCGGACTGCCATGTGACCTTATTTTCTCAAATTATGCCTAGCTATTTCACTTTGGAGATGTGTCTTCGCTAGCTAAGTGGTTAACGTATCGGACTGCCATGAAGGCGACCCTAGTTCCATTCTCCAGTTAGTCTAAACCTTTGTTTTTTAATCTTTTTTTTTAAATTTCCATTAATATTACTTTTTAAAAAAAGAGTGTAAATCTACGAGCAACACTAGGCAAAAAATATTTTTTTAAAAGACTTGCCTATTATTTTACCCTATTGCAATAATTATTTTGAAATATTACTTTCCTAAAAGTCTTCAGTAAAAAATACTTTTTTTAAAATTATTAAATATATAACTTTCTGTTCAGTTTAGTTTATAATATTTCTATATCTGGCTTATACAGGCCTGTTTTATTTTCCCCCGGTCGACGCCGGATAATTTAGCTTGTATAAGATATAGGTAAGGAGTTTCCAAATTTAATGTAAATAGCATACATCAAAGAGCGAATGCTACAGGGCTTGTTAACAATTTACACGTTACCAATTTAACACCTGTTCCACTACGTTCGCTCATATCACTTACAATCTAGAAACAAATACTTTCTGTGTCAGGAATCATGGGTTAATCATTTTTGTACTCGCTGTTTACTCTTAATGTCATCATAAACTCCATTCTTAGACAGGTTTTAATGATGATTTGATGAAATAATAATTAATTTAAAAAAATATATATTATATATATTATGTTCAGGTATTTTAGAAATTTGGTGTTCTTCAATTAATTTAGGAAGGGGGGGGGCATGGTGGCCGAGCCGGCAGCGTGTTCGGCTGCTAAAAGACGAAGAATATAATGATCTTAACCTCATGGCGCCCTTTTACGTCACCCACACCACCTCACCCATACACACTAACGCACTAACCCCGAAAACATGTAGATCGACAGAAACGAATTCATGAAGATGAACCCTTGGTGTGAATCCATACTTGTTGCATACAGTGGCGTAACAAGGGAAAATAGCGCATGGGGCGCCTGGGACGCCATTGGGGGTGGGGTCCGAACAGACAACTATTTAAAATTGTTATTTTTTCTTTATTAGCAAAGTAACGCACGTTAAAGAATCCAGTTCTTAGCATCTGGATTTTATTTTCATTTGTTTTGCGTGGTGTCACAGTGTGTATCCAGCTAGCCACACAATCCCTTTACATGCTGAGGACAACGAAGTCATCTTAAACATTGCCCGAGTGACGTTGCGTTTACCCAGCTATTTCGGCTATTCCTTTTAAGAAAGTTTAAACTGCTTGGTATACTGCTGGCAACACCATCCCCATTGTAAAAAGTGCTAGGAGAAACTAGCGAACACAGGTAGACTAAACTAATGAAACCAAACGGATTTTTTTATTTTATAATCAAGATGAGTGTCAACTTTCACGACTTAAATATCACGCCTATGACAGAATAAATAACAAACCTTTTGTCACTACAAGTTTTCCTCATTAAACATAAATTGTAACTATTTGACTGCGTCAGTGGGCCGTGTGAAACTCCTTGCTGTGCCACATATGTAGTAAGTGCCCAGCGGTTAGATCATCCCCCACCACCCGTACAAATAGCGCATCAATCGTTCTGTGGACCATAGACATCCTTGAACCTCAGGAACGTTAAGACTAATCGATTCCACAGTCTGGTAGTCTCCCCTTTTACTTTTATTATTGAAACAGTTTGTAGAGATAACTTAAACGGGTGAAGTAAGAATCGTGGGTTTTAAATGGGACACGTCAAGGGGAAACAAACAAGGATGACACATAGACAGACTTGAATACTTAAAATTTGATAAACTTGTAATAACAAGAATGTATCATAATTTGTAATGAAAATTTGTCATCGAATAATTTGTATTCAAATAGTCAAAAAGTAAAAAAAAAAGTATCCCTTGGGAGCCCAATAGCTACCCCATAATATCTGAACATTCATCAGCGTTAAGAAATATGCCTACTTGAGAAAGTATAGATGTCTAGGGGCCTAAGCCTATATAACAAAAAGAGAAATGGAAAAACAATAGAGAAAGAGAGAATAGAGAAAAAGTGAATAAAGAAATAGAGAATAAAGAAATACAAAATACATAAACAGAGAAATATAATAATAGAGAAATTACTGTTAATGTCCTTTCACTAGTACATCATAGTAATTTGAACTAGATCTTGAGACTGAACTTTTTTTTACTCCCTTTCTTTTAACTCGTATTGTCTGTCTGTCTGTCTGTTAGGTTAGTTGGTTGGTTGCTTGCTTGTTAGCAAAACTTTGCATCGATTTTTAGACCACTTCCCGTCGTCCAATGAAGCGGCAACTTGGGCAGCAGACTTGTCGCGACTAACAATACATTCTATCATATTTTCAGCATCATAGCCTTTGGAATAGTCACGAA